>JAPXVT010000007.1:29912543-29926610 GCA_029823135.1 Acanthurus reversus | reverse complement strand
CCGAGCGGTAAACAGGAACCGTCGGCTGAGGTGCTTAATTATGATATTAACCCCATCCATCTGTCAGTGGGAGGGAAGATCCAGCAGCGTGCCAGACTCATGCGCGTGTGAACCTGTGTGTCCTTGAGTGCATGCATGTGTGTGTGTGTGTGTGCGCGCGTACCTCTGGCGCTATGATAACCTGGACAATGAGCCATGAACTGATGCTGTGTGTGTGTGTGTGTGTGTGTGTGTGTGTCACCGTCAAGATGTTTTTGCACTGAACATGTCTTTTGTGCTCTTTCACTTGAGTGCTTTTTAATTGCAAACGTAAAAATTAACAATTTGAGTTCAGTTTAGTTTCCTCATTTCCCTGAGTGCTTCCTGGGACCCCAGCAAGTTTTTAACATTTCCTCCACTCAGAAAATGTGTCTCTTATGTTTATATTCCTTACATGTCAGAGCTCGACCATGCTTACTTGTACCTGTGCAAAGTTTGTCAAGAGAGAAGTGTTTTCTCATTCCTCTACTGAGCCAGAGCTTGAGATTCAAACACACCCTGGGTGAGCTAGATTTGATGTGGCACAAATTTGAGAGCTAATCGCAGACAAAGAAACCTTAAAAACCTCCAGCACATTTACAGGCCTTTACTATCAACCACAAACCAGTTCTGTTCTGGTTTTGCACCTGATTTTTAACCATTCGGAGCATTTACACCTCAAAAGTTTGCTTAAAATTCAAAAAGTTGGTCCCCAACTTGAACTTAAAAGTAACAAGTTTTTCTTGGGCACCAAAGTAGGCATGTCAAATCCTACAGGCCGTTGTGCATTATGCCTTCTGTTGATGTCCTTGATTATGATGGATCCACTAAAAAATGTCCTAAAACTGGTGGTTTTGGAAATGGAACCTGTTCAACAACTACTCTGGTGGAAAAACACCCAGAGTAAGCGTTTGCAAGAGCATCGTGAAAGATTGACAGCAAACATGGACGAATGAGCAGATGTTGGATATAAACCTGATTCCAGAGTTTCCTTTCACTTTCAACTGAAATATCCATGAATCAATCAATAATCACTGTTAGATCGTAGCCGATTATTTGAGATGTTTCACATCCATCAACACTTGATAGCTACAAGCTAACAAACTAATAGACAGCATAAACAAATAAAGATAACTACAATTACCATTCTGATGCGTCTGCTAGTTGTTGATTTTGGTTCACAACAGACTCCTCATCTAATTTTTTTATTTTTTTTCAAAATGCAGGAAAACCATGTAAAATAAAATACTATTTATATCAGAGAAGTGTCTGGAGGGGAAATTTATTATTTGGTATCAATTTTTTTAGAGGGGGCCACTTAAGGTAAATCTCCCCTAAAGCTGCTGTAGCTGCTGCCCAAAATTGCTCCTGCTGCCCCTGCCTGCTTCCTCTTTTCTGCCATCACGTCCTGATTTGTGTTTTTCTGTTTTTCTTGTACAAAAATTAACACACATACTTTTATTCATGCTTCAATTTATGCAAACTTGTTTGTCTAAAAGCACAGACCTGGTTCACCGTGTACCAATTATACACCCTGATGTTATCATATGTTTCCTAATTACTCACCATCTGCTGCAGTTTCTCAGATGGCGAACACTTTCACACTTGTTCAATACACAAATTGCCACATTTCATTAAAGTGCCTAAAACTGGGTTTACAGCGATAATTAACTCTGACACATGATGTCTCGTCAAAGCTGAACTATGGGTGAGAACTTCATGTAAAAATACAGCTGTCCCCTCACCGCACATCAGTGTTACTACACCCATGTATACAGTACAAGTGTGAACATCCTGCAAAGAGGGGAAGCAACTACAGGAGCGCTTCTGTCTTTTAAAATGAAATTTTTACTCTCCAATGGGAAGGATGCACATGCAGCTTTAAATTTAAAATTCAAGTATTATTTTATTTACAGTCGCAACAAGCCAGATTGGATTTCTTTCCCCTCTCTTTCGTGGTCATTTTATTAGTTTTGCACTTCATCTGACCTCTGCTTGTATGCAGGAAAAAGCACTTTTGTAAGCTTATGTTGTTTTAAATGGGACATAGAAACTAATTTGACTTGATTTCACGAAACATACAAGCAAGTACTCAGCATCTGCCATGCTCAGGGAGATTGTCGTTCGAGAGTCTTTCCCTGCAGATTTACCAGGAACTTGAACCTCTGCAGCTGCTCTGTTACCACATTCAACCATTCACAAACACAACACACACGTCCACAGTGTACAGATGATGCAGTACCCTCTAGTGGCAACAGTCGGCAACAAGTAAAAGCTTTGTGGAATTGAAATTCAAAGGCTGTCCCCAAGCTAATAGCCGGTTTTATCAGTTTCATAAGATCGTTTGATACCTAATGAAGACACTGAGCTTCTGCAGGTGGGAGATTCTCAGCCCTTGTCTGTGCACCTTTTTGTTAATATTCACAATCAGTGGTAACAGTGCATTTTACTCTATATTTTCCAGGCGAAGTGTATTCCATGAGACAACCTTTGTATGTTATCAAACTGCAAAGGAACATGGGAAGGATTTTACCTCAGGAAAGCTGGAGGCAGAACTGTTCCCTCCTGGTCTCCCCACAGGTGGCACGCTGAGGATTTCCTGCCTGTCATCAGGAGTAAAAAAGTTTGTCAAACAGAGAAAAATCCAGCCCAGTAATCAGTTTATTCTTGACAAAATTGAGAAATCCCTTTAGAATCCACACACTTTATAAAATATGCGAATACATAAAAAGTACACTGATTTCTTCTTCTATCAGATTCCAATTTGACTATAGGAAAAGTTTTTTTTTTATGTGAATGTGAAGATGAAGGGATTGTGTGCGAGTGTGCACACATGCACAATTAAGGCTTTAGAGAGAGACAGTAAAAGCATGACTGTTTGTGAATAATGCATTGGGAGACAGCAGTGCGGGACCCTGGGGACATAAAGGAGTCTTCTCTCAATGCATAGCCACTCAGAGGCAATTATCTCAAATAAGCAGTGAGACAAGTCAAGAGTGCACACCAGTAGTACAGCAGGTGACCCTTCCTGTGAAAACACAAAGACTAAATGATGCCCAGACGTCAGCTGCCTGAAGGGAAACATCAGCTGTGTGGCAGTTTAGAGGTGCAGATAGTTTATTCACTTTTAATTTACATTTTTGTAACAAAACTACTTTAAAAACAGGTTTGTTTCCCTTCTGAAATTGTCACACTGCTTTTTCACACCTAATACTTCAAACAAACTTGAGCTTCATCATAACTTCCTCCTGGCTGCATCCTGCTGCCTCCTTGTTCTCTCTCCAAATTATTCCCTCTGTTTTATTTAGTGCCTTGTAACCTCGATGCAGTTAATTACACAAATGTGGGAAAAGCAGACAGGATGCTAGGGTGAAAGAAGTAGTTGTGTGAAGAAAGAAACCTTTCTAACTTCTGCACACCAGGAAAACTGCTGGAAAAAAATGAGTTGGTTTGTCAGATGCAGCCTTAAAAAAAAAAGACAAAAAATAAAAACAAAAACAAACTACTCGAAATCCATTAGTCTGTTCTGCATCATGTGTTTCTGTGAGGAATTAACATAACATTTCTGTTAGTCTTTTTTTTTGTAGGATGGCAAAGGTCTGATGCAGTTCAATGCTGCCACCACAAGCACAAAAACTGTGTTGACATGTGCTGCAGTTTCCCATCAGGCTGTCAGTGGTCAGGTGTGCTTTTTGGCAGGTTTGGGGCCGGGGAGGTTCTGGTCAGGATGTTGGTTTAAAGCTACAGTGGAGGAGCTGACGGGGTTTGGAGATCATTAGTGTGAGAATCAGAAATTCTTGAGGGACAGAGAGAATGCTGAAACTTGACGTGCAGGAGACAAAGAGGACAGGACGACAGATGCCTTACACACGATTGCCTCATGCATGTCATAAAACGTCCATGTGGCAGAGTTTTCTAGTTCCAGTTCGAACAATAGCATGTTAGAAATCTCACTGTGGTTTTAATATAGTTCATTCTGTGACAACACATTTGTCTTACTTTTTTTTTAAGGTTCTTCCATTTTTTCAGAACAACAAAAAAGCCTCACAGTCTAAATTCCTTAATAAAGACGCTGTTAAACAATATGTCAAACAGGAAAGCGATGAAAATGTTTTGCTCAGAAACATCATCTGTCACACGCAGCTCTAATAATAGGCTACATAAGTAACAGTGTGGGCAGCGAGGTGACAGACTCATTACTTACATCATTCACTCCACAGTCGGCTGAAGCCCTGAGGAGGAAAATAAAAACTTACTGAAGATTCTTTGGTGGCTTTTTCTTTACAAACATCTTCTGATTTTTCATATTTTACTCCATTTATAAGCTGAACTGAACTTTGAGCTTTTCTTTCTCAAGTTTCTATCTTTGTTTTGTTTACATTAGTAAGGGTAGTTGCACAGAACTTACATTTGTATGCAGTTTCTTCCATGAGGAACACAACACAGCGCTGCACGTGCTCTTTCACATATCAACGTGAGACGGCCACCAAGCAGCAGACCTGTGTTTGAGATCACATCAAGGTTAAATGTTTCAACTGCGTTACTTCGGGGATCATCAAGATGTTTTGCAGCTGCTGTTATGGCAAAAAAAAGGTAAATTTTCAGAAGTTATCACAGATATTCCAACCATTTTTCAGCAACGATATCAGTTGTGTTGAGCCAAAATATGAGTTTTTTTTCTGAATGACTGAAGTGTTTTTTGTGAGCAGGCTTAGCCAGACTATAACAGCAGAAAGTTTCAACATTACAAACATAAGGAAACGTGAACTTTTAACATACCTTTGTCTTGCAAAAATGATCAATGCCAACATTGATTTTAAAGATAGCAATTAATGTTGTTGATGCTTTCAGTCCATGTGGGTAAAACACACAAACACAATGAGAGTATGCAGGTAAAGGTGTTAGTTCAGGAAATGTTTTGCATCATTGAGCTGCAGGCAGCATGCACAGGTGCAGCTGATTAGTTTAAAAGAGGGCGGAACTCAGTTTAGTAAATGGCTCCTGATTGGAAAAGTTAGATTCTGAAGGTGAACCTCTTAAATCTTGCAGGACTCATTTATTTCCCCTCGTGAGTCTCAAATGTTCACTGCAGTATCTTGTGTTCCACTGTTATGATTCATTTCTGTCCGTATCTCAGCAGATTTTTGTGACCTTATGAGCAGAGATGAGGTGTTTTTGAAATCAGCTTTGTAAAGCTGTCGGTCCCCTTCAGAATAAATGCCTCCCTGTGGTGACTCATCGACAGTTTTGTCATGAGGAGTCCAGGCGGGTTTCTCCTGAAAGGAAATTCATGTGCTCGGGGTCCAGACGCTTCTATATCTCAAATATGAATGTGCTGCACAGAAAATATGTCTCCCGGTGCAGAAGCTGACTTCATGTCTCTGGGAATACAAACAGTCTGGTGAGCATGTTTTCTGTGTGTAATGATGCACAACATCCAATCATTTTGGTACTGATGGCGTGTCGTCACATTAATGGAAGTGTAGCTGCTGAATGACCGAAAGAAAAGAAACGTGTGTGTAACTTTGTGAGAAATTACTGTAGGTGTTTAAAGCTACACAGAAGCAGAAATCCATTTTTGATGTTGCCAACACTGTGACACAGTAGACTGCATTCCTCACCATAATCCTGTTTGCATGACAAGATCACTGTTTACCAACGACTGTTTGTTTAGAGAGAATCTAGAGGAAATTGTAGACACTGCAGTGTTATTGGATTAACAAAGCACGCACACACATTTTCTCTCCTTGAAATTTGTTGTTTGGTTGAAACATTCAGGCTTGAAAATGCATAATAGAGAAGAAGATGCCCCATGTTTCTGGCACCAGTAAACCAGCATTTAGGGGCTTTGTTTGAAAGGATCATCATGTTGAAGTTGAGTAATGAAGAGAGGAAATCTTAGATAAGAACTGAGTAACTTCTCTGTTTGTAGAAAAACAGGTGCCAGCGATGAAGTTAAGTCTGCTTCAATTAGACAAGTGTGCGACTCACTGCAACACTGACAAGATCTTTAAAATTGGGGCGTGAAGGTGGAACAAAGTGCAGAACCCGTCAGGTAACTGCAGGGACTCCATCAACCTGAAGGAGGTGAAGCTCACATCCAACAAGCTGCTGTGGATGATCACCCCAAAAATTATTCCAACACAAATTTTCCTCCCTTGGCATCTTATTGGCTTGACCATTTTACACTTGAATTTTGATGCACATGTGGAGAAATTTATGTATTTGTGAGTGCACACGTGCATGTGCATTTACGCTACAGGTGATCAGAGAGGGACACTGAATCGCCCTGTCTGTATTTAAGTGTGCCATGAAATGACAACATGAGGAGAATCCCAGACAAAATGACCATGTTGCAGCAAAACAGCCTCATTTTGTTAATGTGAGAAAATAAATCTTTGACCAACTCCTGAGATGACAACAACTGAGCCAAAAGTTAAACAACAATACAGCAGGTAAGGGGAACTGAGGGCAAACTTTATTTAACTAGAAGACACTTCAACGCACAAAATGAAATCCAACAATTTATTCAACACAGGGTTATGGCACAGACTCAGTCTCCATGCCGGCTCGAGCAGCAGATCGAGGGTGTCTGAGCCCACTCCGACACGAAGTCCTGAGTCCTCTGGTGCCTGCGAGATGATTAAGAAGAACAATGAGGAAAAGCAGCACGTTTGAATGGGATGAGACGTAATAGAGGGACAGAGCGCAGGCAGTGACTGGATGAACAGGATGCAGTGGGTGGAAGGAAGACAGAGGAGAGGCTTCACCAAAGGGAGAAGGCGCCTGGCTCAGTCTCATCATTGAACTACAGTAAACTTCAAATATGGAAAAAACCAATAAGCAAAACCAAACCCCTGGGTTTTCTTATGGATTTATATAAAGGGAATACAAAAATTAAAATAATACAAAACTGAAAAAAGAACCAACTGGGGTAATTTAAGGATCACAAAGAGGACAAGGGCACAAACGTGGGACTGAAAAGACGAAACAAAAGTTTTGGACAGTCAGATTTCGGTGGTTGCTACATCTTGACATCATTTCCACCAGGTCCAGTTTTCAGAGCAGCAAATGTTACAATATGAAACATTTCCACATAAATGTCTAAAATCGACTCTATGTTTGTTCTTCAGGTTGTCGAGATGTGTTCTTAATTTGTAAGAAGATTCAAACGCAGAAAAATCTGTCATGTTGTTCAAGATGACGTTTCATTTTGTCTCCAGGGGTGGAAAGTAACGAATTACATTTACTCAAGTTACTGTTATTGAGTAGCTTTTTTGTGTACTCGTACTTTTTTGAGTATCTTTTAAAATCAATAATTTTACTTTTACCTAAGTACATATTGTTGGAAGTAACTGTACTTCTCTACATTTTAAATAGCTTCAGTTACACAGTTTTAAAAAAATGCTAAAACAATAAATCCCTACAAGTTTTCTGTGAGCTGATGCTGCGTCCGTGTGCCAGTAACTGTCCATCTGGTTGGCTCTGTTGCAGTGTCAGAAGGTGAACAGTCAGTCACACACACCAGACAGCACGGGGACATTGGGGCACAGAGATGGAGACGGATGGAGAGATGATATTACAGCCACCCACACACCCAAAAAAGTACCAAGTAACTTTTACTCTGAGTATATTTTAAATTAGCTACTTTTACTTGAATAAATTTTTACACCAGTAATTTTACTTCTACTTAAGTAATATTTCATCAAGGTAACACTTCCACTACACGTAACATGAATCAAACTTTAATACATTAACTTGTACTACCTTTTTTTTAAATTCCCATGATCCCACACTGTCATGATGTCATCAAACTACATCTTTTTTTTTCACTGTTTTGATAGAGAGACCTCTTGTGGTAGAAAAGACAAATTGTAAATGCAAAAAGTCTGATTTCCTCTTATTGTCTGTTATGTATTATTTTTAACCGACTTCAGTCTTTTTGTTGTTGTTGTTTTTATCATTTGCATGTATCCTTGTGCTTTGCTGTTGCTCAGGAGATGTGAGTGAAAGTAATTTCCATTAAATATATTCAGTGTATGCTCTCTGCTGGTGACTGAGCTGCTGCCTTTTCTATATCTGTGGTCTCCTTGATCATTAACTCCTGAAATTAAAAGTGTGTGTTGGACTGTTTTAATTCCAACTTCTTCCTCGGCAGCCAAATAACAGTCGCCTTTCCTCTGGAGTCTAGCAGGCGGCGTTTTATAAAACTGAGTCCCCCAGCAGTCCTTGTCTCTCTGTTTTTACTCAGAGCAGGAGCATAAATGAAAAAAGGATAAACAATTTCTGCTAAATTGCACGCCATGTCTGCAGAAATCTGATTAATGGTCTCTTAACAAGCGCTCCGAGGAGGCTCTGCCACCCGTCACCCAGGAATCCAGTGGAAATGAGGGAGTCAAGGGGAGGAATGACCTTTTCAAATGTGCTTGTTCATAATAACCCACGCTGCCTTCTGGTGCGCGCACACACACAAACACACACACACACACACAAAATGAACAAACTTCTCTCACACATCTCCGGGCTCATGCATTAAATTTGAGCTCTCCTGTGCTGATTAAACTTAACGCTGCTCTGAGGACAGAAATAACACTCGTGTTAATAGATTAAACAAGTCGGCGGAGCGAAGTTTCTCTCCTGATATAAAGGAAACGTTTCACACCGAACCAACTGCCGAGGCCTCAAAAATTTACATTTGTAAATATGCTGAGTTTCTTTTTGTCATGTATGAGCTCATGTGTGTAACGTTGATAACTTTGATTGATTTTTTTCTTCTGTTTCTTTTTTCTTTATTTTTTTTCATCAAAAGCCTAACTAGGCACAGGGGTTGGAAACTAGCAAAAGCTAAAATCTCTGTATGCAAAACATCAGTCTTATCAACTTGTTTGTATGAGTGGATGTGGCGCTATGTTGAACTGCATTGTCCCTATTAAATGAAATAAATACATTTTCTCTCCTCTTGCTCAAAAGGATCAACATTACGTCAAACACAGAGGGACGGTGTTTGAGAAGGGCAGAAACTGGTGCTCAGACTCTTCAGTTCAGGGATAAACTTTGTTCAACGCCTGTAGACTGAGAAGCAAAAGGCTCTGTGTGAGCTTCATGTTTTCACACTAAAAATAAAACAGAACACCAAAATGTCCAACTGTCTGGGTGGATTTTGCTAGATGATCGCTGCTGGAGGATGTGAAGCTTGCAGAATCATTTTTTTAAAATAAAAGCTTTTATTAATTTTATTAGTACTAGCACATTGTTTATTTGCAAATAATTTTGTTATCATAGTGTTTTTGTTTGCATCAGTCCTGTTGTGTTTCTATTTCATTACGGAAAGCAAATAAATATCAACATAACACTAATAGTACCACAATTAATAATAAAAATAATAAACTGTCATCTGTCCAGATAAATGTTGGAGGATGAAGGTGACTAAAGCTCACTCACAGTAAATAGAGAACACTGTAATATACAATATGTTGTCTAACTCTACTGTCCTCTTGTGGTGACAACACGGAAATTCTGTTTCAGCAAATAAACTCAGTTTTAGTTTCCACAGAGGAGCCTCTTTTTCAACACAACTGTCATTGTGTAGACAATGTGTAGAAAAGATGTTATTCACAAAGTTCGACTCCTTAACTTCATTGATTTTTGTAAATATTTGCTTAATCCGAGTCTGACGCAGCAACACTTTTTGGAGTTGGAACAGGAGCAAAGAGAGACGGAGAAAGTTTGGGATGCTCCTCTTTCAAGTGAGGAACTTTTACTTAGAATAAAATATTTTCACACTGATATATTGGTACTTTTACATGAGTAAAGGATCTGAATACTTTAAGTACTGAGCAGCAGACTTCTAACTGAGAGCAACAATCATGGGAGGATTTTTCCAAAGCTCAGTGTTTGGACCTTTCTCACAGACATTTTGTAATCAGGGCACAGAAGCAGGTGTGATTAATTTCCTTAATCATAGCATTAGTTCCATTAAGAGTCGCAGCCGCCATGTAGATTGTTATAAATATTACTGACCACAGGTGTTTTTCCAGCTCATGTCATTGAGATTCTCCAAGAAAAGGCTCTGTTGTGTCTCCTGCAGCAGCGTCAGTGAGGAGCTCAGGAGGTCTTCAGAGTTCGGCCTCCCTCTGCTGTCTACATGTTCTATGTACGTATTTGTTAATGTTTTCATGCAAATCAGTCAGTGACACAGCATTCCTGCAGGTCATATTGGCGGATTTTTCTGCATCCTCTCGCAAGAAGGAAATTAATGATGTTTATTGCAGTATTTTAAGTAGTTTTAAAGTTGGCGTGTGTTTGCAGTAAACTGGCCAAACATTCTGCAGACAGAGAGCAACATTAACATTCATATGGAGCCACAATGAATCCATTTTGTTCTCCATTACCTCCTGGAGAAAATATGTCTCTTCAGCTGCTGAATGCGTTATTATTTTCATGACAGTCACCAACATTTCCTGTCTTTTGTTTGTTGCTGGACAGGTGGTGTTGAATAGAAAACAGCTGCCTGCTGCGCTGCCGTCGACAAGAACTGATTTGTGGGCTGAAAAGCCAAAATAATGCACTTAAAGAGACTAAAATCTGCAGTCAGGAGACATTTCTTTGCAGATTTGTCCGTACAAAAATCCCTCTAACATTAAACTATAGTTATTTTAACCATTTTGCTATACAAATATAGATTAGCGTAGCTTTTAGGAGAAAGTTAATACACATAGTTAAAAGGAAGGGTTTCAAAAAGTCTGATTATTTATAGGGATGCATGTGCTCATTCATTAAATTCCAATTTCCTCTCACCTACAGGCGAAGAATGGAGCTTCGGTCGTGTGGGAAGGCTTGGCACCAAAACTCGGTGCTTCTGGTCCCGTGGCTTCATGCCTGGATGTGTTCTGGCGCCTTCGTCTTTTGGCTGTGTGTGGGTTATGAAGTGTTTCACTGGAGAGGTAATTCAGATTTTGGCTGCCCCTCTAACACAAAATAACCTCAATCTATCTTTGGGGGATTGATGTTGTATTTTCTTATTGTTGCAGATTGTGATATCTTTGAAACACCCCCGCTGCCAAATATAACCCGTTCACAGACGGTGCAGGAACAGTGAGAGTATATTTGGCTCCTGAACGTCTCTCTGGCCAAATGGCATTTTCCTATTATCTTTCCGATTATGAGAATTTCCGTCAGGCTACGGTTAGAATATTAATCAGTCTGTGCCTGCTGGCTCACACCGCACGTCTGAGCCTCATGAAGAGTTTTCTGTTGTGGATTTCACTGTATTGGATCAATAAGTGAAGCAAACAGTGACAGATAATGACAGCATCCTGATGTCACTCACTGGTTCCTCTCTGCCTCCTGCATACTGTGCCGTCGACACTGCTAAGTGGTTGATTTGCAGTCAGGTGCAATGCACTGAAATTACACATCAATTCATCCCATCATATGTATTTTGCATCTCATCATCTCTGCTCTGCTTGGACAACCTTTAACTGCTGCTGCCTGCATATCTTTAACATTCACCACACTCTGTAAATGTTGACTTATGTAGCTCTGCACATGCCGGTTTGCACTTGTTTTTTTCTTCAGTTTTTTAAATATAATTGCTGTTACCTATTCTCAGGATTGAAATCAAAGCAACTCACAATCACGGTACCTTGCCGAAGGTAACAGTTGTATCGCGCTCGTGCGATATGTTGCGAGACAATGATCAAGTGATTGTGATCTGAATTATTATTTCACCGTCATTTCTTTTTCCATCTTTAACGGAGAGCTATTGTGCTTTTCCATCAATTCTGACCTATAAATGTTGTTACGTCAAATACTTGTACTTAATGATGCCAAAGCATCACATAGTGAAATTCATGCATTTGAGCTCTGCACGCTGTGGTTTAGTGTTTTTTAACAGTGTTTTTCCAGCTACATTAATGCATGCTGGACTTCCTAATATGGGCATGCCAGCTCGTGCACACAGCGCTGTGTCTGCCTCCTCCCCCCGCTCTGCTCAGACACTGCTGGACTCTGCTCTCTGCTTCAGGGATTACTGTGAGCACTTTTTCCAGATAGCTCCAATAAAGTGTTTTTTGGGTAAATGAAGGACAGTTAACTTTGTTAAAAGTTCCTTAAGAAGCAAGCACCAGACAGAGGTTCATAGCGTTCCTTTTTCTTGTGGATTTATTCAGTGTGGATTTATTTCTTCCCCAACGAGTACATGAGCTGGATTAACGGCTGAACTACTGCGGCATGTTGCTTTTTTGTGTTGAAGAGTGAGAAGTGCAAGCTGTAACATTTTAACAGTGTCCTAGCTGTGTTTATTTTGTGTAAATAAAGGGGTTGTGAGTACAGCCGAGTGCGGAGGCGCACAAGGGAAAGGGGGACGAGTAACCGACAGACCGTTTTGAGAGAATGCAGAAAATACAGGGAAGAGAGAGGGCGCACATCACAGTTTTCTAAAGAAACTCACCTAATAACCTGATGGGTTTCATGATGGATATTTTGAGTTGCCAGAACAGGAAATGCACAGGTTAAATTAATGACATTAATGATAACGGCTCCAATTTAGGTGAGCTTGTTCCAGAGCTCTGGTACTGTGCCTGCTCACTCATTGACCTCGCTTGCTGTGACACTTAATGAAACAAAGCCGTCGTTGGTCACACCTGTGTTGGTCCTCATGATGCCTGTTATAAAACTCATCGATAGACTTCACTGGTCAGCTGTGTTTAGCTGCTCTATAGGAGCCCAAAATTAAAGACCTGGGAAAGTGTACAATTGCTCTCCTTTAACTGTTCTATTAGTTTGTTTTATTGGCATAACTAATTTTTTTCCTTCTTTGTGCAATGTTTGTGCCATATACTTTGCATACATACTTGTGCTATAAAATGAAGTTGAAATGACTGATAATTCATGTAGTTAAGCGGTGGACTGAATGAACGTCATTTACATGTTGCTGCACGGCAAAACTTGAACAGTTTCTCTTTAATCAAAACCTTTAATTTTTAAGTCTAACACGTCAACAAACCTCGGTGAAGCTGAGCTCACTACACATCTGATCCAAATTTTTTATTCTTGCAACAACACCTTCATCCTGTTTCAGAGTGACCCATGCAGGGGCTGCTGCTGGGGCTGCTCAGTGGTTTTGGGTCTCCAGGGCTCCTCTGACCTTTGTTCATCAAGGTCTGCTGTGGTTCGGCCTGCTCGGGCATTCGGCCCTGCTGCCAACTGCCCTTTGAATCTCACTCATACAAAGTTAAACATGTGAGCAACTTCTATCACTTCCTCCAGCTGACAACAAACTGATCTGTGATCCGTGTGTAAAGTGTCCTGGCTGAAGAACCTGTTTTTCTTTGATATTTCACATAGCTTAGACTGCACAAGATGAGCATGGTAGTTTGTTTTTAACTAAAATTGTCCTGCTACTCTAAAGTTGTGATTAGCACCTTTTTTAATGCACAACAAAAAAACTGTTTGTGACAAAAACATTTACTGCTGTTTGAGTACAGTGTGCACAAAAACACCGGGGCAACTTCAGGAAATTATTCAACTTTTCAACAAACTGTTGCTGTCAAGATATTCACTGACAGGAGAAGTGAATGAGGTTGGTAGAAAGGAAATTCTTCAGCCTGTGTTATTTATTGCTATTTTGATTTATCTTTTTAGTTAGTCTCTAAATCCTTCCTGGCATCCTACATTTTATTAATCATTCATGAAGCACTTAGAACTGCATTTTATTTGTTTTTACGGGGACTTCCAGCCTTTAATGTTTCCATTGAATTTTACTTTCAGTTTGAGCAAATGAATTCTGTTTCCTCTGACAGAACATAATCTCTGCAGAAACAGAGATAAGAACTGTGGCGACGGAGAGAATCAGGGTCAGGGACAGAGTCATGTTGAACTTTAGAGACAGTTTATTTAAACTTGAGTTCATTTACAGCAGTTCCACTGGAGAGGAAAGGGTCTGAATGACGTTCTAGCCACATTAAACCTACGGTCATATCTACTGTATGTACAGGGAGGAAGTTGCAGCTCGATAGTGCAGAAGGCACAGAGTTGGCTTAATACTTG
>JAPXVT010000007.1:29886960-29899988 GCA_029823135.1 Acanthurus reversus | reverse complement strand
TTCACTGTTTTCACCAGCTAACCACTATCTTTGTGTGTCTGCTGTTTAAGGCCGGTAGGCAGGAGATTATCGGAGCGTTTTCACTACCTGCTGCAGCTGCAGCCCAAACAGTGAGGTTACAGGGCATAAAATCAGAGCAATTAGCTGAAAGATGCTGAAATCTTGTGAGGAGCTGAGGAAAACCACAGAGTGATCATTCTCTGTGGGTTTGTCAATGCTAATAACGCCTTTTTCTCATTACACATGGTCCTTTGATCCATTCCATAAAAGTAGTACTTATCTAATTCAGCAAAAGACCCTTTTGTTTATGTCAGTTTTCAGTGCAGGTTTGATGCGCCTCTGACGCGCCCCACTGGTCTTTTTAAACAGCACGGATGCGGGCTAGGGGAGTTGTACTTGCAACGCCAATAATCCGTCTTCGGACGTAGTATCAGAGGCAAGTCAGAAGTGGAGCTGAGGTCGAGCAATGCTTGTGAAAAAAGGGGACCCCATAGGGCGGGTCAGGGGCAGACATTTCTCTTAAAAGAGGAGAGATAAACTTGAAAGATTAAACAGAAGTATGACAGAATGCACATTTATGACTGTTTCACATTATTGTCTGAGTTTTTCTACTGTTTTTACGCAGTGTCATCACTTCTTTAATTGTTTATGGTAGGGGGTGGACGTGTGCAGGGGACATGATTGCATAAACGTTAAGGAAAAAACAAAAAAAGGACTTTTCTCTCTGTACTAACCTTTCTCTTAAACTTCAGTATCAAACTCAATTTAAAGAATGAGTGAACCTACTAACTACACTTCACTTAATGAAGCACATAGCTGAGGAGGCGGGGAGTCCGGTACAGGCAGCAGCCCGCTAATCTTTGAAAAACTCACCTTCTTCTGTTTTTAAATCATAAACTGTAGACGTGTACAAGAAGAAAATTTCCCACAAACGTAGGCTGGAGAGTTTTGTATATATAACTTTATACAAGATTGTGGCACAAGTCTGGCTTTTTTAAGCTTAAAGGAAATCAACAGAAGCAGCTCTATACTAGATGGATTTAATGACTGTGTTATGTTATTATTGACAGTGTTTTCTGACCCTTTTACGCAATTTGATCACTTCTTTAACTGTTTGGTGCGCATGTCAGGTGTTTATCTCAACAGAATAACTGATGCTGCTGCTGTTAAATGTCACAGTGGTGACGTCTCCTTTGAACCTGCGACCCCGGCTCGCCACGTCAAATGACAGACTGATGCGGCTTAAAGGCGTACTGCTCGGTTCTGTGTAAATAACATCAAATTAACAGAAAGCAGGTTATTGGTGAGTCTTCAATGTGGCGCTGATGCAGAGTCTCTGTTACGGCTTTCGAGATGATCACTTTGAGGCAAAAGTTTAAATTTAAACTACAGATAAAGCCAATCATAGTGTGCATAGTACTTTAAAGAATAAAAGGACCTCACCATACTCGGAGAATATAATCCCATCTGAATAGAGACAGATGCATAACTTTCTTTTTGCTCTGCTGCTAGTGTAGCAGACGAACATGCAGTCGAATTTATCTGCTTAGATGAGATGCAGAACTTTACGGTTTGGCTGATGTAAGAACAGCAATAAAGCTGCCAAAGTTTCATGTTGCTGTGTCTTTTCTTCTATCCTCCCAAATTCTTTTACTGTCAAGCTGTACAGCCAACATACACAAGAGGAGTAGGGGTGAGCAAAATACATAGACACTTAAAGAACGTGAAGAGAGACAAAAGTGCAACCTCACACACACACACACACACACTCGCCTAAGAATGTAGACAGTAATGTTTTCAGATGCTCAAAGTCAGAGGTATTCACGTTTCACTGAACTTTGCTTTGCACAACCTTTCACTCTGAAATGCATAGGAGGAGCAGCTGAATGGGGATAGCTTAGTGTTACACAACGCTGCCAGTGTTTGCTCACCATGTTTAAGTGAAGTCACCACACAGGGGAAAGTTAAAACCCATTAAGAGGAGAAAACAGCCTCCCTTGAAGGAGTGAATATTCCCTGTGCAGCAGCCACACAAAAACAATCCTGTCAGTAAAAAAGACACTTTAGACACGTGACAGTGCTTCTGTGACAATGATGTATGAGTCAGTTGTGCAACTGAACAGATTTGTGGTTGCAAGCAACACATGGAGTTCACTCCATCTGCAGAATTCTAACTTTGTGAGGTTTGGTTACATCCAGAGCTGAGTCTCTCTTTATTTGAGCCCACTGTAGTCTGTCTATGTCAGCTGTCATGTATATTCACAATCTGTGGCAGCGACTGGCAGCTTCAAGTTTCTAAAACACACTTGTGTCAGTTGCAAACTGGACCAGGAGAGACTTGACTCCAAGTGGAGGCATTACAAGATTGGACGGACAGTCAACTGAAAACATAAGGCATCCAGTCATGGCTTGCTGAGCCTTCAACGGGGTGGAACTTGTTTATTTTATTTTGTCATTCGATGGCATGTTTTACAAACTGATGCATGTGTGTATGCACATCTAAACCAAGAACAGGCGGGTGTGGAGTCAAAAGTAAGCAAAATATGAAACTAAACAAATAAACAGCTCGCATGCTGCAGGGATCCGGTGTCCTCTATTTAATGCACCAAATAACTGGGTTTTAAAACAACACGGTTCTTTACCAGACTTGAGTGACCGTGCACAATGCAACCTTGTGTACATCCGGAAATCAATATGGTTAATCATGGGACACAGTTTTTTTTTGCAGATGTGACATTATTGGTCATTATTATTCAGCATCTAAGGCACAAATGAAAGAAAAGGAGAAAGAAATCAATGTTGCCAAAAAACACATGACCAGGAACAAATACACTGAGTATATTTACACTAGAGCACGTTGTACAAAAACACACTCAGCCGGGGTTTGTAGCAACTATTGAGGCCTTCATCAAGTGCAAAAACATACTAAAATGAAGCTTCAATTTGTCCCACACATGATGCAACATTTAAAGTCAGAGATAAATAACACTGTGACCATGGATGATGAGTAAGGACCAAGCCAGAGGATGATAACTGCCTAACCAAGGCTACAGTGCAGTGGTGAAGTTTAATCCTAAATGGCACATTCTCACATCATGAGAGTGTTTTAATCAGTATTTCCCCACAATTGATTCTGAAAAACTTTTAATTTATGAAGGTCCAGTGAACACTGACTACAGGTCGCATAAAAACTAGTGATGATGAGAAAGAGAACCTACCAGACAGGCCGACTTGCTGCCCCAGCACTGTGGCGTACAGGTGGGTGATATTGCGAGAATACCCTCCGAACGGGCGCTGGGGGTCCAGCGTGAGGGTGATAGGAACTGAGATGTTGATGGGACCAGAGTCCTCCAGCAGGAGGGGAACCTGTGTGCTGGAACGCGCCTGGCCGCTGGTCACAACCATGCTCTCTGGCGTGGTTGACTCGTTCAGACCGTGCTTTATCGTTTCATTCTCTGACACGCAGAAGTCCAGCTCGTTGAAGCGCAGCAGAAACGTGTTCCAGTCCTGGGAGGGAGAACATGTGTTAATTGTCTGACAGGAAGATATGTTGTGATTAATCAATCATCTTTTTCCTGATTAACACTTGAGTTTGCCGTTTCTAACTGCCCCACATTTGATGTAGACGACCATGCACAAAACTCCCCGTTTGATATTTAGGTCATGCATTGGCAGATTATATTTCAACCCAATTATTCCATCCAGTGTGATTCTACCTACAGCTGGTTTCTTAAATACACAGCAACACTTTAAATATTCTGTGCTGCTTAACGTTTAACAGGCACTACAGCACTAATGTAACACACTGTGCCGTCAACTGTCTTACATGCTGTTTTTAGCTGGTTTTCATGTATTTAAATTTTCTGAATGTTCGTTGCTGCACTGCAAGTGGTTGGTGAATAACAGCTTTTTATTTTCTTTATATATGCAAGTACACAGGAAATTATGACAAATAAATTCATCTTGAATCTTCATTTGCATATGCTGCCTGCTCAGATCCACATGCAAACGTTTATTTCCATGCATGCACCCTCTAATCTTTAGTCATGCGAACATTAGCGTGTGGTAGAAACAGTCACATATACTGTACAGCTTGCACAGTATATGACCAGAACTTAATTTCCCTTATTGTTAATGTGAAAATGAGCTTACAGACTGAGCTGAATGAGACTATGAAACCTCTAAAAGATCTTAGCATTCATGCAACAAAATTGAAAATTTCTGACAAATGCATTCTTGTGGCACAGAGCAGGGCACTAGGGTCAAAAACTGACATTTAGCTTTAGCAACAACCTTATTTTACTGGTATTTGAGAGAAACTTAATGCCTGTCAAATTTTATCTTTTTAAAGACCCATGTGTGTGACTCACCTCCGTCAACTCTGGAGACTTGATCTCCTTAATCTTGAAGAAATAACCGATGGTCAGGAAGGCGATGGCCACTGCACTGACGCTGATCATAAAAATGACCAGCGGTGGACGGTTGTTGATGTAGCTTCTCAGGTTCTCTATAGGATTTAACAGGTACACCTGCACATGGACAAATACACAAGGTACTAACATTTAAACAATGATGTCATATATCACAGGGGTTTCTAACACCAATGTTAGTAATAAGCCTCGTCACAGACACTTGAAATTGTTCACTGTCTGTATCAGTGCATTCATTTTAAGTAATGAAACCAAGGTTTCTTAAATGTACCTGATAATATAATGTAAGACACTGATATAAGGATAAATTGAGATAGGATTTTCACTCCAAGTGTTGATGATGTGCTCAAGTTCCTTGTAAATCAGATCGGACAGATCTGAAAAAAGCAATAATTAGAATCCTAATTCATCAATTAAAATGAACCACACCTCCAAAATATGTAATTTTCATTAAGTATTAATTCAAATACACATTAAAACTGAAAAAGTGTATAAAAAATATATATATTTATTTATCATGGACTTGAAACACATCTACAACCAAAGCCATTTTTAAAGAAGCAAACAGCCACAATAAAAAGGCTATCAGTGTCTCTGGACAGTGTCGTCAGGTTGGTATAAGATGTGTGGAGCTCGTGTGTTTGAAGCTACAGCGGCTGAATCTTCTAATCATGACACTTAGGCCTGAAATGTGGATCATGCAAGTACACCAGGGCAGACACTGACGCAGACGGTGCGCCAGGATTTGCAGGACTGATGTCGGGTGTTGGTGCATTTTGGAATGTGTCACCTGAAAATCAGCAACACAGACGCGAGCTGCATTCTGTGTGTTACAGATAGCAGGCACCATAGCATTAAACCACAACAGGGAAAAATAGTGAAAGAAGTATTTCTCCTTATCAAATTGCATGGGCTGGACGAGGGCGGTGAACTCCTTGTACGGGTTCAAAGGTCACACATCCCATGTCTCTGTCTTTTTCTTCTATCCTGTCTGTGTAGGAGCAAAGACAGTCAATTATAAACACAAGATCCCCCACTGTATGCTGTGCCAATGGCGTGAAATGGTATATACGCTTCCTGTTCCCTAAGTGGGTGGAGTCACGTCTCCCATGGAGACAGTTAGGAACCACCATCCCTCCGCCTCGTCTGGAAGTGTGAAAACGTCGTGTAAATGGATTAAAGCTGATGGATTTTGCATCGCATGATATTTGTTTGATGGAAGTTTTATCTTTTAATTCATGGTTTAGCCTATAAGACCATTTAAATGTCTGTTCATGTCCGTTGTGAAACAAGGCGGGAAGCACCGGTTCACAGATCTTGTGAGTGTGTTGCTGAGACAGAGACAGGTCTCCAACAAAGTTAATTTTCTCCTGATTTATGTTTCTGAAAAATGACATTTTAAAGTCAGAATGTTCAGAGACTTGTGAAAAATGGCTCCAGTATGTACACTGATATATATATGTGAAAGAGTTAGTTATAATCTGTGATCACATTCATTTCTCCCATAAGAATGAATGGACAAATGACTGCTTCAAGTCTCCTGAAGGGGCGGGGCTGTGGCAAAACCCATGTGACACTGATACAGGAAATGAACAGTCAGTGAGAGGTCTTGCTTTCTATTGACTGTCTCTGGTAGTAGGTATAACAGTACACATTCCTTCATAGAAGCCATGTTTGTTTACTACTGTGGCGCCACCTGATTGGGTTTACATCGTTTTCTTGGGAACTGGTATTTATCACCTCTACCTGTACATAAAAGCGCACGGCGAGTATGCTCAAAGGTGAAGGGCATTTGTGCCAGCTTGGCCACTGGGAGGCCGTCTGCGATTGCGTACTTGCATGGACCAAGTTTCAGGCCGTAATGTCACCCTGTTGAGAAAGGTGCTTTTAGCAGTACTGAGATGTTTTGATAGATAATTTAGCAAATGTTCATCAAATTAACCAGTTTGACAATCTAAAAATTAAACTACTTTCTCTGGCTGGAATGCTATCAACTTTACGGTATGATACATGATAAGATGCATGTTTGGTCCCAGACTATATTACAGACTTTAACATGCAAAATATTAATCACTTACTGTCCACTGTACTATGCACTGAACGCTATCAAATGCGGAAAAGATAAAGTAAAGGAAAGATAACATCTCTAAATGTGTCAGCCACTTCAATTATTCCACAGATTAAAGTATTTTTTTAAAATGGACATCTTTTTTACAGATCATCTTGTGTTTTGAAAGTTCTTTTTTTTATTACGTGAAGTGTGTTAGAGTTTAAAAACTCTAACACGAGTTTTCCCACATCGTCCTCATTCTTCACCTGTTTGACATGCTCCTACCTGCGTGGTTCATGCATGATTTACGGTTTTATTCACTGCGTATATTTTGCTGTACAATAATTCTCAATTCAACATCTAGTATGTGTTGTTTCTATGGAAGTTGTAAATGTGCCTTTCTAATCCTTAAATGCCCAGACAGGCTGCAGCGTTTTTAGTAAGAATTCAAAAGGTGACATTTTGTTAGAGCAAAACTGTGACAGTTAAATAACTTAAATTCTTTCGAAATTCAGGGACCGTCACTATTCTAAAGACGCTGCCACCCACCCTCTACATGAAGAAGACATTTGCTGTTGAACAAAACTAGTTATAAATGCAATGGTTTTGCATCAAGCGCTGTTTGGCTCTCCATCAAAGAGACCGCAGCCAGGTGACAGAAGCTATCAACCTTGTAGCACGATAAGCTAGCTCACCTGGCCCTGTGTCAGTCATACCAAGATGTGACAACAATGTGGAAAACCTGACATATCTTGGATCTAACTATATCGCTGCTGATTAAATTAAATGAATACTTCAGCACTCTTACCATTTTTCTTTCTGTGCATGCGACGGATGCTAGCTGGGAGGTTCGTTGCGGGCCACGATAAGGCAGCAGTTTAGCTGCGAAGCTATCCCGTACCGCTAGCTAGCTTGCTTTCCCAAACTAACGTTAGTTCCTCCTGGAAATACCGCTGAAGAGCAAGAGTCGGTGTTCGGTGGAGACAGCCAGGCTTTCACCGTAAGAAACCCAACGTATACTCCTTCCCATCCTTTGCTCTGTAGTTAAATGTAGCTCTAATGGGAAATATCTCGTCTTGCGTACAGACTGGAGTAACGACAATAATATATCTGGGTCCTCCCCGCCGACGTCCCCTCCGCGTACCCGCACTGCGCAGTTAAAGCGTCCCAGCGCCGCCTTCTCGTTATTTCCGTATAATATGCGCCCGACATCGGTCGTCTTCGCAGTTGAAAATGTTCACCCGTACGCTATTTACGTAGGCGTTGGGACAGAGTGTTCAGCGTGTTTACAAATTTCCGAAGAATTCTGCTGCATTAAAATACAGTCGGAAATGTAAATTACAGAGTGTTTGCGCAATTAATGGTTAGTTGTGCTTCTTTTGCGTTTCTACCTTGCTTTATTTATTTATCTATTTTATTTTATAAAGCTTCATAATTTGTTTTGCTTAGTGTTCATTCTTGAGTATTTTGCACTGACAGTATAAAGCTCACTCTGCTGGGAAACAAGACGATAGCCTAATGGCAACACGTGTTGGAGATAAAAAAAGGGGGGTGACATGTCAGTAGTAATAATAATAATAATAATAATAATAATAATAATAATAATACCCTATTCATTCATCAAGGAAATCTGTAATCTTCTTCTTCTAAACCTTTCAGAGCTAAAAATAAAATAGGAAAAAATAATGATAAAAAAAGGAAGTTCAGATTATCATAAAACAGTTAATTTTTTAAAATAAAAAAACAGTGTCATGTATGGTTATTAAATTAAATTAAATTAAATTAAAGACCCCATTTTTGAGTAAACTGTGACTGATCCAGCCTTTCGAATGGCGCAGAGTAAGGTGACGCTTTCTAGATGAGAAAATTTATATGTACGCGTCACTCACTTAGCTGTACAACATCAAGTTTTAATAGTAGCTAAAGTATATCTACATTAAAACTCCGCTGCAGTAGATGGCGGTATGTGTACCCTGCTTTAGGTTTACAGGTCTGACGGCTCTCATCTTGTATTGTGAAGCCACTGTTGCTCATGCTGTTCCCTTTTAGCTTAGCTGTGGCTAGTTGCATCAAGTTAATCAGAGTTAGCCAGATGTACCGGAAATAAATACAACTCCTTCCAAATAAAAGCAAAAAAGAAAAAAAAACTCTTGTTGAAATAAACAAGAAAATAAACAGTCCGCGGATGAGGCTTCAGCATGCAGGTAAGGTAATTGTTAGTAAATAAAGGACTGTACCAAATGTACTCTATAGGTGATGAATACAAATATAGCGTTAATACAGCTTTTATTTTTCAGGGGCAAGACGGAAGTGCATTGTATCGCTATAGCCAGAGCGTACTACACTTGACACTGGTGATGTGTTAGCTTACAACAATGAAGAAGGCTAGCTGCATACATCGAGCATTTATATTTTACTAGCGTTGGGCTTCTACAAGGTACGGCAGCTAAATGTGTGTAACGTTAATGATGTAAGGAACATGTCAGCTTAATTTTGATGCGTGGTTTGCAATTTGTCAGCAAGCTGTGCTAGCTTTCTTTACTCGGACGTGGTTGTAAAGAGAGTGTAAGTTGGGGTTAAAGCTAATCACCTAACGCTGGTGAGCAGCACGAAACAACTGCACTCACGTCAACAGTCACGTAACGTAAAACCTAACGGTGGTGTTTGTACGTTATAACGTTAATGACATGAAAACACTTTCTCTAAAAAAATAGGCAAGGCTAAAGTTCCAGGTAGAGTCCAGTTTAGCTACGTTAACGTTACTGTTAAAAATTAGAGTCACATTAGACCTGTGTTTTACATTAAGATAAATCGAAGCTGCACCAAGTTACCTTTTAATAAGTTAGCAATTTTGTATTGGAAAAATATGGTTCATGTACCTCAGTAACTTGTAGTTTGGTAGCTAGCATAGTTAGAATTTATGGTGTTTTGGTCAAATACAGTTATTATCAGATACTGATTTGCAGGTACTTATGCCGTTCTCTTCTTTCTCATATTGACCTGCAGACCCTCACAAATAGGCTTGTGCCTTTAAAACGTTTACCATAAATAAAAAGCTAATCAGAGTTTTACTTAATTATGTCACACAGTGTCACAATGTGTACCAATATCTCTGTTACGTTACTCTTTATCTTATCCTCCTTCACTATAGCCAGCCACAGTATCAGTAGTTACAGCACAGACATTTCCAGCTTTGTTTTATATGACAAAGCAACATTTTGTCCAGGAAAAAAACTGTCTACATATTTTGTCCTCTTTCTTTCATTAGGTTGTAACCCTTCACCATTGAAACTGGATGCACAGACAGCGTATTTTTGAAGCTCTAAAGGCTGTGTGTGTTGGCCTACAGCCACTTGGAACACTTGTCAGGTGTCAACAACTCTGGAGAGTTTGTAGAGCCTTTTCAAATATTAATGTCTTAAATTTTTCTGGTCATAATTTCTTATTAGTATCACACAAACACAGACTCCTCCATAACAATCCTCCCCAGCTTTCCCTCCACCAGTGTTTCTCCACCGAACCAGATATGGCAGAACAGAGGTTCCTTGTGGAATACGCCAAACGCGGCACAGCAGGATGTAAGAAATGCAAGGACAAAATCACAAAGGGTATTGTGCGCATAGGAAAGATTGTGCCGAACCCTTTCAGCGAGTCTGCAGGGGAGATGAAAGAGTGGTACCATGTGAAGTGTATGTTTGAGAAGCTGGAAAGGGCAAGAGCCACCACGAAGAAGATTGAGGACATCACAGATCTGGAGGGCTGGGAGGAGCTGCAAGACGAGGACAAGGAGCTCATTAATAAACATGTTTCCGGTAAATTTTATGCAAAATAAAAGCTCTGTTTCTAAGTACTTAACATGCAGTAAAATAATTGATTATGTAATTCTCTGATACTCTAATAAAATTTATGATGCGGGATATCTAGGCGAAAGTTTGGTTTCTCATATTCAATGGTGCTATTTTTGTTCTAAAGCAATTTGTCTTGACTTGTAGACCTGATGGCCAAAGTCAATGCAAGTCCAAAGAAGAAAGTTCAGGCTAAGTTGAACACCAGCGGCCAGCTAATGGCTCCTCCTGCTGACCCGTCTGTCAATGCTCCACGCAAGTTCTCAGGCTTTACTGGTAAGAACAGTTAGAATTTCACCAGTATTTATATTTGGTCTAGAGCCATTCAAAAAAGAGGGAATATTATGTTCGCCTGGTCGGTATTACTACAGAGGTCACAGAAGCAATGAATATGATGTAAAAGTGGGTGGTTTTCTAATTTGTGTGATGGCCAAAAGGAAATTCTTGGTTCAGAAAGGGTCAGAATGTGTTAAACTTCTGTCTGATTACTTCCACATGGAGGAATGGACCTTTAACACAGCACTCCTCTCTCCAAATGTCATTTGCATCCAATGAGCTGGATTTTTAATTTTGAGAAATTGCAGACTGTGAGTTCCAAATCGTGTATAACATCACTTTTATTCATATTTTATCGTCCCACAAGAGGAAATACTTTCTGCAAAAAGGCAGTATAAAAAGCCTAAATTCAAAAACACAAGCACAAGAAAAACACAATTAGACAACTGAAGACACTGAAAATGATTTTACTTTATTCGCAGTACAGAACACAATAAAAAGGATCATGTGATAAAAGCAAGAAAAGCGGCAGCAATAAGAAAATGTGACCAAAGGGGAGATAGATTTCCCAAAGAGAGGATGATCCAGATATGCTGTAATAAATTTTGCTTTCTGTGCATTTTTTTTTTCTGCTAAAAATCTCAAATCTCAGCTGATTCCCTTTTCACACATTCAAATTCCCTTTGGAAGGAATCAGTGACAAATCAAAGACTGATGCTGAGATCGTTAAAGTAGTATCATCAGCCTTCTGTCAACATTAAAAACATTGAACCCTAACAGCAAATATGGTCTTTGTTGCCTTTTCTTTATTTCTCCTCAGTGTTCAAAGCTCAGTTATTAAATCTACATACAGTTTAGTTGGACAAATGAACAAGTTTGGACTGTAGCAGTAAACAGTAAAAGCTGAACTATTTTTGTCATAATTCCAGTGACAATGTAAGGCATCAGTAATATGTCATGTTTTGGAAAGGAAAAACAGGAGTATTAATAATGAGAAACAGCTTTAAATTTGAATTTTAGGGAAAAACCTGATTTGTATGCAGCCTGGGACGCACAACTAGGGCAGGAAGTCCCTTGTGTTGGACGAATATATGAATAAAATGGATATGTGTTTTGGTGACAACAGCTCCAAACAGTAATATAACCATTTATCATTTTGTAAGTGTGTTTTTGAAAATGTTTTATAGAAGCTGTTAGCATGAAGCCACAGAGCAAAGGCAGACATTTTGAATTGTCTATATTATTTCTATATATTAATTACATCATCACTGTTAATCCAAGCAGAAATATGCTCTTTGTCACACTGGTCTCATCACCTGTGCTTTTCCACGACTCTGTCCTTTCAGCTGCGAAGGCCGGCAGCTCCAGCTCTAGCCCGGGACCCTCCTCCTCCTCCCCTGCCAGAGTCAGTCAAGGCAGCCCGCTGTCCGCCCAGCTGTGTGACCCTCAGCACAAGGATTGCCTCTTACGAGAGTTTCGCAAGCTCTGTGCCACAGTGGCAGAAAACAACAGCTACAACGCCAAGACACAGATTATTGAAAAGTTCCTCAAGAAGGGCTCAGGTGGAGGTTGGTGTGTTGATCTTTTTTTTTTCTGTATCATGTTTTTGGGCTTCAGCAGACAGAAAATAAGGCCAGGATTTTTACTGCTGAGTGTTTGAAATCTTCTTTTATTCCATCCTAGATAAGTTCCATGGAGATCTTTACCTGACAGTGAAGCTGCTCCTGCCAGGTGTTGTGAAAAGTGTCTACAACCTCAATGACAAACAGATTGTAAAACTCTTCAGCCGCATATTCAGATGCAACCAGGATGACATGGTGCGCGATCTGGAGCAGGTCTGTGGTCCAAATGTTCTAACACAGGAACTCTTACACTTTGTGAATGTTCAGAAAACATACCACATATGCTAAATATTTTTATTTTCTAACAAAAACTCATCAGATTTTAGTGATATTCTTAGAATTAAGATAAATTTCTCAGGGGATGTTATTCTGGGCTAATTCTAATCTCCTGACATTTTGTAACTAATTTTAAAAAATGACACTTTTGAAACGCACCCTGTGTCATCTTCTCTTTTTAAGGGCGACGTGTCTGAGACAGTGAGGATGTTCTTTGAGGAGAGTAAATCATTTCCTGCTGCTGCCAAAAGCCTCCTGACCATCCAGGAGGTGGATGCCTCCCTGACCCGCCTTGCTCAGCTGACCAAGGAGGACGAGCAGCAGACTGAGCTGGAGAATATTGCCAAGAAGTAAGACATGACATCATCATTTTCAAATCCATTGTGAGGGGAAGTAACCGGACAGATATGCTAATTCAGTGAAACCATAAAGTCCTGCAGAGCCTTTGAGGCTCTTCTTCAGACTGTTTAATAGCAACATGAAAAGTGCTTTTTTTAATTCTAAAAAAATTTGTTTTTATGCTTATATT
>JAPXVT010000007.1:29871493-29882772 GCA_029823135.1 Acanthurus reversus | reverse complement strand
TGTGTGTGTGTGTGTGCATGTGCATGTGTGTGGCACTAAAGACAAGCCTTTGTGGGAACAGAGGGTAAGATACAGTGGGAGGACTGCATCCACAGTGTGCCTTTCAAATTACACTTTGAAATACCTAAACCTGCTTCTCTGAAGTTAATCCCATTGCCTCTACCTTACAATGGAATCAAAACGCATACTGTTACAGACAGCACAAATACATACCAAGTGAATCTTGCGTATATGAAGCATGTAAGAAATACAGAGCTCTGGACAATTTGCAGCTCAGTCATACAATACCTGCTCACTAGGTGGTGGTAAATTGTCCCTCCTTGTTGGATCATCTGACATCACAATCAGCCATCTGTTCGTGTGGCTCATTTGTCAATTATCCTGTAGTAGCTGGGATATGGTCTATGTTGTGTTGTTGCCAAGGAAGACTGTCCTCCCAATGAGAACGAAAACATCAGTCTTTTTGGCAAATGGCATATGAATGCTCAAATGACAAAGCCCTTTATTGACCACTGTCCATGACAAAGACTGCAGCTTTTTTCTCATTTTTAACTACCAGTATTTGTTTTGAAATCCAAGGTGATGATCAGCTTTGACCACATGTTTATTACTATGATCATGAAAATAACCCTAATGCAATTTTAACCTGATCTACACTTAAACTTTCCTTAAATAGATAAGCCATTTTTCTTTGTACCTGGTAATGGTCCTTTTCCTCCCTGAAGCCTGCTCTGAAGGCTTGTAGCTAAAGTCTCTCAGCCTTTTGCCCAGCCTGTTATGTCTGCAACCACACCTTTTTGTTGATCTCTGACAAATCTGTTCAACTATGATCCGTTCACAATGTGTACCCTGGATTTTCCATAGTGAATTTGACTGATCTGTCCTGTGCAATGTGGCTCCACTCATATTGTCGGAACACATGCAGTGTGCTGTGTATGGTATCTTTCAAGCGCTGGCTTGTGATGTTGCTCCCAGGGCTGGCAGAGATTTTGGCTGCTTATCAGCTTTATTCTGTGGCCACACAGTCATTGGTCCTGTGTCTCTCAAAGCTTCTCTGGCAGCTCCAAACTCCTGCCCAGCACTTTGCTGTGCCTCTCCAGTTCCCTTCAATTCCTGCCTCATTCTTTGCAGCATTTTCTTGCCAGATCATGTGTTCTGCATCGCTGCCAAAGGCTTTTCCTGCCTGCTACCTGTTATGTGTTTGCTTGAAGCATGTTTGAAACATGTCTGACTTTTTCTTGCTTTTGACTGATTTTATGTTTGTTTGTCTGAAACAGCACAGAGAGATTGTGATACTAGTAATATGCAGTGCACATTCATTTTTACAATGGTTCCTCATTTGTTTATCAATGCACTGGGCACACCTCACAACAAGTGCCAGTGCGGTATAGTGCTAATTATAGAAGTGCTGGAGTGCATCCCTGACGCATGCGTGCACGCATCAAGGCTGTTGGGATTTAACCCTGTATACAGTAAGCGGCTAGAAATATGCACTGGCTGCTGCAGGACTCTATCAGAGAGCACAGAGTCATCAGGTGTGGTTCAGCAACTTTACTTTGTTGCCAGGCATTAACATAAGTTGTGGCAGAAAGGAGAAAGAACACAGGATAACTTGCCACCTGAGCAAGAGAAGCAGGAGGAGGGGAAAGGATAAATCAGAGCACACCTGTGAGCTGGAGGCTAACAAAATGGAAAATCAGAGTGAGGAGTGAGAGTTTGAGGAGACGATTAGAAACTAAAATCCCATTATAAAAGTCTGTACTGAAGACAACAACAACTAGCTCCTAACACCCCTTACCCTCTGCTTCCTTGGACATTAAAGCCCCTCAAATACACATTTACGAACTGAACATCCTTTCAACAAAATCACACCTACACATTCCTTCATTTATGAACTACAGACCAGAACTGAAAAAGACTCATGAACTTTTCATCCACTGCACACACACACTCTCACACACACACTCATTTACCTCATCTCACGGAAGATAAAGACTGTCTGGATTCCTGATTGATTTAGTCTAATTAATGGACATTTAATTCATTTATTGGGAATCAGAATTTGAGTTGGGAGTGGATTTTTCTGTGAATGGGAATTTTGTTTTTTCATTAATCCTACTGGAGTTGATTATTACCTAAATTGAATATAATTGGTATTTAATTTGTGTTTGTTTTGTGTATTTCCTATTTTCTTCAGTAGCAAAGGTTATTGGCTAGCTGGATTAAAAATCCAAAGGTTTATTTTTTAAGTGACAGGTTAGATTATTTCTTCCCTGTCTGGCGCCAAACAATTGCTATTGCTGTTTGTTACCTTTAGAAAAACCTACGATACAAAGTACAGACAGTCACAGGATGTAGTGATAATATTTTCTGAAATGAATACTTAGGACAAATCTTACATTAACATCACCGTTTTTAAATATCTACTAGCTCTTCACAAAGAATACACTGAGTTCAGTAATTACCAACTATAAAACACACAAATCAAATTCAAATCAGATACAGTGTACATATATATGTTGTAGGTTAAAACTGACTTGAATTTGATGCATTAAAAAGCCAGAAAAACAACAAACAAACTAAAACTGACGTGGTATCTCTCTGTTCATAAGTCTGATAACAGAACAGATTCTTCACTGAATATCACTCGAAGTAAAAGACGCTAAATATGGAAGAGAAATTTCCAACATCTCAGTCCACAAAGCCACATTTACAAAACCAGTAATATGGTAATAACCAGTACAAAAAACAGTAACGTAGTAGATAGTGGAGTTTTAAAAATGTCGAATGTGTGGAAGTAGCTGCCACCTGCTGTCTGAACTGGTGCTTCATGTCAGCTTCCACCGCTGCGACAGCATCGGTCCTCAGCAGCGAGCCGCTGTCCCACGTCTGCTCACGATGATACTGATTTCAAGCGAGAAACATCTACTTGTCTCTTTTCACGGTGCATGGTGGGTCAGAATCTGAATCATAATACAATATAACAACATCTTTGTGATTATTCAACTTCTTGTGGAGACATTTTTGGATTTTGGTTGTTGCTCTTCACCAGACTTCCCTCAACAAACACTCCACAGCAGGCGAAACGCCCGACGACCAATCAGGAAACACTAGAGACTGTGTGGCCTATTGTGAAATTCTGTCACTCGCTCACTCACCCACTCACTCACTCACTCACCCACGCCTTTGTAGGGCTGGCCCAGCTGCTGTGGTCCAGCCAAAAAATGCGAAACATGATACCGACTCAAAGAGGATGTAAATGTCATATGTTGCAGCACATGGTGGGCTGCTAAACCTGTCTTTATTCCACCAGTTATTTTTGTCGAGTTCTCTCTCATCACTCTTGTTTTCTTTTGTTTTTCTCTTGTTGTTTATTTATACCTTTTCTCCCACCATTTTAGATCTGTTTGCCTCCCCTGACTTCTTCACTACCTATTGACTCCCTCCTCTTTATTCCTTTCACTTCCTCTCTTTCTCTCTCCTGCACAGTATTTTTTACTCCCACGCAGCCAATTTTTTTCCCTGTGTTGTTGTTGTGTTTGGTTTATTTGCAGTGTACTGTATTTAGCTCTCTCTGGGAGTCACAATACTCCATGTACCTTTCTCACAAAGCACTGGTGGGGGATGACCCTGATTATACAAAATGTACATGAATATGATACGTTTGAATAAGGCTTTCAGTAATACAGCTGTGTTTGAGGGATGTCATCATATCCTCTCTCCTATCTCCTACATGTCTTACATCCTAACATTTTTTTTTTTCAACATTTGAATTCTGGTAAGTTTAAAAAGTTCTGAAACAACAAACACTTGTCTCACCCTTTTTAGTGATGAAATATCTGAAAATCAAATTTAACCAGTCTTCTCTTTACTTCATCAGCCTTAAAATTCTTCCTTTTCTCATCATGAACCTCCTCAACTTCCTGTTGAGAAACACTTGGTGACACTTTCATATGAAAAAGTAAATATTAGCTGCACGTCAACAGTGTGTCAGTTAATATTCAACAACACTCTTTCAACACGTAGGTAACATGTATTCAACTAACTGCCAGCTGACTATAAAATGCATTTCAAGTGATCTACAGATTAGAGAAGAGTCCAGCTGAAGAATCAGACGACAAAACACGTCACTGCAGTACAAGACACGATGTCTTTCACTAACACTAACCAAGTAGCTGTGGTGCCTAAACCTAAAACATTTCATTTTATAAAACTGGCTAATATGTGTGCCACATATAATTACTGCATGAATGTGTTCTGTTAATTGGTTATAGACTTCTCACTGTTCTTAACTGTTCACTTTAACTGGACAGTCCTAACACATGTAAATGTTGAGTGACAAACTACTAACAGTCTGTTTATAGTCAACTATAGATAACTGTCATGCTCTTGATCACATGATGACATCACACTGTTGACCTTAAACTGACAGTGGTTAGAAGATGTTGGCTCAGTGTACAGATACAAAACATACTGGCACTCAACAAACACTGTTGTTAAATATTAACTGGCACACTGTAGACATGTGACTTAAGATCTGCTGATAACTAGTAGAGTGTCGATAGGCGGACTATCAAAAAGTGTGACCAGTGAGTTTGATATCATTGTTTTGCAAAGCAGTATCGTCAGAAAAACATACCAGCAATGATTAAAGGAACTGAAAGGCTCAGAGAATTATGACTGATGGATCAAAAAGGTTGGAACTAGTTCTCAGTGGGAGCTGCTCTTCGTGTTTCTTGACCCGTCGGATTTGTGTCGGTTTTCTCACGGTTATATTCTAATATATCAGCAGTTAACTGGCTGAATACAGTGAACAAATTATAAAAAGTAAAGGTTGTTGTGGTAATCATTTCAGAATTTGTTTCATTGGAACAAATAGGGAAAACTAAACTAAAAAAAGTAATTACTAATAATGAGCTTGTTGGATAAGTTGTTCTTTTCCTGTCATGATTTCAGGCAGAGGCGTGTAAATCCATTGAGTACGCCATGAAGAAATGTCCCAACGGGATGTACTCTGAGATCAAGTACGACGGAGAACGAGTGCAGGTCCACAAGAGCGGAGACACCTTCAGCTACTTCAGCCGCAGCCTCAAGCCAGTGCTGCCACACAAAGTCAGTCTTCTCAAACACACACCCAGTTCAAATGCACACACACGCACGCTTACACACGGCCTGTGAAGCTGTATACTGATTACTGAAAATACATGTCTGAATGGAATCTCTTGGGTTTGGCCCTTAAGAATTAGAAACTATTTTTTTTCAATTGTGAAATTCAAACATTTCTGAAAGTGATTTCCATCAGGAGGCCAAAAGCCTTCAACATGCAGGGATGAAAAGCTCCATGCAGAGTTTTTTAGCTCTTGCAGACCAGTAGAGGTTGCTGCAGTGTGCAAAATATCTCCCTCACAGTTACCTTGAAACCCAATAAATTTCAGACACAAGAAAATAAGCCTTTTCTTTCTTCCTTGAAATCCTGCATACTCTTTGCTAAAACAATATTACTTTTCTAAGCTCCTACTTCAGCGTCACACATTAGTGTTGATGAGAACATCTGGAGGAACACCCTTTGTTACTCTTTTTCTGAGCAGCGACTTAAGAACCAGCACTGCTGTGTTTCTCTCCTGGGATTTGTTCTCGCTGGTTTCAGTTGTGGAATCAGCTGTCTTTTATTCTGGCCTGCCCATGTTGCCCTGCCCGTACTACTTATCAGCCAAACGAGTGGTAATGAACCCTCTCAGCCACTGTAATTAGGCTATTTATGTTAATGTTAGGTTAACATCCTATGGGGGAGGGAATGAAGTCCAATTACAATAGTATAATTTACCCAGTGTTTCTTAATATGCTCATTCCTGAAGTTTCCTAATGTGTTTTGTTCTGATGAATGATAAATCACACAGTAGAATGTTTAGATTATTCACTACGGAGTGTGACGAAGGTAAATAGTGGTTACAAGTCCGTGAGAAGAAAACCAAATGTGTAGAAAATGCATTAAAGTCCCCTGAGGAACTTTTAAGTGGTTGTGAATCAGTCTAATTTTAATACTGACGCCTCACATCATACCCACATCAGCAAATGAGACCATCGGTGATCAGATTGGAGATACTATCCTGTTTGTTACAAAGCTTTTGCTCGGTCCGCTCTGTCAGCAGAAACGCTTCAAATCGCTTTACGGCACACAGACAGGAAGACACAAATTCTTTTTTACGAGCATAATTGTTCCGCTGTTCTCTTTTTTACTTTCTACGGTTGGTTTTTTAGATAATCTTAATATTTTGTGTTCGTGGCCAAACTGGTGTTGTGCAAAATAAGTGTTGTGTTTCTTTTACTCTTTTCCACAACAAATGCTCGTGCTAGACAAGAGCTTAACGACAGTGAGGCTTCATCCAGACCAAATCAGGATCCGGTGAAAATGAAGGTTTTCTCATTTATTTGACTTAGGCCCGTCCGCTTCGGCTGTGGCGGTCTAAGCTGCAGCGGTTGCCTAAAAACATGCAGCTAGATGTGGCGAAAAAAAGTTAAAATTGGCTCAACTTTTTCGCAGCAGTAGGCTGTGTGATGCTGCGGCAGCCAATCATGTGAAGAGGCCGTCTTCCAGCGATTAACAGCCACCTGTGGATTTGGGGAGGAACAGAGGACACAACCTGACATCACACGATGGGACCTGTTAACATTATGTTAACTCAATGACACCAGACAACCCTGCAGCGTTTTGGCGGGCCACCTGATCTGGTCTGAATATAGCTTAAGTCACACACGTCGCTACAATCAACAGAAAATTAAAATTCCTCAGAGGGGCTTTAAATATTTTTAATTGACAACCAGTCGATATAATGCGCTGTACTGTTTTATTTTATTTAAAACAGCTTGTTTTTACAGTAAGAAGCTCATTACAAACCTGTGTTGGTGCGGGTCTCTCTGTGTTGAAGCCCTGTGTGTCCTTGTGGTGTCTCAGGTGGCCCATTTTAAGGACTACATCCCTCAGGCTTTCCCCGGAGGCCACAGTATGATATTAGATGCTGAAGTCCTTCTCATTGACACAAAGACCAGTAAACCTCTGCCCTTTGGGACCCTCGGTGTCCACAAGGTGAGAGCAGCACAGCCAATTTACACCTCTTTTTTTTTTTTTAAACTTTACATGATTTGTCCCACAGCTTCTGTTCTGACATGTCATTGTTGTTACACTTGACTCATTCTCGTCTCTTTAGAAAGCTGCCTTTCAGGACGCCAACGTGTGCCTTTTTGTTTTTGACTGTATCTTCTTCAACGGCTTGAGCCTGATGGAGAGGTAATGTGTTTTCATTCTTTTAATAATCGGAGTATCTCTGCATCTTAATGGCAAAGAATAATGATAAGTGCGATGCAGGATGTGTTTTAGCAGTAAAAAGATGCTGCATCCAAACCTGAACAAACACTGAAGCATTTGTTCTGTCTTTGTGGTTTGTCACTGTGTATTTTTTAAACTCAGTGTTGCTCATCATGTGTGAAGATTAAGATTTTTACAGATGAAATTTCCTCAGTTTTCATTGTGGTTTTGGCACTTTTACCTCAAATTTTTCTTTACTTTTAGTCCTAGTTTTAGTAAATATATAAAAACATTTTTGAAGGATGAATCAAAGAAAATGAAAACTAGTCTCTGCTGTATTCATGTAAAATATAGTACAGGATTGCAAATTTTTGACATTAGGTAGTTTAATCTCACATGTTTCCACGGCTGTCATGTTCTCCAGGCCTCTGTGTGAACGCAGGAAGTTCCTGCATGACAACATGGTTGAAGTTCCAAACAGGATCCTGTTCTCAGAGATGAAGCACGTCACTGTGAGTAAAACTCTGAATTGCTTTACTGCTGTATGTGTACATAAGTTACAGGAAATTATATTTGTGTGTGTGTGTGTGTGTGTGTGTGTGTGTGTTAGAGGGCAGGAGATCTGGCTAATATGATTACTCGTGTCATCAGAGAGGGACTTGAAGGTCTGGTGCTAAAAGACATAAAGGTAAGTTGCTCTTTATCTGCCTATCTGTCATGCATGTGCGTAACTATGGAAACATTATGGCGTTGACTCTGTGTTTGTGCATGACTCAGGGCAACTATGAACCAGGGAAGCGCCACTGGCTGAAGGTGAAGAAGGACTACTTGAACGAAGGCGCGATGGCAGACACGGCTGACCTGGTGGTGCTGGGAGCTTTCTACGGGAAAGGCTCAAATGGTCTGTAAAGCCCCAAAAATCCGCCACAGTACATTCGTTTTTTCATGCAGAGTATTTTCCACTTCTTGAGTCGCGATGCCTTCATCTGTTCTGACAGTTTTTGTGCCCTTTTGTTGAATATAGAGTCACATCCTGTAAGATGAGCAGTGGGACTCTGGGGACACCCAAATTACCAAACTAAGACAGTTTTACTGTTCCTCTAATTTTTATTATTACCATGAAAGTTCTTTGAACGGCCATGAGGGGGCATTTTGTAATTAGTATTCAAATTTGAACAGTACAGACACTTAAGTTGTGTTTGGGTAATTCTATGAACATACAGAAGGATTATGTATGAGAGCCCTTTAAGATCAGTGGGTTTAAAAATAATCTGTGTGACCTAAAATTTATGAAGACTGATGGTGAAATTCACAATAATACAATGCTAACATCTCATTCTGTATCCTGGGCTTTTTGTATGCATAATGTGATAACATTATGCATACAAAAGCCGAGAATTCAGACCCAAGCATAGTGACATTTAATGTGATGAAAATGGAAAAAGAACTCCGTGCATAAGGAGAGAATGTCATTTGTTGAAGCAGACGAGCTATGGGAGTCATTGAGGAGGCTTCGTAATGAGCATGTAACACAATGGAAGCATAACGAATGCAGAAACAAGGGTAAAAATCCAAAAAAGCACAGCTCGTGACGACAGCTCATGCAGTGTGAAGACAAGCTATTAGAGCAGAAACAACAACTCAGATGAAACACTTGTTAGACTGTGGGACAACAGTGAAAAGTGGAAAACAACTGCTGAAAAAAAAAATCCCCTAACAAGAGGTTTGAAACAGGCTAGTTCTGGGAAAGCAATATCTTGTTCCCACTCAGCGGTTCAGTTCGGTTTGGTACAGGACGGGATGCATTTTTCTGCATTTCCACTGTCAAAAGGGTACCAAATAACCGTACTGTGCCGTACCTGTTTTGGTCACCCTTTCGTTGGGGTACCAAGCAGCCCCAAAGGGTCCCAAAGGGGGAGGAGCTACACATACAAAAAAGCTGTTTTTAAGTGTTGATGTAGAACTGTTAATGTATCACTTCAGTAAGTTTTATATATATATATTATACAAGAATGTTACTGTGTAGATTTCAAATATGTTGTCAGTTTATGAAAATGTTAAAATGACAACCTGAAGAGGTTTTAAGAGGATTTATCTGTCACAAATACATGTCATGTACATGTACGGTAGTGAAATGTGTAAATAACGACAATAATTTATTTGCTTTTTCCTTTCTTTCATGATGACATACACATTAGTAATGATTGTACCTTAAAAACTTGATTAAATGTACATGAATTTCTGCTGGTTTATGTGGGTGAAATATTTTTCACCTGAAGTAAAAAGTGACAGAGCGCCTTTATGTCGCACAGCATAAAATGTCAACACAGCACCGTCCACCAAGTAAGATACAGTCAGCAGTGGAAACGCATGCCCGATCAAGGGGTACTGTTCCGAAGCGTACCATGCCGCACCAAACCGAGCTCTACCACTCGAACAAGGCTCAAGTGAAATCATCCAGTGCTTTTGTGCATATTCAAAGCCGGGGAGTGACCGTTCAGTGGGTCTGCAGAGTCTCCACAGGCAGAACTTTCCCTGATTTCCCTCCTAATGCTGAGTGTGTTCTTCCATCCACCAGGGGGCATCATGTCCAGTTTTCTAATGGGCTGTTATGACCCAGACTCCAAGAAATGGTGCACAGTCACCAAGTGCTCCGGCGGCTACGATGACGCCATGTTGGCCAGGCTCCAGAAGGAGCTGGATGTGATCAAAATTAGCAAGGTCAGAGAGGATCCACTCAGAGGCCTGCCTGAAATATTGAGCCGATGTAATAAAATCGAAAATTAATCTTTTGTGTGTGTGTCTTTGTGCAGGATCCAAGCAAAATCCCAAGCTGGCTGAAAATCATCAAGAACTATTATCCGGATTTCATTATTCGCAATCCTGAGGTGGGATTTGACTATTCAGCACATTTCTATTTCCTCTTGGGCCTGTTCATGCTACAGCTTTGTACTGCAGACCTTTAAAGAGGCAATGAGTTGAAAACATCTCTCAGACTCTGCAGGAAATTCTCCAAATAAATAAACTCCCAAATGCATTGAGAGCTGTGAGGTGTTTTCATCCTGCACATTTACATAAAAATACTCCCTTCAGAGATTGAAAACATTTGATTGAGATGACCATCTCTGGCTTTCAAGTCTGAAAATAGAAGCCAGTAATGAAACTCACAAACCCTCCTCACACAGTAATATTGATGACCTTTTCTTCCATTCGCACAGAAGTTAGAATTGCTTTTTCTCATTTTATGGAGACGCAGTCATATATTCGCTTTGTCGTAAATGTTTCACTGCTGCTGCCGTTGTTTCATCTGCTGCAGGAAGCTCCTGTCTGGGAGATCACAGGCGCAGAGTTTTCCAAATCAGAGATGCACACAGCCGACGGCATCTCCATCCGCTTCCCCCGCATGACGCGCATCCGAGATGACAAGGACTGGAAGAGCGCCACCAACTTGCACCAGCTTAAAGTAGGATATGACCATTTGGTAACACTTTACTGAAAGCATCCATCTATAATGAATTATGAACATACTTATAATGCATTGTAATGCACCTGTAGTGCTGTATAATCATAGTTATAAGCAATGTTAGGGTTAACTATAACCACACTTTATGCATTACAAGTGTTCCTAATGTGTTATAATGTATATAGAGAAAGGCTTCATAAAAAGTGTTGCTGATCATTTTTAATTTAATACACACGCTATAGTCTGATATTGCATTTGTGTTAATAATGTCCAGTTCTTCCTGAATGCAGGTAGAACGAGTTCACAGCAAAAGTTCATGTTTTTACAAGGGCCTGACTTATTTGGGATTTTTGGGGCTGATGCCAAAACTGGGAGATATATATATATATATCATGGGACATTCAAGCAGCAGGCTGTAATTTGTGCTTTGCCCTGCTGTCAATTTGAAATAATGTCCTGTTTTTGGATAAGGTGGATGGGAATTAAAAAGATTTATATATGTTTTTAATTTGA
>JAPXVT010000007.1:29855073-29866126 GCA_029823135.1 Acanthurus reversus | reverse complement strand
AATTTGATTCGTCGATTACTTGAAATTGGGTTGCCACGGTGTGAAAACTTTCCTACCGACTGATATGCTTGTGGCGCCACTGGTGTCACCGGTAACACCAGGCATTTACAAGTTAAGGGGGGATTTTCATCACCAATAGGCTGTAGATAGTAATTAGTAGTAGCAATACGGGTTAAATAACAGACCACCCTCTGCTGGACAAAGTAATTACACCATTTTAAATCACTAGTCCAAACATTTTTTCTGGCCTTTAAAACAGTTTTAATATAGGAGAACATCAATCTGTGATAGGCCAACATTGGACAATAATACTGTCAAATTTATTTATTGGTCATGCCGTTATACTAACACCTTTCTCAGGTTAGATACTGCTCATTCAAACATGCGGAAGACGTTTTCTTAAATGAAGTTAACTGAAGGCACCATGGGAAATATCAAATCACTTACATCCAAACTATAGAGTCATCCATTGCAATCTATGCCTTAGAACTCATACAATCATCTGAGACTAATTAAACACTGTATGTATGTTGGTGCTAATTACTGAATATATGATGAAAGAGGAAAGAATATGAATCAGGTGATGGGAGGAGACAAAAAATGTAACTGCCATTTAAACAAAGCACGTATGGGACTACACAAGTTAATTATAATTTAATTGACAAGGACCGAATTTGCTGTCAGTTATCCTGCAAACATTGACGAATGAGTCGAAATATTGGCTGAGGCAGTTAACATGCCTGTGCTAAATTATTCAGCAACAACACGGGTCCTCCATCTCTGGTGACAGGAAACTTTCAGTCTCTCAACTGAAGCCCATGTTGTCATTTCGTCTCCTTCCTCAGGAGCTGTACCGCATATCGAAGGACAACTGTGACTTTAAAGTGACAGCAGTACCGTCAACATCCGGCGACGACAAGGGCTCATCGGGAGGGGACAGTGGAGGAAACTCACCGTCATCATCATCACATGGAAGAGCTCCACCCAAGAAGAGCAGCACAGGTGAGTCCACAGCAAAAAAGAGAGGAGGGCTCGTGATGGTGTGGCACCACAGTTAAACTTTTCAAAAAATTTTTAGACTTACATTGTATAAACTGATGTTTAAACATCAGTATGTGTTGTTGAAGTGTTTTTATACTTAGGCTGCAGCTAACAAATATTTTCATTAACAATTTATCTGCAGATTTTTTTTTCTTAATTATTCTTTTTACCAGTACAGTGTCAGAGAATACGAAGTATTATCCATAATTAGCTCCCATAATCTAAAATAATATTTTAAGATTATCCAAATATATTCACTTTACTATCAAACACATAAAGCAGCAAATCCTCACATTTGAGAGGCTGGAACCAGCCGATGTTTGGTAATTTTGCAAAAGAGAACATCAATAATTTTTCATTTTCTGTCCTACTTTATGTATAAGAACAGTACACATTAATCAACATTTCTGGAAAAGTGCCAGTGTTAGCCAGCTGGCTAATTTTCAACTGCTTTCCTTTGTGAAGATGTTTTGGGAGACCATAAATGCTAAAATCCACAGAACAAGGAAATCACAAGACAAAAACGAGTGTTATTCCTGAATAATTTCCTGTAAATTAATTAATTGACCAATCACATCGACACTTGTTCATAAGTAACACAGTGCAGGTTTTTTTTCCACTTGCAAACAGTCCAAGTACCCACAGTAGAGATATTAGCTGGCTTCAGTGTAAACAGCTTTGCCTCTGAATAATTATTCTTGTTCTTATCATCATATAGACCACTCACCTTGTTCCCTGTTTTTGTGAATTCATGGAGTCTTTAATCATGGGCATAAGGTCATTTTTTTGCACCAGCAGAAATATCAAACTGTCTCAGACTTCAGTAAGGAAACAGAAGTGTCAGGTATATATTTTATTGTGGAAAATAGTTCATATTGTAACATTAGAAAAAGAGGTATTGTTAGACTAACAGGCCAAATGTGTGACTCCAGTACCGCCTCATTAGGAGTTGCAAATGCTGTTTGATTCTTCATCAACAATGTTCTGACTTCACAGAGAGCAAAAGCCCAGCCAAACCAAAAGCAGTGAAATCCCAGCCTCGCACTCCTGGCTCAGAGGCACCGAGCGCAAAGAAGGTATTTTTATTTTCTGCACAGCATGCAGTATGTTCACTTGCACCTTTATAGTAACCCTGACAGACAGTTTGAATGAGACCCCACTGATTTGTTTCAGGTGAGGAAGAGTGAAAGTGTCCACAGCAACGGACAAACCAAAGCAAAGGCGACCTCTCAGCTGCTAGAGCCGAGGAAAGACAAGGTTGGTCAACAAGTGCAGTGAAACTGTTTGTGGTACAAACACCAGCGCTGTTACAGCTGCCACTTATTCAAATCAGTTTGGCAAATAAACCACAGTGCTTCAGAAAACAACCTTAGTTTTTATGCAAAAATATTGAAATTCTGCTGCTTGGGGGTTTAATGGCTCTTGATCTTTACAGCTATTAAAAATCTATTTTTTACCAGTTGAAGGACACCTGAAGCTTACTGATGCAGCTCTGGCCATCAGTTCTGTTTGAAAAGAAATCTGAAATACAGGGACATTGCTAAAGAGGGTCCTCAGAAAGGAGTGGTCTGATGAGCCGATACACTGTAAACAAAATTATTGTTAACCAGATTATGAACTATTGCAAAATTCTGCAAGTACGGCTGGTCAAAGACAAAGCAGGATGTTGATATGCAAACTTCTGACTGGTGTTAAATCATCTTGGGTGGAATTTCACTGTTCAGCCTTTGTTTCCAAACAAGTTAATTTACCTGAAGGTTTGTTAAAAACCTGCCAGATCTTTTGAAAACTTGTATTTCTTGGCCCATTTGTTGTTTTTTTAAATTTATTTATTTTCCTGTGAAAAGCCAAATTCAACAATCTCCACAATTAGTTTGGCCTGTACGAAGAAATCCAAATCAAAACCAAACAAAGTAGAACTGATGGTCAGAGCTCTGAAAGTAAAACCCAGATTTTAGCTGTGACTAGAAAATAAGTGACTGATTTAAAAAAAAAATATTATACATTTCATACAGTTACACATGCATCAAGTTGAAGAGGAATTCTTGTATCTTTAAATCTGGCAGCTGTTGTTACATGTTTCGCTGTGGAAATGGCTGCTACCTAACAAAGGTTTTGTCATTTTTCCAGTAGATCGCCTCAGGGGGGCGCTGTGATGTGGTTGCAGTGTTAAGCTGTATTTAGATCAAATCAGGTGACCTAGCGAAAATGCAAGTTTTCTCATTTACTTGAAAGAGGGCTGTCCGTTTTGGCTGCCGCTGTCCGAGGGAAAAAAAGCAGTAACCAGCTGTGTGATGTTGTGGCAGCCAATCACATCAAGGGATGATGAGTCCTGTTATGTTAATCAAATGACACGGGGCGGGCAGCCATGTGGCGTTCAGTGGACCACCTGATTTGGTTTGAATACAGCCTCATGCTTTAGGCCACCAATCATAGTCTTTACTACAGATACAGACCTCTTTGTTGAAGAGTCAAATCCTTTTTGTTTAACAAGAAGCACAAGTCTCACTCAAGGAGAAGTCTTTAGGGTTTCGCATTTAACAAAAAAGGGTTTTGTTCTTTAACAAAAAAAGTCTTTCTCTGTAGATCCACCGGATATGATGAGCATCCCAGAGACCGAAGCGTCTGATGTTTTTACTCACTTAGAATAAGTAGCGCAGCCTTTAAGTGGCAAAAAAAGGCATTTTTAGTGGACAAAGACGTTCGTAGTTGCCCTGACAGATTAAATGCAGCCAAGTTATGGCTCCCCCCTGTGGTGATCTAGTGGAACAATTACAAAACTTTTGCAAAGTACTAAATGTTTTAGTGTGTCATCTTTTACGCTAAGGCTTAAAAACACTGGAATTCACCTTTAACCCGATCTTCATTCATGGGAGAAGGTTCTTAATTTTCAGTTTCAAATCAATACACTTAGAGTATTTTGTAATCATTGGTGTTTTATAACACTTTCACTTTAAGTAACAAGATCTGATCCAAATGTTGATCAGTTAGCAGAATAATTAGTTGCAGCTCTGTTAATTCATATCCTCGCAGCCAGTTGTACAACATTTGTATGAAACCATTTCTCGTCATGCAGTGATAACAGCAGAATAAAATCAAGGCATGATTCTCTCTTGGAAGTTTGTTACAGGTGAGAGCCGTGCAGGTAAATGACACCTCAGTGTTCCTCTGCTGACCGTTTGTTTTCCTCCCGTAGACACTGCTGGACATCTTCAGCGGGGTGAAGCTTTTCTTGCCAGGCTCAGTGCAGGACTTCGACAAACTGAGGCGGTACTTCGTGGCGTACGACGGAGACCTCGTCCCGGACTATGACGCCGCGTCAGCCACACACACGCTGGCTGAACCTGAAGAGGACAGCCAGGCGCAGAGAGTCTCACCCAGCTGGATCTGGGAATGTATCCGCAAGCGGCGCGTCGTACCTCCCTGTTAACAAGAATTTTAAAAAGAACAAAAACACTTGTTGAATACACTGCAATTACACACTGCTCTCAGAGGTCATTTTATTTATTCCTTCCAAGTTCTATTTGTTTCATACACTTGAAAAACAGCAGAGGACACAGGCACTGTTTGTTGGGGGGTTTTAGTTTTTGCCAATTTAATTGTTGTGAAGACAGGGGATGGATGCATTCCAACTGATGACATTTTTCATGATGTCGGTGTGAGCAAATGTTCAATTACCATAGATGTAGAGTTTTGTAAGAATTTTGATAAGAAATACAAAAATACTGGAAATCATGAAATGTGTTTTTACAAAGAGATCATGTAACACAAATCACAGTGCAGACTTGTAAATGAGTTTGCTGCAGCATTAAGATAAAGGGTTTTATCAGCATCATGCTTTACTTTTACTGCCTGAATGAAACATTTTGTGAGCTACTAAACCCCAGCTCGAACTGAAAACAACCAAATTTGTCTGCCATTAGGAATAAACAAAATACTGATACTGATAATAAAAATGTCCCAGTGACATCATTCTAATGCTGTTCTGTTTTCTACAAATTGTGATCAGAGTAATGCACCAATTTGCACTGCAGCTCTTGCAGAAAATGTGACGATATTAGTGAGTGAACAACCTCCAGGGCTGAAAAGTGAAGTCAACACAAAGGAGCCAAAAACTGCAGTTCCTTGAATGACCACTAGAGGCTCCAAAAGAAAGTCAATTACTATAAAGCCTCCCACAGCAGAAATTTACAACCTGATATTAATAAACAGTTTTGGTCTCTATTCAGTCTTTGTATGTATAACTCATTTATATTAAGACTTGAAGGTAGGGACGGGCATTTGAAGATATTTCTTTGATCGCTCATCGGGAAAATTAAGGATCAATTATCGATTTAATCTTTTTTTTTAATATTAAAAATGCCTATGACAGAAAATACAAAATACAGCCCATTTTTCCTCAAGTAAATCTTTATTGCAAGAAGAACTTACAGTCCAACAATAATCCTCTCAGACTGCGATTGTTGTGCATCGCGGCTCCCCCGTGCTCAGACGGAGGTGATGGTAGGTTGAGAGGAGGACGCGCTGACGTTAACCAGGGTCAGACGTAAGTGGTACATCATCAGGGTTGTTGTCCTGTTGTACTTATACACGGCTCAACATTGTTTACAACTTTGTCATCTTTTAGTTCGAAATCATCTTTCGCCAAACTTCACCTTGACCTCTTCGTGTCTACATTTGATCTCTGCAGCAGCCATGACAGAAGCTCGTAGGCAGCTGAGTATTTCCTTCTCCTCTGTCTCCTAAATGTAGCGTCGCCTTCTGTTAAGTCTCACTGTTGCCACATAGTGAAATTCATTGCATTGCTTCAAGACTCACACTATGCAAAACAACCTCTATTTGATACTGACGTTTGATGAAAAAACAAAACCAACACAAAACCTTGAGCGATCGCTTATCAATCATCGCTTAATCATGCCCATCCCTACTTGAGGTTATGCATAATGAAAGGCGTGGCTTCTTTGAGTGACAGCTGCTGCCGGCAACCTGCTTAAGAGAAACAATGGTATCCTCTTTAGCTCCACCCTCTCATCCAAATATGGTCACTTCTGGTTATAAAGGCCAAAAGCGATATAGTCAGGGCCACAATACCAAACTCAAGGCTAAAAATGGTTCTCCACAAACCAACAGGTGACATCACAACAGCTCCATACACTATTTAATTTAGTCTATGAATATTTCAGATATGACAGAAATTGATCTTTAATGACTTAACTGCTGCCTCCCTGGACTACAGACATGCAGCTGTTTCATAGTTTACAGAGATCATATGAGAAGAATTATTAATTTTAGAGGGCTTTCCCTGCCTGACTGAATTAATTTCACTTTGACTCAAAATCACGAGACTCTGTTCAATCCGAAGAGATGCTGAAAGGCTTTAACCACAGCCTCCTGCATCTGAATGGCTTTCAAGGATAATTCAGATTTGCCTTTTTATCCGCAGGATACTTAAGGCAATGAGATGGTTTAATTAAATGTTTGAATGTACTGAAGCTCTGAGAGGGATGAAACCCACATGAACCTGCCGTGGTTCCCTTGAAAGGTTTAATAGAAATAACAAAGGAAGGACTTCTACATTCAGAACAGGACAAATCAAATCTTAATAAAATCGTAACATTGACACAAGAGTCAGTGCAGTCTGTAAGTCTATAATGTGCCTACACACGTAAAGCACACCCAATGATAATGCTGCAGCAGAGGGTTTAAAGAGCATCATGAACTGTCGGCGTCATGATCTAAACAGGTCCATGTTGTTGCTGCATGGTTATGTGCAGCTTTATAACTCATCTTCTACCTTCAGCCACAAACTTGTCAATCAGTCCTCCTCGTTCTTCTAATGAAAGCCAAAAAAAACAAACAAAAGGTGCAAATGATCGAAGCACTGATTGGATTTAAATTAAGCAGTCGTCTAAATAGTTCTGTGTAGAGCCACATGGGAATGAAGGACATCAAATACTTGAAAGAAACTCACTCTCTTGCTTTTTTGTACCTTTGATCGGACGTTTATGCAGAGGATTACACTTTGCTCTCAGCAGGAATCAGTCTCATCACGTTTCCTCTTTCCTGAGCATCCTTCTTCAGAGCGACTCCACCAGCACAAGTCGAACTCCTCTTTGATGTGACAGGGCTGAAGAGACGAGCACATGACAGTGTTGATTTACGAGTTAAAGGAAAATTAAAAAACAACTCGGCTGTGGTATAAAAGATTCATGTGGTCTGTGTTCTTTCTGAGTGCTTTGTGAGAGCGCTTCTTTGTTTTATCTGACAGACCTCTTTTACAACAGAAAATGTATAATTAATACTGTGGCGGACAGTTTTTTATGAGAGAATAAAATGAGCAAAGACTGTAAAGCAGTTTTCAACAACAATAATACTTTTGCCTTGATGTCATTAATACCCACTAAAAGTCTATTAATTAATTGGTTACATTCAGAAGCTTTGACTGTTTGCTCTACTGCAGCTGTCAGCGAACACAGGATCCAGTTAGTTTTTAAAAACAGTCAGCAATCCAGAGATTTTTCTGCAGTTCTATCAGTATTAGTGATAATTCAGATGCTACACTTACAGAGATGCTCATTACCTAAATATGGATTTGAAAGAGGGAAAATAGTGAAGATCAAGCTGTATAATAAAGGTGCAGAAGAAATTATTTTTCCTTTAGTCAGGACAAATGTGACTTTGAAGGATTTAGCTCCTTAACAACAAACCATGTATGCTTCGGATTTATTTTTTTGTCAGTGTTTCTTAAACACGTATGGTTCCAACAGTTTCCTTTCTTCTCTGTGTTATCCATCACAGTGTATGTTAAGTATGAGGTGTGATCAAAAACTTCAGAGACAGAGAAGAGCACGCCGGGGTCACGTTTGTGAATCATCCCACAGGCACAGAGTTACACTGTTAACGCAGAATACTACTGCAGCGTCCTGAAGGAGGACAAACAACAAATTGTGAGCTGTGTTATGCTGGCAGGTTGAGTTCTCTAATGACAATGTCCCTGCTCAGAGTGTGTTGGAAACATGCGAGTTTCCTGCTGCTGACAAAGCTGTCTCTCCCCACACACACCCCACTCGCTGGATTTGGCTCCCTTTCATTTCTTTCTGTTCCCCAGAATGAACTTTGGTCTCTGGGTTGCAGCGATGAACCCACGCTTCAGGTCCATGGTGATACTGCAAAATGTGCAAATACTGGCGGCCACAAAAAACTCAAGTGTAACTCAGATGTCGATGATGACCAAGCGATGAAACTTGGAATACTTCAGGCTGTTTTATACTCGCAGCACAAGTGTCTGTCGACAGGGTCTCGCACAGATCAAAACTGATAAGGCTGCACGAGTACTTTTGATTTGATGCATTTTGGTTGGTTGGCTGGACCAAGCACTTCATCATTGCCATGGAGATGGAAACAGCGCTCTAACTGCTTTGGCCGAGGGGAAGAAAATTAATAGACTTGCAACGGATGGCTTTGAGGAGCGACTGGCGGATGAGGAGAGAAAATGTCCTCACCTGTGTGACCCGACACAGTGGGACCACTTATTCCCCTCGCTCCTCGCTACTCCAGCTTGTCGGACGCACAGACCACAATCTTTTCCTTTTTCATCTCCTTCTCCTCCACAGTAAAACTAAATTTAAATTTCCTCTTCCTCTGCCAAATGAAATGTATCGCTGTAACTTGCCATTTTTATGAACTGCAGAAAGTTACCGCTTTACCACTAGGCCGTACGGAGAAACCATGGAGAACACAGCACTTTTTAAAAAACGACTCTGTGATTTGGGTCACTACTACATTATGTGATAATACAGTTCAAGTTTGTACCTGTCAGTACTGCAGACCAGGGATGATCGGCCATGTTCCACATGTTCCCTGTGGACAGACATCATGTTTACTTACTTTGTCTCTTGTGAAACAGGCCAGATTTGCCCTGGTTGTGGGTTTTGTTATGACTGTCTCAGGGAGATCACCATCCAGTTTTAAGTAGGATGCATCTTATATGTTTTGTTTTAAAGCAATTGTCATAAATAAATATGACATGTTTTACATAATGCAGATTCAAGTATTTTTCTTCTTTTGCGCAAGGAATGAATATTACATCATTTTAAGCTTTGTATTTTATGCCTGCATTTGCCAGCGGACCAACACTTTGAGAGTATTCATAATAAAACTGTGTGTAAGTTCCTCTACAGAAGAGACTTATTGATATCTGCACTTAGGCTAGGGGAAAAAATATATGTATATGTCAGTATCTGTATCGATTATCAGCTAATTGAGTTGTAAAATATCGGCATACTGGATATCGGCAAAAAACCCAATGTCATGCATCCCTACATTATACAGTTGTGCCTTTCAGTCAGGTTGAGTGAATCAGTGTACACAGACCTTTAAAAAACAGACGCTCCCCCATACAGCATGTAAGTTGTGCCTAAGCTTCTGTCGATAAAGTGAAGTAGTGTGGTGACAGTTCCAGAGGGCTGATGATAACTAACAGCTGATTAATACAAAGGTGGGCAGGAAGACAGTGGAACCTCCTTCCATTGTCCTGAACCAGCTGGCTCTTCAATCAGTGTACGCGAACCATGCATTTTTTATAATCAACCTCTCTTTTGATTTGTCCTTATTCCACATGCAGCCAGGAATTATAGCAGGAGACGAGGTAAAATATAACCATGGATGTATTTTGTCACATTTCCAGCTTAAATTCAGCTCGATAGGTCTAAATATTTTGACTGCGATTGCAATGTTAAGCCGTGCTGTAATAATTTTAATGCTTAAGAGGCGCTTATTGGTGTTACATTAAAGCTCATTTACATTTTGAATAACTCTGCGCTTTGTGTACGTACAGTGACATGTTTGTCTGCATGATTGTCCATGTGGTGCACCTTGCTGTAAGCTCGTGATGTGGTCGTACGCATCTTTCACTCTGTGTCTGTTTTCTTTTTCTCGTTACGCTTGCCTCTGCCTGCTTTGTGTCAGTTTTGCCCCATTTTTTTTTTTTTTTCAAGATTCTTAAGTCAAACGACAGTTATTAGTGTCATATTTAGTTACGTAAGTTCATGATGTGCAGACACAAAGTGTAGATTGCGCAACACTTGCTGCAACGGACGCGCAGACACATCGACTGACACACACAAACTGACTCAGTCGCACACGGCACATACTGTAAGCTCAGCTAACTCCCTTGCATAAATCTTTATAAAGCTGCTCAAGGCACGTTGTATAGGAGCAGGAATAGTCTCGCAAGGCTTAACCTCTTCAACACACACTCACACACACATGCACACACATGCACACACATGCACAGTTCAAGTATTTTCTCACTGAAAGGACAACTGTGTTTGTTAGGAAGAATCTACATGCATGTTTAGGCCTTCATGAACATTACGGTTGTTGCTGATTTTTGTGTGTGTGTAGGTGTCCATTCCTTACATTCAGTACAATTTTTTGGCAGCATCTCCATGCTACATGAATGACAGTTACGTATAACAACATTGACTCTCTTGATTATGTCTGTTTTTGTTTCTACTAATTTTAGAGATCAGCATTTCCGTAATAGTAGTTTGAAGTTAACAAGTTTGCAGATGTTAAACAGGTGTAGAAATACCTGCAACACTTCATTCTCACCAGAGGGTAAAGCCACACAGTGCCTGAAACAATAAAAATATGTTTGGATGCATCCTGTGTTCACTCCATGCTAATAACATGCCTTAATGATGTGGAAAATGATATCAGATCAAGAAAAAATACTAAATTACTCACTGATATGAAAAGTAATTGAAAAGTCCTTGAAGATAAAAGTGCTTTCTTCTGGAAAATAAACCCTGCCTGCCGTCCTCCTCTTTTCTCTCTCAGGCCACTCCTCCCTCTTTCCCATGGAGGACGGCTTCCCTGATGATGAGCGTGGTGATCAAGGTCTCGCCGGCCTGGGTTCTCCACACTGCTTCCCACACCAGAACGGAGAGCGCGTCGAACGCTACTCACGCAAGGTCTTTGTGGGAGGACTGCCCCCAGACATAGACGA
>JAPXVT010000007.1:29843854-29854240 GCA_029823135.1 Acanthurus reversus | reverse complement strand
ACTTCAATACAAAGTGTGGACGCATAAATGCAAGTGCAAGAAGCACTAAAGCTTTTATAGAAACTGTACAAAAAAGAAACTCATTTGTAGAAAGAAGGCGGTGACGGGAGTGTGGCATTAAAGAAAAGACTCATATGGATCTTATAAGCAATAAATGTCCTTGTGGTTTGAAATAGAGAAAGTTTCCCGAAGCAGAAACATCAAGCTCTCTGACAAGAAACCCCACCAAAGGTTTCTAAAGTTTTATGGTGATTGAATCCAACTCGAGCGCTCACGCATGGTTTCACAGCTTGTCAGGTCTTCTGGATGGATAAGTATCCATACATGACAGCAGAATTGGTTTTTGGGTAAACAGCTGAGTGTCCTGAATCTACCTCTGCAGAATGACACTGTTGTCTGTCACAGCTTGTCTTTGTGAATCAGAAAGACAAAACTGGTAAAATTTTCTCATAAAAAACCTCCTTCAAGACTCCAAAGTCTCCATTTTAACGAGAGGTTTTGACATTCACTTCCCAACGAAACCCCCTTTTTATAGAGGCAATGCTGGGCGAGACGACGCGCAGGTCGATGCTGCCTGTACTACCTGTCTGGACGACTTGATCAGCGTTGCAGAGCGCAGAGTGGATTGGCTGAAGACCCCGACCTCCTCCGCTCGTTCCAGCAGGATTCTGGTCCGGGGGACGTGACTCCACGACGCTCCGAGGCCCGGCTGCACCTCCCCGCTGCTGCTCCTCGTAACGTAGTTTGTAACCTGCAGGCCGAGACACCATTATGTTTGCTTTAGCTTTCTTCCTCTCGGGGGATTATCACACCATTTATTCTGTTTTATGGTTTATTATAGCTTGCCAGAGATAGTGGAGGCTTTAGAAGAGAAAAAAAAATATAAGTGGGGCAGCCAGATTGTTCCACTTTTAATCAAATGGGACCATCAAACAGCCTATCAAATTATCTTTATCTCACTTCAAATAACTTGAGGATTTGAGGTGAAAGCAAATTATCTCTGCTGTACGCTTCTTAACGTGATTATTTTTCATAATTATAACCTCCAGTCATACACCTGAACAAACAAATGGATTTTTGTTTAACACCTTAAATCGTCAGAAATTAATAACCTATTGTTTTTGTCTTGATTTTGTGTCTTATCAAAATGAGGGCAAAAATACAAAGTTAGTCTTCATTTCAGGTCTCAAAGTGAAAATGAGACGTGTGACGGGTCTGTCAAGTTTAGACTGACACTGGAAATGCATCGTGCATTCAGAGTAATGCACATCAAGGGCTGTCATCCTCACCAAAGCAGCTACGTTGAAGTCCTTTGCCATCGTCTTAAGAACTCCTGCCACTTGTATCATCAAGGACATGCCTGCAGGCACAGGAAGTTGTTTGTGAGACGTTTGTTCGTGTGCAGAATCCTCTCAGATACTTTCAATGGTTCTTTCAGGAAATTCAAGAGGAGCCACTCAGGCTACAAATATTATTGTTGTGGCATTTACAGTCTGTAATATATTTTTTCGTCTCCACAGACTTGAACTTTATTTGTTGCATATTTAATATTACTGTACATGGAAAATTTTAGGCCAATCTTTCAGGGCTTTGACTTTAATGTGGCACCATCGTCAGTCAAAAATCCATGATGACGTTGTGTCTAGCACTGATTAATATTAGCCTGCTATCATGCTTAACTAGCATTCCCACCATGCTGAACATAAAGATTTTATAGTGTCATTTTAAGCATGTTTGCATGCTGGTGTTAGCATTTAGCTTAAAGACCTGCTAGCACGGCCACAGACTCTTCAGTTGTTCCGGTTACAAACTACAAACATGTTGTTTACTTAATACATGAATCAGGGCTGCACGATTTTGAAAAAATAACTGATTGTGATGATTTCGACTAATAATGATATTGTGGTACGAATGTCCACATTAGAGGGAATAATTTGAACATGATTATTCTAATTTTCATTTAACAAAAAACAGTGAAAAGATTATTGTGGGATTTTTTCATGGATCAGTACAAAACACAGATGTTTTCTAAAAGATGACTCTCTATAACTCTGCAGCACCACGATATTTGAATTAACATGTATTTTGCAACACATATTTCTCCTTTAACAAACATTGTGCCCTGCGAATGAAAAACTGCAGTATAGTTTGCTTTTTTTACAGTAAGAATACAAGAAACCAACATGTGACTTCTTTATGCTAACATGAAATAACGCAATATGTGCACTGTGCAAAGGTAAAAAAAACAAACAAACCAGTTTTTATTTAAAACTATAGTCAGTTAAACTTTAAAAAAACAACAACAACAAAAGACTGACTATTTTAAGTTTTCTTAATACTGTTTCTGTTTCATTGTGCACAAACATACATACACACATTTAAATTCTGCTTTGTCATGTGGCTATTGCACAGCTATAGTCTTGTTAGCATGCTACATGGCTAGCCCCATTTGTAACCACAGCGTGATTCAGTCAGTGTTTGATGCTCAGTTTGCATCTTCATTTTTGTGATCCCTGACGTTTCCTTCTGTCTGTTTCACTGAATCCCACATTTACATCCCATGTGTTCACAGACTCAGACTCAGAGGCACAGCATGTGGATTTAAATGTTGGTTTCACCCCAAGATAAATCTTTTATCAGTCCAGCAAACCACAGTAAAAGGCTGACTTACTACACTTACCATTTCTACAGTAATTTATCTATAATGCGGCAAATTCAGCACAACATTCACAAAGTACACAATGATCTACTGAACTGAGTTTAGAAATATTCTCTAGTGCTTTTGTCACAATGTTACACTGACTGTTTTTAGTCATTTAGTTTATTTTTAGGTGAGTTTTCTGTTTGACAGACCTGCTCAGGTGTGGAAAAGAAGCAACAGCTTGAGGGGAAATTAACTAAAACTTAATAATAATCTTCTCAAGCAGGTGTTTATTCTTTAATGAATGAGTCAACACAGACCAGCAGAGTTCACTGAAAGTGTTTCTAGCTTTTCACAAAATACTTACATCAATAAGCACCTTTTTGTGCATCTGATATTTCTGAGTTTTAATTTAAGTTGTTTTTTTTAGCCTTTTAAAACGACACCCCCTCTGAACTCTTTGAACCGTTTGAACTGCTGTACTGAGTGACTGTTTAATTAGATCACAGTTGAGAGAAAGTTCACTCGGATTGAGAATTTATTTTGACAGACTCCAGTTGGGATTTAACGCGATTTTACAAACATTTGTTAGTAAAAACTCACTTTCTTACAGTTTAACCAAGATGTGTCCTTCCAATATGTGTGGGAGCCCTGTTGTGATATTTATTTCCACACACACATTTGGAGTTTTCAGGCTCAGCTGTAAACAGAGCCTCAGGTATGATGGACTAGAGAGAGATATCACCTTCATTTTGTTTGCCTCCCAGTAGAGGAGAGATAACAGCTGACACAGAGTCCACGATCACCGCCTTGACAGAGCCTCCGCCAGCAGACGCCTAATACAAAATGTGACAAAATTAGATTGCTGAAAATTTTATCTGTCTCTCTGTAAGGTTCCCTTGGTGCAGCAGGATTGTTGGTATATTTTAAGCAAAAAAAGCATTTAAAAAAATCACTGCAAACCAACCTGCTGAAGCCTGCCACTGCGAAGACCGTACAGACAGTCGAGTAAAGAGAAGACGTCAAACAAGCGGAAGACGTGGATCCTCTGAAGAGCCTCCATCTATACAATGACAGTTTGTTTCACATTGTTTTATACGGAACAGGATAAAAAGTTTGTTTAAAATACAATTCTTGTCATTTTACCTGCTCCTCTGTGTTGCTTGTTTCAGTTTGGAGCATTTGCAGCAAACGTTTGGCAGTCAGCCCTCCCGTCGTATCGATAAATATTACACTTTGTTTCAGTTGGAGAGAAATGTGCACTGCGACACCAAAACACACCTAGAAAACACGACGAGCATGCAGGGCATAGTTAAAGATAACGTGGATAATTTGTGTTAGCTTAACAGCAACTCTGAAAAATATTATTTCAGCTGAAGTGCAATTTCTTATTCTACAAGAGGAGGGAATTTATGAGGGTAAAAAATTATCAGTAATGGAGAAGGAAAGTAGGAAATGTTCACCTGAGATTTGCCGCTTCCTGGGCCCCCTGACAGCTCTGTTATCTCTCCAGTGTACAAGCCTGAATCCAGCAGTTTATCTAAGCTGCAAGAAACAAGGTACGATTCATTACTCACAACTGCCATCCAGTGTAATAAAACATTAGGTCTAAGCACATCCGGAGAGTCGACAAAAACTGCAGAGGGGTAAACATAAATGCATTAGTTTCCAGACTGCTTCTAAGACATTTGGCCAATTCCTAATTTTAGTTGCTGTGTCACTGCCTTTTATCAAACACAGTCCCTCTCAGCAAAGTCACCGCACTCCACCGACAAGAAAATGTTTTTCCTTGTAGATCGTCATAAAAACACACTTCACTGAAGCCCAACAGGAAGAAAACAAAGCTCACCAAACCCACTTTATTTGTCCTCCCACTGTTCAAACAATCACCAACTCTGGTGTGGTTGAAATTAGGCCTCAATTCACAGAGTCAGACTTGAAAATATTCTAGATTTACACACCGCTGCCTCTCGATTCTCTCCCACATGTAACTCAGTGGTTCAGAGTTTCACAGTCAGCTGTCAAGAGCAAAAACATTTGTGAGCTACCTTAACCTCGTCCCACCCATCGGATTTAATTTCAGGAACAACAGTTCTGCCAAGCAAGTGCAAACTGGTTGTCAAGTTTGTTTACAGCCACAAAAGTCTTCCCAGATGTCCAGAACTTTAGCTTGAAATAGAAAAGGAACAAATGTTCCAACATCAGTGCCTGGAGAGCTGAAGGATCCTTATTTTGCTTTTCAGCTAATGATGTTTACTACAGCAGCTTGTTACCTCATCAAAACAGTGTCATCTTATAAAAGGAAAAAACAAAAGAAACAAAATTACATAATGCCGGTTCAAATGACGGCAGCAGCCAACACTACATACAGTTGAGTTTTTGCACTGTGCATGCTCAGATGCAATGAGTTAAACAAGTACATTACAACTTGGGAAGGCAGTTTATTTTTGGTGTCATCAGGCAAAAATCCAATAACAACCTTTCAGCATTTTGTAATTCAGGTGGTCTGAAAGAACACGAGACTTCTGCACCTCACCTTGGCTCCGTGTTCAGACAGCATCAGGGTCTTTTCGGCCAGTCTCGGTTCATATCAGAGAGCGTGTGGTTCCTATTAGCTGCTCTACAGGTGACGTTGCTATGAGCTGATTGGCTGTTGAAACTACGTGACATGCCTTGTGTTCTAAAATTGGCCTCTGGTGACTTGACAAGCTGACACCACATTTAGACGGGCCAAGTTTTCACATCAAACTAAACACTTGTTGCGTGCTGGCGCCCCTGGAACTGCAAATTTGTGAAACTGGGTTCCAGAGTGCAATCTTTTAACACCACAACCTTCTTTCTGGCTGTATAAACTGGCAAACTGCAAAGCCTGTGAAAGTGGTGACTAATGCTAACATGCTAATGCTAATGCTAATGCTAGCACAAGTCAATGCAGTCCACAGTAGCCACTACCAAACACTGATTAGACACTCCATGGTGCACCTGAGGCAAGTTGAATATGACAACAGTCTATTGAGGTGAATGAGAGTGTTTGTGTTTGTAGCATAATTTTCAATTTTCAATTTATGGCTGAATTTCTTTAATTTGAGGCTGCTTGGACCTTAGCAGCAACAGGAAGTGAACAACTTAAGGGCATCTCTGATGGTGTGTCATTACAAACTTATACTGCCAACTACTACTGGCATGCACATTACAGCACTTTTGGCTGTTCATGTAAACAGATTTTTTTAAAGACCCAAAGCAAAGACCTTTCCGTCTTTAGCAGGGCTGCTCCCATCTACAGGTGGCCTGAGTTGCAGGCGACACGGTCAGCCGGCTTGAGTCGAGCTGAGGTGGATCAGTTTACACCACCGCAACTTTCCCTGCAACTGTTGGGTCTCATCATGAATCTTTGTTGTAAACTGGAGTTAAAAAAGAGAGATAACAAACAAAATAAAACACGAGCCGGAGCAAAAAAAGAGAGGGCAGGGTGTAATGGCATTGCTTCCTCAGGGGTCTCATGCTACAGCGGGCTTGATTCCCCAAAGTTGTCGACCCCAGGTTAAAACACTGATGCATTTCCTTTACCGACATGCAGGTACTTTCTGCTGTCTCCAGAGGAACAAGTGCTGTTTACTTCACACGGTCGTATTGCTTTAACCATCTGTTCTGTGAGCAAATGTTTAGCTCTGCATGTGCCAACGTCCAGACTGGTGATCTGTGCAGTTTGTTGAATCTCATCATCTTTGCCGGCGTGTGATGATGGATGTGACAGCGCTGCAGCGGAATCTACATAGCCAAGGTCCTCCAGCTTGAAGGTTAAGTATCCCTGGAAGCCTGTGGTTGGTTATCAGCGGGGAACTGGTGAGGAGGTAAATATCTGCATTATTGCTGCCTTCTCTGACAATGCAGTGACAATTTGCACTGTTGATGAAACATCAAGTTGTTTTCTTGTAAGAGCTCAAGAGCATGGAAGTGGTTGTCCTTGAAAAACTCGAAGAATCTTCCATAGGCTGCACTCACCATGGTGATCAGAACACTGCAGTCCTCGGATGTAAAGTCCTTCATCTGAGTGCATGATTGCAGTGGAAGAGTGCAGTTTTTCTGAAGAGTTCTCTTAAGGAACATTTTTCATTGTTGTGGACAGATATTTCTGTACAACGATCAGAACAAACCGTGACTACGTTATAAACAAAAAGTGGGAATTACCAGCATGTAACATTATGGGGACTAAAATACTGGCATCTGTTGCAGCTTCATGGTAAGTTTGTCGACTGTTGAGAGCCTCAAACACTGCACTGCCGGCAAATTTCTCACGAGGCGGCTGTGGCGGAAGACAGTCTTTGCATGTTTTAAGGATGCGCGTCTTATCTGTAAAATCCAGGAAAATCTGTCATCTGACAAAACATATTTACATGTAATTCTTCTATTATCATAAATCAAATCAATATAATTTTGAGGCTCCTGGAACCAAACACAAGCCTAGAAAGAGAAAATTGAAATTTATTTAAAAAAATCCTGAACCAAAAATTCTAAAATTGATTTATCACCCAGCCCTACTCTCACGTGGCACTAGGCGTAACCTGCTCTCACTCCGCAGGCGCCGACCCTTTAATAAAGTGTGTTTGAGCTGGAGCAGGATTCCAAATCTTATGAGACGAGCCTCATCAGAGGCATTTCTGATAATGCCATTATTGTCTGAAAAACCCTTTTAAATGTGACATTTAACTTGAGTCTTTGCTGCTATTTGATAACTGCTAATAACATAGAACATTTTTCATGGGTGCAAACAGAAATTATTTTCGACCTGCTTGACTTGTCAAAAAAAATATTAACATTAAAACTTAATGGCCATTTGTGGTCGCTTTGGTGCATTACACTGAAGGGTTTTTCTCTCTTTTTTTAAATCCCATTTATTTCAATGAGGACACAAAATATTGAAAACATCTCTCAATGTGAGTCAAAACAATTCAACATCACAAACTGCAGCCTCCAAACTAACGCAGCTGGGATTTACTGCAGGACTGTGGCATCGTTAGTTTTAGCAAGGTGTACCTAATAAACTGGCAACTAAATGTATGTTTCTACGTAATTCACACACCGATCAGAGTGTGCAAAGTGTGGCACCGTGGACAGCAAACAGCATCATTCATCAGTTCATCGTTTCACCAGTAGAGTGCAGCCAAGACACACAAATCACAGATGTTACTCACACGACTGATTCACTTCTCATATCACTAATTCAGAGCACTAACTAATTTATGAAAACCACTTAAAAAGAGTCACACAGAGAGAAAAAACACACCCATAGTCATTAATTATGCTAAAACAGTGAGTTTAACTGTAGAAAAGGTACCATCCCATATTACACCATGCTGGCCCATTTCACAGATTTGTGCAGAGCAGTCTGAGTCCAGGCTGAGGAACATTTCCCTTCTTAAAGTGGAATATTTATCTGCTACGCTTTGTGCTCCAGCTGCATACGGATGAACGAGTGGTGTGATTCCAGAACAGATATGTGTGCAAACCTTTCATGGGACGGCGTCTCTCAGCTTTACAGAGTAATTGCAAGAACTGCTGTAACACAATGCCGTGCTGGTATCACTGGGACTTTTTGGTTTCTTTCAAGTCATTAAATTTTGATTTTCTGATGTACAGCAAAACTGTTTTTAAAGGATTTGTCAGTCCTGTGTGGTTTTTTTAGTAGAGAGTAGACAAGCTGAAAGTCAAGTTAATGCAGCTGATATATCAGAAGCCACTTTAGGCCGAGCCAAATGGAACAACAAGCAAAGAAGTCACCCTGCGCTAAAATGTAGCACACAGGCCATTTTTAAAACACTCTATTGCTCTGCTGTATTTTTAACTACAGCTACCATTCTCAAGATGCATATTCTACTGGCACAGGTCAATGCCAATTCAATTCCAACGACACTGAAAAGATTTGAGTTTGATAAAAAGCATCAATGCACAGGAATCTGGTGACAAAACACCTTCGGTAATGCACAGTACTATTGATTGCAAAGCTGAGAAGCAACAAGTTACGTCAAAACGTTATAAAACTGACATTTAAATGCCTCCTTTGCTCCAATTATGCAACACAAGTTAAGCGTCATTACATTCTTTAACTCTGAAAACACACTTAAAATTCAGCTGCTGAGACAACTGAACAAAGATGAGCAGGAAAGGCTTTAAAGCTGAGCTAGGCAGTTTATTTTTGGTGTCATTGGCAGGGTTGGGAATCAAGAACCAGTTCTGGTTGAACGCCGATAACAAATTGGAATCGAAATCTGTATCATATGCCTCCGAGCGTATCAGTTCCTCTTATCAGACCTGTGATGCTGAAATGAAGAAAAGTCAGAACTCAATTGCAGGGGCAGTGCAGCCTGCGGAACGTCTACAGCGAGCTCATTGATAAACAGTTGTGATGTTGACATGGAGAACCTGTGTAGGCTTCTTTTTTCCACAAAGAAAACTGATCAGGAAAAAATAAAGAATCAGATCAATAAGCAGAACTGATAATGTCACTGGGATCAATCAAATCTTTCAATAAAAATTCCCATTCCTCATCATTTGGCAAAAATCCCATAATAACCTTTCAGCATTTTGTAATTCAGGTGGACTTCTGCACCTCTCCTTGGCTCTGTATTCAGACCATGATGGGAACCTTTCTGCAAATAACAAATCATTTCAGAGAGCGCGTGTTCCAATCCGGCCTTTAAGTCATAATGTAACAAAAAATACAGTATTTGGGTCCAAGCCCCGTATTTTCCATATAGTGCAGTGCTGTGGCCCATGTAGTTTAAAGAGATCTGAGTAAAAAGAGAACGATCTCACTCTCGCTTTTCCGAGCGATGAGAAACACAAGAGGACATGGCTGCAGTTAATGAAGTACGTTAGATGAATGAAGAAAAAGCCGAGTGTGTTCCTTTAATTCAACATGAGGAAGACTCTCCTTAGGAATCTATTAAGCTCTCATAGCACTGAGCCAATCCCTCTTCCTCCTAACCAGTGTGATCTGCAGTGTGTACAGAATTGTCTTTACCTGGGGTTTCCAGTGGAGAGGATGGCTGTGGAGCTCAGCAGTTCCTCGTACAGATCAGCGCCCGACACGGGGAACGCTGTGTGCTGGGCAAGCAGTACTCGCCGGATGGCAAAAAGTGCCTGAAATAAAATAAAAGCATAATGTGAGGCTCACATAATTACCGCACGGCTAAGCTGCGACAATGTTCTGATCTACGTTGGCCAATGTTGCCAGGTTGGGTAGTTTTCTGTCCAATTGAGCCATCGTGATTATCACCCAAAGGCAAAAGGTAAAAATTTTGGCTTGTTTTGTTTTTGAGCAGGAGGATTTTTTAAAGAACGGAATCATGTTCACACTGTCTGCTCTTTCTGTGCCCTCTTATATCATCATTTGGTCAATATTTAATTACTGACTGATTAGTATAGCCTAATGCATCTGAGGGGAAATCTCCCACTGGGTATCTAAACATATGCTGAAAACATATCTAAATCTAAAAAGTCAAACATAACCATCACATTTTACAACCTCTCCCTTTAATTTTGTTTCTTTCTCTCACAGCTGCATACAGAATAATTGCTGTCCACAGAATTTCACACATGCTGACACAAACACCTACACTACTGCACCGAATAACACAACATCTAATTATATTATTACACTATACTGATGTTTACGTTTGTTTTTATTTTTATTTCTATAGTTACTGATTTCACACTCAAATTTCTTTAACATCAATGTTATGTTT
>JAPXVT010000007.1:29672777-29683400 GCA_029823135.1 Acanthurus reversus | reverse complement strand
GGAAACCAGGGCTTTTCTGGTACCAAGATTGCCCTATCTTGCCTACAGACTCTACACTCAGTGAATGTAGAGTCTGTTTATAGAGACTTGTGGTACACAAACCCCTGAAGCTGAAAACACATACCTCTAAATTTACCTCGTAAAGTTGTTTTGGTCAGTGTGTTAACATGAGCTGTTTCCACAGCAGGCGCAGAGACACACACACTCTTTCTTGTTTTCACTCAGTTTTTTGTCTCCAATAACTCATGAGAAAGAAATCTGGAAATCTGGCCAAACGCTCAGCTTTGTCTGCCCGCTGTTTGGTGCTGAGCAGGTGACATACGGCAGGTTTGTCAAGGCTGTTATTTTTTGCTTGAAAAATTAAAATGAAGATGATGTTTGTGGGTGGAAAAAACCCACATAAGCTAAAGGGCGCTTGAACGAATCAGAGCTGCCCAGTCCGGTGTCGGCTCTCTGTGGTCTGTGACATGTTTCACATCATACATTATGTAGCCATTCAAGCAGTTGTTAATATAAATAATACTGATTAATGAAGATTTACCAAAACACACATGAAGTAGCATCTAAAACTGATCTTTAGCAGCTCCAACTGGGATGACGTCTAAGGAAATTTCTTTAATTGATCATTTGGAAAATTAATGATGATGTTATCGATTTAATCTTTTTTTTTTAATATTTAAAATGCCTATGGCAGAAAAAACAAAATACAGCGTGTTTTTCCTAAAATAAATCTTTATTCCAAGTGGAACTTATAGTTCAACAACAATCCTCATAGACGGGGATGTTAAAGTTCAACTAAAAAGATATGTGGCACGAGCCTCCAACGCTACGACGCTCTGAAACACAGCTGAGCCTCTTTTAGAAACAATTCCAAAAAACAATCATATCAAATGAAAATAATTAAATAAAAAAAAAATGAAGAAAAAAAAAGAAAACATTATTCACCATTGTACATCATGGCTCCTCCGTGCTCGGACTGACGTGATTGAGAGGAGGACGCACTGACGTTAACCGGGGTCAGACGTAATGTTACGTTGCTCAAGTGTTACATGATTGGGGCCGTCGTTGTGTTGTACTTATACACGGCTTAACACTGCTTACAATGGACTTTGTCATTTTTTAGTTTGAATTGGTTTTTCACCAAACACTTTGACCTCATCGTGTTTATGTTTGATATCTGTAGCAGCCTTGACAGCAGCTCGTAGGCGGCTAAGTAACGTTATTTCCATTGTCTTTGTCTCCTAAAAGTAGTTAAATATCGCCCCCTGTTGGTAAGATGTCTCATTGCTGCCACATAGTGAAATTCATTACATTGCTTCAAGAGTCACTGTATTTGCAATACGTTACGTTTGATCGATAGAAATTTCGAGTGATCGACAAAATCCTCAACGATCAATTACCGATCATCATTACCATACGCATGTCATCTGGCTTATCTGGCAGCAACTGTATAACCTCAAAATTCATATTGCACCAAGACTGCATTTATCATAACACACATTATAACGTATACTGATGCACATATTGTACTAAAAGAGACACATAGAAATGTTGGCAAAACAAATAAGATGTGAGGAGGGACTAAAGAAAAAATGTAAAAAGCAACAGGGTAAAAAGTGAGGATATTGCTGCAGATATTAAGGACACAGTTACTTCCATAAATATATACCTGTTGTATTTATTTGTATTTTATTCCATATATGGTAATTTGCTTGTATTTTATTGTTTATTCCCTGTTTATTCCTTATATATTTTTATTTCAATTTCTACTCATTATTTAATGACTTTTACAGGTAAAAAGAAACTTGAAATCATTTGCACCGTGATAAGCAACACATGGTAGATAACATTAAACACAGCAAAGGATATTATTATTGTATTGCCATGGTAACCAACTTTGAAATGTCACTACTCCCCCATCTTACTGCATGACATACGCCCACACGTGTCTGACAGTGTTGCCATGGACGTGAGGAAATTAGGCCATATTCCGCAAGTTGCCCGGCGCTGCCCTCTGTCTGCCTGCCACGCCATCATCTGCAATAACAAGTTAAAGATCTTCAAAGCTGCACGACTGAAAGGAAGGAAAATCGGAAGGAACGAGGCAAAGGGAGAGTCAGAGGAGGCCCTCTGATTCATCTTTAAAGACGCTCCTTATTGCATCTTTAATCAGCTTCCTTGATGCGTAGGGACGACTCGACAGTTGGCTTCCAGAACTATTGAATTCACACCCTATTGAGTCGGGTCGCTCAGGAGGCTCGAGCTGGGCTTTCTTCTCCCTGCCACATCTCTTTTTTAACTCACTGCTCGTTTCCATCTCTGTGAGGGGGCTCAGAGAGGCAGGCTGCCTGAGAGCTGCAGTGGTGTACGGATGCTAACATGGTCAGCTAAATGTTTCAAGAGGCAGGGGATGTGACAAAAGCCTTCCCCTTGTACTACAAAGCCTCACTGTAACTTTGTCACACCACCCCATCTGACTGACACACTCCCACAGCCCCTCTTTCCTCTGATTTAATAAAACTATTTTGTAGTCGAGATTTCAGATGAAGGAATACATCAGTGGGAGTGAAGAACACTGGCAGGCAAAGGCTCTGTGTTAGGGAGGACGAATTGAGAGCAGAATAATACGACTGACATTAGATCATACATTTTTACAGAGGGGGAGTCTTAAGGAGGAAATGCTGGGGTGACGTGTGAAGACAAATGTTTGGGATTCCTGCAGCTGGGACTTTGTTAATGAATGGTTGACTCCAGTCTGGCTGCAAGGAGGAGGACCACACACACACATGCATACAGTACATACACACGCATACATACAAAACAAAGGCGTTAATTGACATATTCATTTCAGATTTCAGTCTCAGGACCGAAAATTACATCAACTGTGAGAAATGGGTCAATACGGCCTCTGGTTCGGCTTTTCAAAGGATTTTTTTTTTTTTTTTTTTAAATTAAATAAAAGAGGGAATTATACTGGAACTGTCCATCATCTGAATTCTGATTGGCCCATAAATGCATTCTGAGCTTTGTCATAACAGATGTAATCATATCACTCCACATTCAAAACATCTGCTGCATTTGCCAACTGGTCATTAAATTACACAGAAGCATCTTGTACAAAACATATTAGTGAATTCTTCTTTTTTTAAAAATCTTATTAATGTTTTATATTGTCTCTATGGAAACATGTTCGCAAGGTGACACAGGGCCAGTTTTAGCACAATATCTGTAATGCAGAAGTCAGACTCCTGCATGTAGTCGGGTACCTGTGGGTAACCGATGGGTAACCTGCCAAAATGCTGTGTAAAAATAAACCACATGCTGGCGGGCAGAAAGTGAGAACAAAATTTTTTTTTTGTGAATAAAACAAATTAAAAAATGTGCAATATAAATCACTGTTATGCAGCTACAATAACTTTATTTTACTTTCTTTTACTTTCACTGACAAGTGGCAGCCCTTGACCGCGTCATCAATTTTGTCACTGACAGAGATGTAGCTAGCCGCTAGCTGCTGCCAGTTCGAACTTGGTACTGTTACATCTAAATGGACGACATAAAGGCATTTTGGCCAGTGGAGAATACCAGCTTGTGGATAAGACATTCGGGAGAAGTTTGGTGTGATAATAGAGCGCTGCAGAGCGGACGTTTTGACCTTGAACATGCACTGAGCCATGCATAGCAAGCTGAGTCTCAGTTGAGCTAGGGTGATAAGAGACGGCTGGGCGATGAACGGGAGTACGTCAGAATCAACGATGAGCACTTCACCAGTCATCTCGTTCCACTTCAGTGTGAGTGACTTTAGCCTGTGTGTGTGTGTTTCATCATGGGGACGGGTTTGTGCAGCTTTGCCTTAGATATAATGACGAGTAATGGGTCAGTTCTGGTACAGAGCTTTACGGGTCTGTGCAGGTGCAGGTTTTAAAAAATGGACAACAACTAAGGGAAATTAATATAACAGTAAAATATTGTTTGAAGTTTCATTAGATAAAACTCTTACAGAAAATAAACTCTCAAGTGAAAACACAGTCTATCAAATGAAACCTATTTAGAGCTGATGTAATGATCAATGGGATCTGTTTTTATAAATGCATCAATGAACTGTTATGAGGTTGCTGTCAGAGTCTCATGAATAAATATTTAAAGTGTAATAAGAAAGTCCACTGAAAAAGTTGACCATCGGATGTTCGAGCATGTCAAACAGCTGTGTCATTGCTGAGGTGTTTAAAGTCAAACACGTGTTTTTGAATGACCTTGATTTACTGTTTTGTTTGGGTCATAACCTTCAGAGTCCCTCCCTTCCTTTTTTCTGTAGTTAGAAATCACATTAGTTTTCTGCTGGAGCTTAATGAGTCAGTGCGGCTTAATTAAAACGCTACAAAATCCTCTAAATTTAGATCTGTAAGAGATTCGGTTATGGTTTCCTTTCACAATCATATTTACAGTGTGTTTCATCATTGTTACTGAGTTAGTCAGTCAGGAGTGAGCGCTTCTGTTCTCGCTGCTGCCTTCACACCCATGAGCAGAGAAAAACTCACTTTCCTCAAGCTTTGTCAAGTGCAAATAATCATTTATTCTCTAACCCTGAATATTGTGTTGACAAGCGAGGAGGGGAACGAAGTGCAGAGTGCTGAGAGCCGAGCAGAGCGGAGCTGAGCCTCCTGCTCCCTCAGCTCCCTCAGCTCCCTCTCTCCAAAGGTGGTAAGGGTCAAACTCATAATGTAGCACTGGTAAATGTTATTTACTGGAACAGGCATTATGGTCCTTCTGAGGCAGGTCTAATGCCCGAAAATATATTGATGCTTTGTGGAAATAGGAAAAAAAAAAAAAGTAAGCTTGAACTCAGAGATGGCAAAGATAGATGTGTTGTGGATGGTGGCAAACATTTAAAGAGAAAAAGAAAGTACAACAGCTGGCAAATTCAGAGCAAAAGTAGTTCCAAACCTCTTTAAAACCTACTTTTTCATTTCATATTAATCTTGCATTATGCATCTTCCTAAACTGCTAACTGACACGTCATAAACCTGCAGCTCCTCTAAGCTTTATAGAGTTTTACAGGGAGTTTCAGCTCATTTTAGCTGTGCTGTCTCAACAGTTTTCGTTCACTGTCACCACTCTCATGGCATTGCTTACGTCCAAAACAAGAAGCAGTTTGCAGTGAACAGCCTTAAAAACCCATTACCTCACTACACGAGAGCAGCCCTACTAAAAACATAAAAGGTCTTCCCTTCGTGTTTTCAAAATATGTCCACGTTTGCATGGATGGTGCGCGGTGGAGTGTCAGAGTTTGGTAGTGGCTAGAGTGGAATGCGTTGACTTGCGCTAGTGTTGTCACCACGTTCACAGGCACTACACTTTCCAGCTTACACAGCCCGAAAGTAGGTTGCGGTTTCAAATGATTCCACACTGGAACCCGGTTTCAAATGTTTGTGGTTTCAGCATTGTCATGTAAAAGGAAGGCCGAACTGCAACAAGTGTTTAGTTTGATGCAAAAACTTAAGCTGCGTAAACTGTCCCATGTTAGCGACATGCTGATAAAGCTTAACAACTAAAGAGCCAAATATTCTCCTCAATAGTTGCTAGAGACCAAAATAGAGCTAAAAGTGATAATGACAAAAGAAGGGTTAGAAATTGATAAACAGGACCATTTAGAAATGGTTTTAATCTGTCTGATTGAAGGTACTCGTTACTCCGTGAGCTTATCAAGTCATTTATGAACGCTTGCATGTTTTTCTGATAGCCATGCATTGCACAACAATGCCATCAAACTCACACATACACTGTTGGAGGCTGGTAACAAGAGGGAGTCATGCTGTGGCGGAAGAAATGGTGCAAAGACGACAGGGTGGCAACAACAGAATACACTGAAACATCTTCTGTGCAAGTTCCAGGAATGCCACGTATTTGACACAAAAAGGCCGCTGCCCTCCGCCCTAGAAGCACATCCATTACTGGGGGTATAAATAAATTCTATGTTATATTAACATTAGCACCACACAAGCAGAGTCAGCAGATTTTTTCTTTCACTAAGAAAACCAAAGTAAAATAAATTCTCTACAAAATTCTCTCATTTGATCTATTTTACTTGATGCAAGACTGCTGATACAACCAGCTCGACTAAATCTGAATGAGTATTTATGGAGGAACAGATCAAGAAACTGGACTGATATGCAGAATCGATAATGGTATTGATATCAATAAAATATTATTAATTCCAATTCCTACTGCAGCTGAAAGTTGGTATAATGAGACATCATTAACTGCTACAGCTCTTGTTTTGTTATGTTTTTATCCCTGAGGGGGCCTGAGCAGTGGGTGGATCAAAACTTGAAGAAACTCAATTACACAGATCAGTACAATTAGGACTTTTAAAATATGCAGGTGTATACATTATATGCACAGGTATATTTAACTGTCTTAACTAGCATAACAATAAAAATGCACAGTCATGTTTGGTTTAGGCTCAAGTAGAGTGGTAATAAAAACCAACTTAAACACTTAAAAAAATTCCACTGTTCATTACGCCGCCAGATAAAGTTCTATTATCTAAGTCTGATTTGCTTTTGCTATTTATATGCTAATGAAAGGAGGAGGTTTAAATGCATTAGTGATATGAGAAAATGTTGCGCGTATTTGAGTCTCTCATCTTTAATTTTAAGTCCACAGAAGTCAATTTAAGACAATTAACTGCTGTATGACAATTAATTATGGTTTAATGTTTGATATTATTATAGAATCTTAGGCTATTAGAATATTGATTATTGATTTGATGACTCTTTGCAGTTGAGACGACTATAACGTATTTAAACATGGAAGGAAATATTCTTCAACTGGCATATGAAGCATTCGTTCAACTGTAAGCCGAGCTGTGTGTAAGTTTCTCAGTTAATGAGCAGAATGTGGAAACATGCAGTATGCTGCTGTAAGCATTATTAGCGGACAGACATCTAGTAATAAAGATAATAATGTGTAGATTCAGTTTGCTCTCTCCTCTAGTAAAAGTCCTTGAGCCTGAAACGCCTCCGTGTATTGCTGGTACTTCAGTATGTGATCCACAACCATTACCTTTTTTAAACAGTGCAGGCCTGTTGCTTTCAGAAACAAACTGCTCTGAGCTGCAGTTCACTGCAAATTATTCACACAATCCCGTCCTGAGCGAGGAGAGAAATCTGAGGATGTTAAGCCACTGAAGCTTCTGAAGGCAACCCGCTCAGTGCTGCTCCATTTTAACCCTATCGTCTTTACTTTATCCCACCTGAATTTAATTACTGCTGTCTGACACATCACTTGGCTCAGTGAGGGAGAAATTAATGAGAAGGATGGAATATGTGATTACATGCTCATTTGACTCTTAAGACCTAAAATGAACATAAATGGCAATGGAGAACATTGCACGGATTGAAATTACATAAGATTGGCCACACTTGCATGCACACTATGATCTTCTGCTGTCATAAAATGCTGCAACTAATTTTGAGCTTATGTAAAACCTTTATCTAATTATGTTGCTGTTAATGAGGCTGAATATCAAGACCGAGATGAAGACATCCAGTTCTGTGATGACTGTCTGATTATAAAAGGAAATTTGACGTGTAAATTCTGTATTTCTTAAGAGTAAGTCTGCTGGGGACTTCACAGGATGCAGCCCTCACACTGCACAGCTTTGTTTACATGCACTCTCACCGCCTTAAGCCTCAACCTTAGACAAATTGCAGACGATTATGTGTGAGCATAATTATAATGGGAGATATAAGACTGCAGTTATGACAGGAAATGACTAAGGTTGGCTGAGGTCTACTGGGAAGCAGGCAAATAATCTATTCATCAATGATTCTGGTTTAAATGATTGCATGGAAACAGTAAAATTCAGGGAATGAGCTTCTGCTGTGCGTGTAAACAGCTTGATCATGTTATTTTCCCCAAAGGGTAAATGTGTGAATATAAACACATTAAATGTGACATTCAGGATGAAAAGAGAATTAATTTGGAGGCAATCTGAGCACACAGAGTGTTTCATCAGTGAACATTTTAAAAGGAGACTTACTTGAGAGTGAACTGCTCCACAGTGGAGTTGGGCATCAAGTAGAGGAAGATTCTGAGGGTCTCTCCAGGCTTCAGGGGCTTCTCAGGCAGCCTGAGGAACATGTTCTTGTCTAACTGCTTGTCCACCAGCAGCTGCTCCTGACTGGCCTGGTACAGGCTGATGCTCCCGATGCGCAGCAGGGGGTGCTGTGATGGAGGCTCTCCTCTAGAAACACCACCACCCCTGTGACCTGAGCCTTCACTGCATTCTCCATCCTGATTAGGCCCGTGCAGTGTGTAGTAGAGCTCAGCCTGGAGGGTCTCACTGGTCAGCCCATCCAACAGCCCATCACTGGAGCCTTTCCTGCGACCCAGCGGGGCTACATTGGTGTTAAACCAGGACGGAGGCAGCTCCAGCTGGGCCAAGCACTGCGCCAGGTTGCCTTTCATTCGGCAGGAGGTTTTAATTTCACGGACATCCCGGAAGGCGTGCAGACGGACGCAGGGCAGCTTGTCCTGAGCCTTGAAGTCGTCCCAGTCGCGGCCGGCAATGTAGAAAAATACCTGGACGATGGGATTGTTGGAAAAGACCCGTGCCTGGACAATGAAGGCCCGCACCTTCCAGTTGACTGTCAGCTGACCAGGAATATCCAGTGGACTGGCTGGCTGGAGCAACTCCTTGGACACGGCTTGGTCCCTGGCGAAAGGCCCAAAGCTTATGTTGATGGCAGGGAGGTCTTTTGTCTGGAAAACCACAAAACTCTCAGAGCGCTGCAGCGGGTGTCCGGTGCTGGGACTGCTGCTGCTCTTACTGCCGCCAACTGTTTGTCCTGTGATCTGAGCCTCCCGCAGAAAGAAAGCCAGTTGTGCATTGGACATTTTGAAGTTGGCGGGAAAGTACACATTGGGTGGCGAAGGACTGGCTGTCATCGCTGAGGAACTGAGGAGGGCATCTGAGCTGGTTGGAGAGATTTTACCTGCAAGAGCTGCGAAGAGAGGAAGGAGAAGAGAGGTTAAACTTTCAGAGGCATTTTTCTTTTTACAGAAAATTGAGAGTAAAAAAGAAAATAAAGTTGCAATTTGTTAGGCAGACAGATACTCAAAGAGGAGGGGGGCATTGGATGAAACGATGAATGAGATATGAGCAGGAAGTCACAACGGCCTGCTTTGCTCAGTCAGCCACTGAGAGGAAAAGGGGAGGGGGCCAACACCAACTAATCATATGATAACTGGTGAACACAGGTCAGGAACCCAGCTCACAGGCCATCCAATCAAACACACTGTTTACATGTCGAGGTGCAGAACAAGAGATCTTCATCAGGGATACCACAAGCTGTTCAAGCCGTGTTTGGCCATTCAACAGTTTTAACACAAAACTCTTTAAAATCTCATGAAAAAGGGGACATGAAGGTAAATCCGTGTAACAATAATAAAAGAAGGCACTTCTATTTATATTGTGTTCAAACTGCTGGCCAACATGCTGCACTGCACTTGTTGAGAAAAACAAATCAACATGGCTTAACACCTAAGTTACTCCAGAGAAATCAAAGTAGGGCAAAAATCACTGCAGAACAAAGGGAATAAATGTGACATACTTATCAAAATTACCCAAAGCTGAGCACAAAAGCAGAGTTGCCTGTCCCCATGGTCCAAATCATAGATTAAAAGTCCCATATTCCAAATGGTGTTGTCATGGAAATCGCATCCTTCAAATCTGAAACAAATCAAGAGGATCTTTTTTGAAAGGAAAGCCTCTTCAAAAGGTTGTGTTGCTCAGCGGGCATTCCACAGAAGTTTGCCTTCTTTTCTTTTCTTTTTTTTTTTTTGATTCTCTTCAGAAGATCTCTGTCATGAGTTGCAAAAAGAAGAATAAATGAGGAGGGGAAAAAAGAAAACAGCTATAGCTCCAGCAGCTTCTTCACTTGGCCACGTTTTTGTTGCCGGCTACAAAGGTTCCACGGAGCTTCTTGAACTTGTGCTTGTCTAATTCCCTGTGGCTTGGGTCTTGGTTAAAGAGTGGTTCAGCCCCACGCAGCAGCTCTCTCAATCCCAGACTGTGCATGGCTCCAGGACACACTCTGATAGACAGGCAGAGCCTCCTCCCGGTTGGTGGGCTGTACGGGAACTACAGACAAAGCCTTTGACGCCGCCCCATCTTGCCACACCTAGTCTCTAGTCTATAATCACCATTTTAGCTCCCGGTCAGAGCTAAGACACACAGCCCTCAGAGGACTCGACTTACACCACACACACACCGGCACCCACATGGAGGTGAAAGAAATAACACTCTGCAGCTCGATTCATCCTCTCCCTCTGGACGTGTTCAGGCAGACTCTTGTGTGTGTGTGCATGCAAGTGTGTGCATAAGTGCTGAGTGTGTGTGTGTGTGTGTGTGTGTTGCTCTGGTACCTTCATTAACAATGACATCAAGTTTGTGTGTGTGTGTGTGTGTGTGTGTGTGTGTTTGATGATATTCATGTATTAGATTTTTGGGTTCATATCTGTCCAAACCTGCATTCATGTGTGTTATAAACGTGTGTGTGTGTGTGTGTGTGTGTGTGTGTGTGTGTGTGTGTGTGTGGTGGGTCTGCTGAGTCACTGTCT
>JAPXVT010000007.1:29643016-29655280 GCA_029823135.1 Acanthurus reversus | reverse complement strand
CACAATATTTGTCATTATACAATAATAACAAACATACACTTGAATTAAAGAAGTGTATTTGTCCACTCTAATGTTGATAAGAGTATTAAAAACTTGAAAATGTCCCTTTAAGAACTGAATAAAATGATGTGATTAATTGAGTTAACTATGGAAATCATGAGATTAATAGCCATTAAATATTTTTATCAACAGTACAAGTAATAAGACGTGACCAGAAACTCTGGACATTTTGCTTCAGCAGAGGCAAAATATAATATGATGCATAATTGAAGGAAATGAATTAAAAAGACCATAATTAATGAGATAAATGTGTTTAATTTTTCTGTTTTATTGTGGAAACAAAAGATGTCAAATACAAAACAACCTTGTCTTTTTTTCGCCATGGTCACAGTGGAATTATTAAGAAATCGATATCAACTATATAACAGACCTTAGTGCAAAGTCACTGGCCACGACTGGCAGCCTAATGAGTCAATGTTAAGACATGCAGCTCTGTGTGGGAAGGTGCTTTGATGGTGTTAGTGTGGAGGAAGTGTGATTGGTGAACAGGCAAGAATAAAAGAGCAATTTCCAGGTGCAGGATAGATGTGAACACACTGATAAATCCTTTTGATGTCTCTGCTGTGGACTGTCCAGAGTAAGAGATGCTGTTAAATATACTTTTTCTTTTTTTTGTATCCTGTTGATATCCAGAGACAAATGTGCCAAATCCTGGACGTGTAAAGCCAAAACTATCTACTTTTACTTATTCTAATCTTTTTTCCCTTGTCTTGTTGAGCTTCTTAAATTGTCTTGCTTTTAGTGTTCTAGGCTAGGGGCAATACATCACCTTGTTTTGTCTACTGTAACATCTATTGTTTTGTCTGTTGTATGGCATATGTTATTTATTGCAGTTGTGGCCGCGTGTGGCACTTTTCTGCCCAAGCCAAATTTCCTCCTGGGGACAATAAAGTTTATAATATCATCATCATCATCTCAAGCAGAAACTGTTTTGTAGTTTGAACAAACGATTCAAATAAAGTTTTTTTTCCTCCACCAATATATGTTTCAGTAAACGAGTAGGATGTAAAAGAGTGTCTGCACTTCACTTCAACAGGCGCTCAATCAACTGTACACCATAAGACAGCTTAAGAAGAGGGCACTGAGGTCTCTGAGCGAGAGATTTGCTTTTGTGTGAGACTAAAGCTCGAGTAACTCAGAGGGTTTGATTCGAATGAGACACGCTGACGCGAGAAATTTTATTGTTATTATTTAACAACACTCTAACTTCATCTAAATCGAGCTGTATGCTGCAACCTCTCACTTCTTTTTTAAAAGCTTAAAGGGGCATACACTGAGGACAAAGCTGATTTATTATGTGCATATTATCACACACGCTCCAAATCTGTAAACAGCTCTGATTTCATTTGTTGTGACACTCTGAACGAGCCCAACAAAGAATCAATCTGGAGGCCATTTATCCTTTGTAGTGTTAAATATACCTCAGTAAAAATGATGAAAACAAATATTAGCATAGCCTCAAGCTCCAAAGACAGAAAACAGTGTGGAAATATCCGTTCTGGAGTTTTGGAGCTTGTACGCTTAATGTGCAATAAATATGTTAGCACTTAAGCATTTAGCACTTTACTCACAAGTTTCAATACATGGGCAGTGAGCAAAAAATATATTAACACTTGCACTTTATCCTTGCATCCTCCATTTTCATGCAGTAGTGCAAAGTGCACTTTAACTCACTGACTGTTAAGCACCATGTTGTTGATGATGTTCATTGTTTGTTTATTTGTCTGTTTGTTTTGTTCAGTTTTCTTTTTGATTTTATTCATGTAAAGTAACTACATAACACCATGCCAATGCTTTTCATGCTTTTATTGTATGATGTTCTGGAATGTTTTATACCTACAGTCATGCACTGTGCCCAAACCAAATTTGTGTTTTCTTATTTGGTTTTAGACCTCATTAACACACACATGCACACACATACCCACAAAAAAACAAACAAACAAACAAACATAACATAAATTTCAATGGATGATTAAATAAAATGCAGTTTGCATGTATTTTGTTCCCTTTACATGATTTGTCACTCACACGTTGGTTTCAGTCTTCAACACTGATAAGCGTTGATGTTTCCAAGCATAAAGGTAAAATATATTCACATCTAATTTAGACAATTCCCTGACAATGAGATGTGAACAAAAGCATAAAGCAGATATGCTTTTACATTGAGTCACTGACGGAAACATCAGGCAGGTTGGCATGTGAGGACGCATTCGACTGACAAAAGAAGAACTTACAGCAGGGTTTCCCGTCCCTTTGTGATTCTAAGTGTATTGTTTCCTTGTTTCAAATGGGGCGTATAAAAGGAAACAATTCAAAGTCACCGATAAGGAAAGATTTTCTGATCTTTCTTTAGTGACTTGGCAGATAAAAGGAAACAAGTGGTGAGATTAAATATTCACGAAACCCCAACATGTGGAGGCGTATGTTTTATTGATTGAGAGCAAAGACCAATAGTCTCAGGTTTTTGACTTTAAAAGCACTCAGAGAGTGAATGGAAGCTTTGTGCACTGGAGAACCAGAGCGAACACGGGAAAAGTGACGGAATCGTCCCACCAGAGCCATTTTCCTGATACGCTACAAAGGCTAAGGTCAACACTGTGCTGGGGAGGCTAATGGAATGCACTGAAGCTCTCCACTTACTGTAGAAGCATATATGGAGGCAGCACTCACCGTCTGGGGAGATATTATGGCTTTGGGTTTGAAAAATGAATAGAAGAGCGAGGAGACAGTTTGTTTAGAGATCAAACGGCCGAGACAAAAGAAAACGCTGACGAGGATAAGCCTCACCCAGCTCGGACGCTGGTTAAGTGGATGTGGTGAATGTCAGATTGAGCATTGTTCTCTAATGGAGCTTGCTCAGGGAGAAGTCTGCGCATTTGTTTTCAGACCATTAAACAGGGCAGAGGCCTACCTGAGTGGCTTCACAGGAGACTGCAAAGATACAAATGGTTCCTCTGCAGGAGAGGAATCCATGAGGGAAAGTCTCAACATGAGGAAATCATAAAGGTTATTGTATGGAGTGGTTTGGTTTTGAATGTGCAAAGACTAGAGGGGGCGCCAGTCAGAATAACGACTGGCATGTACCACCCCTCTCGTTCGGAATGAAAATTCTTTCCAAATGTGCCGTATCCGATCAAAAACGTCCACATGATATGTTTAAAAGAAGCATTTTTATTCTGATTAGGATTTATTCTGATTATTCGTGTCCATGTGAACATGGCTTTTAATGTGTTTTCATGTTTTGTATTCTGTCTTGATGCCTTTTATGCTCTATGTAAAGCACTTAGAAATGCCTTTTTGTTCAAGTGCGCTACATAAATGAACTTGCCTTGCTTTAAACAGCCTTTATTCTCTTGAGTTACAACTCAGGCTTGGTATCTAAATTCATTTCTCTCTAAGTACTGACCAAAACGTACCAAGAAGTAAAACTGGAATTTAATATTACCACATTTTAACTCAGATATTTCCAGAAATCAAACAAGTCTAACATAAAACAAGCTTAATTTAGGCACAAAAGGCAAAAATTTAATTAAAGTCTTTATCTGAACCTCAGTGTGGGACAATGGATAAAGAAAGTGGGTTGACAGCTCTCTGCACAAACACCAATTCATCATTACACAAGCAGGGCTAAAAGAAAAGCTGTCAAAGCTGCTGTTTGCAGAAATCTGTCCAGGTGTCCAAAGTTTACTTCCTATTCTATATATGAAGTCTCTTCTGTGCTGCAGTCAGAGGCTTGAATAATCACCACTCAGAATTTTGTCTGAAGGATTACAACACAGTCTGCAGAGTGCTTTCTCTCTGTGTCATGGTGATAAAACTGTGAATGGGAGATGGGCGGCAGTGTAACTTGTCCCCGGCCATTGCAGAGATCCTGCAAACAAAATACTCGGACACAGTAAACACGTCAGAAACATCGTGATTGCTAAAGTGAAAACCGAGGAGGTCGGAGCTCATCACAAGTCTGTCACCCTCCCTTCATTTAACAGTAACCTGTGACCTCTGTCCATTTGAGTGTTTGCAGTGAAATGCCAAAATGCAAATGTAGACAATAGAGATATGAGGATAAAAAGTGTCTTATCTAAGGGTTCAATGGGTCAGTGTCAGTCTGCCTGACTTACAACCACTTTGTTTTAGAGAAAAAAACAATCATAACGACTGTTGGATGGATGATCACGTTGAACCATCTTGAGCTGACCTGCGTTTCCTTTCTTCTGCAGAGTTTTACTTGCTTTTTATGTGGTTTGGATTTTCAGTGTTGGTTAATCTGCACAAGGACAGGTGCAGGGCTTTTTCTTTTGTCGCAGTGATAGTAGGGAAACTCTGTTGAAGGAGAAGGAGTGAAGATGCTGGAGCAAACTGATGAGAGAGAACAGTTTGACTATTGTTCCCTCCGCAGAGACACACTGACAGGCTGAACGTATGGTGTGAAAGCAAGATGTACTCAATCATTCAACTGTATAAAAGAGAAAAAGAGTGTGTGATGCTGTTTGCCTTTGCTCATTCCTGCTTCAGTATATAGTGAGCCCATATACATGTGGTTGATTAAAGTATCTTTAAAGACAAATTGCTGCAGAATTCGGTTCTTATTCTCAGCAACGCTCTTACTGGAGAATTGCTTCAACAGCGCGGGGTAAAGTTCACCATGCACAGGAAGTGCTGAGTGTAGTAAGCATTTGAGAGCAGGTATCAAGACACAGGTTTGCAGTACTGAATGATGTTTGCAGTAAAAACATACACCTACTGTTAACCGCGGGGAGGAAAATATGACGATAGGAACTTTGTCACACAATATATTAATGGTAAACATGCTATTTATATGGCTGACAGTTTGCTAACATCCTGTATAAAAGTCGAGAAGGCAGCAGCAGCTTTTGTCTTGTCCCATTTCAGCGTGTGAGCATGTGGGTCTTTGCTAAAGTTGGAACACACCAGTGCTGGGTCCTCATTTATAAAACTGTGCGTAGAATCCACAGTAAAAGTTTGCATACATATAAATAAGGAAATGTACGTACACCAGAAAAATTTCAGATTTGTAAAACCTGACGTACACCTGTTGGTGCATAACTTCCTTTCATAAATCCCAAATGAACTCAGAAAAGTGCACAGGTGTCTCGCCCTCTCCACACCCACATCCAACCATAAACGGTCAATTCAGAGCATGCAGATGGTCACTGGTTTTGTTCAGTGGATCACAGGTACTGCAGACAGACAGTCAGCTGAAATGTGATTTTTTTTTCTGACACAGTAAACAAAGTGATTGAGGGTGAGGTGGACGTTAAAAACATGTTATTAATTCTCTCTTTTCGCGTTAACCTCCCGCAGTGCGAAGACAGGGAAAGTCATGCATCCATCAGCATTTCACACGTGTGGCAGAGCAGTATTTATCTGTTTGCAGTGATCAGACCGATTAACTTGCCACAATGATCGCAACTATCAGTGATACCCCTCGTTCTGTAATATCATGATCCATTTATTGATGTTTTGTTATGGTGAACTGGGCCTAAATTAAGATGAAGACTCATGATGACGATTTATTACCAGGCTTTGGACATTTATACAGTCTGTGCAAGTGATGAATCCGCACCAGGCGAATCAGTGAGGAGATGGGAGAAGGCAGCGTGTGTGTCAGCAGAGTGCGTGGTGTGTGACACGCAGTTGTGTTCACTGCAGCGGTTTGAGCAGATGCACCTACGTGAAAACTAAAATCATAGGCTACTTGCTGATTAATGCACGGTATTCTTTCTTTAATTCTGACATCTGACTGATTTAGTTCAGTTGACAAGAAAACTCAACAGTCACATATATTATCAGTCCTTCTCTTATGTCGGTGCAGTTTACATTAAATATAGTGTATGTACACAATGGACATGAACACAAGACCATGGGTGTGAAACTGGTCCATGATGCTTGCTGTTTTACGGTCTCCAAAAAGAAATTTCCCCAAAATATGCTGGATTGATTTATGACACAACTGAAGGAGTGAACATGTTCATTTTTGTTCACAGCAGCCAAATACACCGAATGTTTCCCATCTTTCACAGACTTCCATTGCCTGAAGCAACAACTGCTCCTGCAGATGACACAGTCCTGATATAATTAGGAGCACCACTGGGTTCATTATCATTCATCGTACTGTCACAAAGAACAGATTTAATTAATTGTATTCCTGCCGTCATAACATACAATATTGGCCTGTTTGTCAGCTCTCCACGCTGAAAAAAAAAGAACAGATTTTATCCCAAAGTAGCTTTTCTCTCACAGATCAATTAGCCACTCCAGCTGCAGACACACACACACACACACAGGAGCTGCATCTGAGACTGCACCAGAGGGCGAGTGAGTAATACTCAGCACAAGGTCAGAGTGCTGTTGCTTTAGCACTTTGCAAACAATAATTCTGCTCCTGTTATATATATAAAAAAAACTGCTTTGCAAGCTTAATCTTCTTGGTCATGGAAAGATTAGCCTCTGCTGTTTATCCTGCACATGATAATGAAAATTGTTACACAAGGCGAGCGAGCAGCACTGAATTTAAGATGAAGAAGCAACTTTTGACTAACTGACCCAAATTCGTCCTCTCATGAACCAACGCTGTGCACTGTAAACATCATCTATCTGTACCCTGTTTATTTTTTGTGGTTTTGGTTGATTTTAGTCTTCATCATTGTGTCAGTTTTACAAGAGCTCTTCTACATACATGTGTAATTTTCTTAGTGCAGCAGTGATGTTCAACACAACAACGCCACACGGGAAAAAAATGAATAATTCATCTTTTTGTTCACACGATGCAACCAGTAGATGTCTGACTGTGTGTGCTGGAGAAAGCAACCATCCAGCATTTTTATTCTTAATTTGTAACCTTAAAGTTGAGAATGGACCTACTTTACTATTAATTTTCTGCAGCACCTGCAAACAGCTCACAGTGATCAAAAACCTGCTGTTCGTGTTTCTATTATTCCAGTTTGCATATTTAGGTTTCTCAGGACAAGCATAAGCCCTTATCCAGTCTTAGTATTGATAAATACAACCTTTAAAACAAAAAAGTCCAAATGCTTCAACTTCTGTGGCCTCACAAAAGAAATAAGAGAATAAAAACTCAGCTCATAAAGAATCAATAGACAATGGAGCTAAACCCAGCCCTGACAGCTGAAACTTAACAGATGAGGCGACCCTGAACGTCTCATTACATGCGGTGGACGGGCCGGCAGCCTGCAACAGCTGCTAACAGTCGACACCAGGATGTTAAACTCTTGGACTGTGAGTTTAAACCTGCTCCATCACACTAATACCAAAACAGCTCGACTCGATTAAACTCGTTAATAACCGTTAGCTGATGTTGGCAGTGTGGTTTGATTTTCACAACGTAAACAGGACATTCCAGTAAAGGTCTTGAGAGGAAGAACGGGTCAGGTTCTTTCTGTAGACTCTAACCACTCGTCCTCTGTTACTGTTTTTCAGCAGAAATAAGATCGTGTGCATTTCAAATGATATTTCACTTTTCCTTCCAGTGTTCCTCCACGGTAAATGGGCGACTTCAAAACTGCTTGCTCTCTTTTGCTGGCAGTCTAAGGAGGTTCACTCTTGAAAACATCAAAACTGTATGAAAACATCCATCCAAAACTCTGAACTGCTTGTGTGGTATAATCCAAGTCCTCTTTATCATGTTGTGTGCTCAATACTTCCAAAACACTTAAAATCCAACACATCCAATTCAGTGTTTTGTATCGTGCCATTTTCATTTGCTTATCCTTACATTTGTTTCTTCAAAAACACTGAGAAGTTATCCCAAAATTGTAAGCAAATGACAATGGCTGGTGCAGAGAGAGAGGAGTCTCTGAAGTTCTTGGTGGAACCATATTTATTCGAGCCGCAGTTCACCAACGTTTAGAATAACCGTAACACGTGACACAAAACAATGGATCAGATTTGTCAGATTTAGAAGCTGTCTAGCTGAGATAAAAGTTGTTTTTTTTTAAGTATTGAGCCTACGACACAATAAAGAAGACTTGGATTATACCACAGGAAGCTGTTGAGAGTTTTGGATGGAAGCTTTTAGATAGTTTAGATGTTTTCAAGAGTGAAACTTCTTAGGCTGCCAGCAAAAGGGAACGCGCATTTTAGAAATCACCTGTTTGCTGTGAAGGAATGCTGGTAGGAAAAAGGCATCTAACGGTGAGTAACTGATATACAAAACAGAATTTAGCAGCAAAATGTGACTTTAAATCTGTATGGTTGCACAGAAGAAACTGACTACAGACTGATCCATGAGTGATTAGATGACGGGGCAGGCTGGACAGTGCCGTTCGTTTAATTGAAAATATGCACAAGTCTTCATAGTCTCATCATTGTAGTTCTAATTGTTTTCGCCTGATAGGCACCTTTACACCCCAGTTTAATCATCAAAGTTAACTTTAAAGTTCTCTGCAATTGACACAACATTCACAGTCCTCCACCTTTCACAGTTAAGACACAGTCCCATCTGTTGGACTGTCTCAGGAGAAAAGAAACACCACTTTGTCTCCGTCTTTCACAACTTTATCTCCATATTGATTCTTTTGTGGGACAGAGAACTAGTCTCAGCTGTGACAAGTTGAGGAAGGCAGCATTAAGCCATCAGTTGTCTGACATCAACACAACCACGAGGAAACAGTATTGATGTTGCTCCAGGTGGGACAGGTACAGACGGTGCAGCTGGAGGTGTCTGCTTCAGTCTGTCCTCGTGTCAGCATGAGTGAGGAACCTCGCCGCAGCCTTCACACCGAGCAGATGGGAACAAAAGAGGTGGCAGTTTGTTGGAATTACAGAGGAGCTCTCATAGATAATCTCCCAGGATGAAGAAGTTTGAGGCAGGGCTGAAGGAAGACGGGTGCATCAATAATTTATGAAAGGCGCATCAAACGGGCACAGAAGTGAATTCATGTTTTGGAGCGTCTACGAACACAGGCAGTGTTCAGCTGCAACTTCAGATCTGAAGCTGTCAACAAAATTCTAAATTTAATCAAAGCGAGAATATATTTTTAAAGTGTGTAATGAAGCTGCATCCTCATGAATGATTACCAACATGCAGCCTAGTGTCATGATCAGTTGACATCATGCTGCTGGTTCAGCTGGATGCAAATGACTGCAGCTCTGATCACTTTAACAAAGAGGAGTACTGCTCGTTTGTGAAGCAGAACAGCATCACCTCAGAGTCGAGTCATTTGAGTCTTGTGTGCATTGCAGCAGATGCTAATCCCTTTGAAAAAATACTTAAATGGCTTCTACATCCACTAAACACAGCGTGCTGAAGAGGTGTAACACACGACCCTGAACAAAATAACAGTACTCAGGACAAACTGGGTGCAAACAAAGGCACAGACTTGTGTTGTGTGTAACGCCAATTCATTTTTGTGACAGGAGCCACAAGCACAGCACAATATGAAGAAGTGGCTGGAACAGGATGAACACACTCTCAGTAGGAGGAATAAATTATCAGTAGGTGGACTTGAGGCGAACTTCAATATGGTCAATCACATCAGCTCCTTTCATTCCCTCTAAAAGTAGCAGTCAGATGCCAAATAGACCAGAGAAAATCCCGAGCCACTTCTCTGAAAGAAAACTAGCAGTCAAGGAGGTGTGGAGCACAATTATAAAGCGTCCTGAATATTATGTGTGACTCCAAATGACAGCACAGCAAATATATTACAGAGGGCAAATGATGTCCTTTTAAAAACTGTGCCAACATGTTTCAGCTGATCTGAATAATGATAGAATTTATCTGAGTTCAAATGCTTAAAAGACTGTTTTTGCAAAAGGGAACCGACTGTGGTTGTGAAATAAAAACCAAAGTCTCTCATTAGAAAAACCAAAGTTGTAAAAAAGCTTTGGATGTTGATCAGAATAAATCGTATGAATGTGCACGCTTCAGCACTGCAGAACCGACAACTTTAGTTTCTTTCAACCATGACAATGATCTTTTGCTAATCTTGTTGTTTTAATTGCCTCATTGCATCAATAATGGAGGTGGGAGGTCAGAGAGCGCTCTCATGTCTTGTTTTTGGAAAAGTCTTATGGATGATTCAGGAGGGCTGACTAACAAGTCAGGTCCAGTTACAAGATTTTTCTAGCTCTTTAAACTACACCTGAGCAGACGATGTTTGCTGTGCTGTGATGGAGATGCAGCTCAGATTTGAATTGTTTGGATTAATTCTGATACGATAAAGGATAGAACGATCTGATAAAGGCTAATTTGACTTTACACTGAGCAATATATTAACTCTTACAGTACAAACAATATTAACAAATTCACATTAAACAAGACTAGGCAAGCAGAGTTATGACCGGACCGGATATATGGAAGTTGTGATATGTGTTGGTGAATAATGTGCAGCACTATGTGTGTATAATAAACATTACCTTGCTGAACCTTAACGTTAAGTGTAAGTATTGTAGTTTGACACTTTTCATAATGTGTTGGACAAATGGTGAATGTTAGCAACGCCGTGTGCGTCAAATGTTACAGCTGTGGTTCTTGACAGACAGTTGTCCTGAACTGCACACATAGCGGTGATGTCACTTATCAATCCATAATAGTTTTATGTAAGACGGCGACAAAAAGAACGGCTGTGTTTGAGCTTCAGCTAAGTTTTGTTTAGTGGAATGCTGCTCACCACAGGCGCAGGTAAATAAAATTTAGCAACTAAAGTGGTACTTTTGTTTCAGAAGAGTGTCGCCACCACCATAAGGAGGAAAAAGTCAAGCCAAAAACTTCCTCTACACATAGACTACGTTACACGAGTATCGTAATCATAGCTGCAAATTTACAGCAGATGTCACACACACATGGGGTTTCTAACATTCGCCATTTGTACAACGCATCAATCGCTGCTCTTCAGGTGTTGGGCGTTTCAACAGTGGAGTCAGTCTGTCAGTAAACCCCTGACACATTAGAGCCGTTCCCTTTGATCCGGCAAAAAGACCAAACTACAATAAAATCCCCACAAACTACTTTTAAACTTTACTCTCGACTAAGTCTTCTACAAATTCCAGCTTCTGCATCAACTTCAGGATTCTTTTGCAAAAACATAAGCATATTTGCTGTCTCCAGCAAAACGCAATATCGCCCCCCCAGCTCTGGCATTTATTAAGTGGCACCAAAATGAAGCTTTGAAATCTGCATTATGCTTCAGTTCAGTAGGTATCAAACATACCGAGTTTCAGCACCCATCTCAAAATGCAGCAGCTCAGATGTCATCACATCACCTAAACATACAGCCTTGCTTACGTGGAAATGGCTTACAAATTTGGGGGAAATCTTTAGCAACAGTAAAATTAAGATGAAAGCTCTGGAAAAAACACTGGGTGTCAAGTTATTATCTTTTCGTCAAAATACCATTTCCAAAATCACAAAAATCTAAGATTTTAGAGGACAAATTCAGTTTTAAGAGGTAAAATGAAATGTGTTACTCTTAATTTTTTTTCTTTTGTATGACTTCTTTGCATTAAAATGATTTTAAAAGTTGCACTGACAGCATATCCTGGTTGATTTTAAAATTCGCAGTGAAGTTACTACTGTCTTACATGATCTGACAGCTTCCTGTGAAAATCCATTTTGACAAACGAATTTATCATTTTCTTTTTATACAGAAAAAATTGTGGCACAAAGCAGAAAACACATCAAATCTTTAATGAACTGCATAACAGAGCGTGGTGAAATTGCACTGCAGCACCTGATGTGCATAATTAATACCTCCGCTACACTATGTTGCCCATTTGGATGAGAGTGGGTTTGTTTGATGCCACAAAATTGGCTTTGCAGGCAAGTTAAAAAAAATAGCCCAAAGTGTCAAAACTGATGAAGCACACATGCATTTTTTTCAAACAGTTTAGAGGAAGTTTTGGTTCATGCATTTTATCAACTTGCAGCCATCACATGGAGCCAGCGCTGGCCACCCAAACTAAAGTCTTGCTCATTTGGTTTGGCCATGTATGTTGAATTTCTCTCTGAACAGGAAGCTCATCATTAAGACTCCAATAGTTTCAAAGACACCAACTGCCTCCATCATCTAGGCCAGTGCTCTTCTGTGGAGCAAAGGAGGACGTCCAAGGACCAGATCAAAACCTGCTCTGCACTGATCTGCCACTCCATCTGTCAGAGAGGAAGACGTGGTCACAGATTGTTCTGCTTGGCAGCGAGTCTGTCAAGATGCTGTCCAACACTTGAAG
>JAPXVT010000007.1:29492456-29503897 GCA_029823135.1 Acanthurus reversus | reverse complement strand
ACTTTAACAGCATTTGACCAACACAGCGTCACACCTCTTATTTGTTTCTCTGCTATAATTATGACGCCTGGTGGATCTTTAAAAAAACATTAATGTGAGGGCAACTATCGGTCCTGAAATAAAATTTTTATTTTCTGTCTTTTAAGGAGAATTACTATTTCTTTCAAACCAAAGAAAAAAGAAACGTATGTACTTGTGACAGTGAACCACATCTTTCATCTTTTTATTAATAGACATAGAGATCTTACCAAAAGAACTTTTAAAGACATCCAGTCATAAAATATATACTGCACAAGGACAAAGTGTAAGTTCATCTCTGTTTTAGATGTCCATTAAAGTGGAGGTAGGCAGTTTATTCTTGGTGTCATCAAGCAAAATTCTACAACAACCTTTCAGCATTTTGTAATTAACAGAACACTGGAATTCTGCACGTTTCTTTTTCTCTGCATTTAGACTGTCACAGGGGATTTTCAGCTAATCAAGAGTCATTTCAAAGAGTGAATGTTCCTGTTGGCAGCCCTGTGTCACACATCTTAGCAACAGGTGACATGGCTACAAGCTGACTGGCTGCTGAAACAAGTGACATGCCTTGCGTTCTAAAACTGCTGAGACGGACCAGTTTACACCACTGCAACTTTCCCCGCAGCCGTTTCATGTCATTGTGAATCTTTGGTATAAACTGGACCTACAACAGAGAGCGACAACAAACAAAATAAAACAGGAGCTGGGGAAAAAACAGGGAGGAAAGGGTGCAGCGTAGTTGCTTCCTTAGGAGTCTCATGCTACAGTTGCTTGATCTCAAGATATTGCCTACCTCAGCTTTAAAGGATGAGTTTGACATTACAGGAAAGTAAGGAAAGTTGTAACCGGACTATTTGGGGGTCTGTGTTGGTTGCTGTAACGGGTCCTATAACCCCAAAAATACTATATTTATGGTCCCACAGAAGGAAGAGTCCCAATCATTTCAATAGCTTTCAGTAACTTTTTTGTCTAGCATTTCTCCAAGTCTTGAAAACCAAAGACTTTCCAAGTAATAAGCAACCTGTTCTCAATCCTACTCATCAAGTATCATGTCTTCGTCACCCCCTTTAGGTCGCGAACCAAAAGGTAGGCCACCTGTCACAAAACCTTTCTCAACATGTGGCTTTCATTCACGTGATTTACTATCTTTCGAAACGTGTGACTTGCGTTGCAAAAGGGTTGCAATTGGGATAGTTTTAGGCAAGGAAAGTACCTAGTTTGGCTTATGAAAACAGCTAAACATGGGTGGTTATGTTTGGGAGAGATCACTGGTTAGACTCATTAAGTTTCACTTTCAGTTACACACAGTGTCAAATTCCGGTTGCCTGAAAAAGGTCTTGTTTGTGGCCCTCCACTCTAACCTGACCGCCACCTCTAATGAGGCCTTGTCAATCTTTGAACTCTGTAGGGCTAGGAAGTTGCCATGAGCGTCTAATAATGATGCAGACAGGTTTATATCTGACTTTACAGGAAGCATCTCTTAAACACACTGAACTGTACATTCTGCGTCTGTATGAGACACAAAGGGCTGTGACAAAGTCACGATATTTCACAAGCAGGGATGAGAACAAACTGTAATAAGATCATGGAGCTGCTGAAATTAATTTAATTCCACTGAAAATTTCTCTGGTGCTATGATCTCAACAAAATTACCTTTAATTCAAAAAATGTAATACAACTTAGCTAAGTACATTTTTGCTCACCAAAGACTGAACGCTTGACATTTTTTTGACATTTGATTAGCTTTCCTAATGAGCAGATAACTATTACATTTTCTGAGCGCATCAATGCATTGAATGGGGCTTAACCTTTTGATTGGAAGCCCATGGTCTTTCCGTAGTGTCAGTCTCATGAGGAACTCTACATTTTTTAATCCCTGCTGATGGTGAGGTAATTGTCATCATTATCAGACAGAGGTTAAAATATGTCACTGTTATTTCACACATCAGAATATGCAAATGTGGGCCTATGTTCTTGCATATTCAGGTATCTAACTTGTGCAAAGTCAAACCATTTTAAAACTTTTCAAAATGCAGAAGAAAGATAAGTTATCAGCACCTGGTGCATTAATTCCACATGTACCTTCCATAACCTTGGACTTCCTGCTGAACTCCCAAGTTCCAGCCACTTCAAATAAAGTTTGCACTCATAATTGCATACGTCCTCGTAATTACACCAAGGCCTTGACCTCAATAGCAATTAGATTTTCAAAGGGGAGTGTGTAACTGACTGTAAGCAATGTCTTCATTAATAATCAGTACATTATATTTAGGATGCATGAAGACATTCAGGCTGTAATTTAGAGTGATAATGGTTACGTAAGCTTTGTGAGGCTTTAAGGTTACAATGTGTGGTTTGAAATTTAATAGTGCTTTCAACAGCAAGTAGAGGGGATGACATATTTTTGTTGGCCAGCTTGAAAGCTAGAATCACACTGGTTCCCTTGGCAGAAAGCTTATGGGTTTTTTTACTTAGACTTTGGATCATTGCTGAAAATAATCTGAGACAAACACAAGTCCATGAGATTTACACGTTTTGTTCAGCATGATAGTATTCACAGATGAACATGATGAACGCTATAAAAACTCTAACCTTTAGGGATATTCACACAGGGTTGGTTTTGTCAAAAATGAATGGACACTAACGTTTGCTAGCTAACCTGAGCACCCACTCGTAAAAGGTTCCATTTTGGATTTTTTTTCTCTTTTCTTTTCTTTTTTTATAAAGGTTACGGTTTTTATAACGTTATGTGGTTACGGACACGGTTATCCTAACTGACTGTGTCAGCTATGTTCTTGTATGGTTGAAACAAAAACACAGTTTAATACGTTACTATAACCTTCATCAGAGATATCTAGACAGTGTTGGTTTTGTTTAAGTGAATGGATGCTAATGTTGCTAGCTATGCTTAGCACCCACTTGCTAAAGCCAAAACTTCTTCTTCATTCACCTAACGTACTTCATTAACTTCCTCTTGTGTTTGTCATCACTAGGAAAGCGACAGAGTGAAAGTTAGATTGTTCTCTTTTTACTTAGATCTGTTTAAACTACAGAAGACACAGTAGCCTACTGCAGCATATTGAAAATACGGGGCTTGGACCCGGATATTGTATTTTGAAAGGGTGTTACGTCACAACTTAAAGACCGGATAAAGAGTCTGCTTTGACTCATCAGATCCTGTTAATAGACACGCCCATGACAACATCTGCATTGCTGTTTTTCCTCTGCACTTTTCCAACACTGGGCTACAACCTTAAGACAGACAGAATTACATTAAAATCTCATCTACTGTAGCGCAGCTTTTAACATCATTTCCGGTGTTGTTGTCACAGTATTTATAGCTTAAGGCCTAACAAATAATGCCTCAGGAGTGACTGCAATGTCTGCAAAAGTTCAGATCAGCGACTGCATTCTTGTATAAACAATGCAGCTTCATCACAACAATCTCATAAAGTGATGATCATATCAAGTCCAGTGGGAGATCTGTCTTGACTTTTTGGTATTTCTCCTTTTCAACTATAAGTCCAGAGCGTCTTATTAATAGCGCTGTTTTCTTCCCCAAGCGGCTTTTTCCAGACATTAATAGCACCTGGATCTGAGGCTTGTTTCATCATGTTTTAAAGCAGCCTGTTGACAGCGCTGCGAGATGAGAAACTGTGATAAATGATGCTTGTCAGGTTATGCGTTCAAAACTCCAAAGTCCGCTCCAGAAAAGAGCAGAATCTTGTACTTTTATCTGTCCAATATCAGCGCTGCTTTTTAAATTGATGGGGATGGAAGGAGAAGGAGTCTCGGCTCGAGCTGCATGAGTCAACATAAAAACACATGGGCATGTTTGCAATCATGACAAAGATGTTGAAGCTTTTATTAAAAGCTCTGTCAACAAAAATAGATTTTGCCATGCGTCAGTTGGCCCTAATCACACCTAGAAAGAAATCAAATAAATGTGGACAGGTCTGCAATAGAAATGGTTTGCTGCTTTCCCTCACACAGCACAATATTTCCCATCTATTATTTATATTTTAGATTCCTTTAAAACACTAACACAGCCGGTCTATACTCTTCACATTCTGCCTTGATGCTGTTCTGTCTCATCTCATTTGTTGTAGAGGACAGTGCAGAAGAATTGGATGAGACAGATCTTTTGAAGATGAGAGGAAGGCGAGAGAAATTCAAGTTAGCGAAAGCGTTAATGGGGCCCAGTGGCCATGTGCTGGTGCCCTGAGTGGCTTTGATCCCTCCGCTCCAAATCCAGCAGACTCCCGTCAGGCTGCTGACAAGCGTAATTTCCTGGTTGGGATGGAGGAGGAGGTGAGAGTGCTGACAGGCCAAGAAACCCACAGAGACTCGTGCTCTAAAAAGCTGCGCTCCATCACCGATCACACAAGGTGATCATTTGAGCCGGAACTCAAAGAGCTTTGGGTGTGTTCGAAAAATCCAGCTGGATGGAAACAGAAATGTCAACAGGGCTGCTGCTAACGATTCTTTCATCATCAACTAATCCGCTGGTTATTTGCTCAACTGACTGACTAATCGTTTTGTCTCTAAAATGTCAGAAAATAGTGAAAACATGAGCAAAATCTTCTAATAGCTTTTTTCTTCAAACCAACATTTGGCAAAGGTATTTAATGTAAAATACTCTAAAAGAATAATATGTAGCATTAAAAACAGAGCAAAGCAGCCAGTCCTCACATTTTGAGAAGCTGAAAAAAAGTGTTTACCATTTGAGCTTGAACAAACAATAATCAGCTGATTGATTTTCTGTGCGTAAAAGGTGAAGGAAACTCAAAATCATAAAGTTGCTGCTTAATTCTTGGTTATCAAGATGCTTCTATGTTGTTTCTTTACCAGTACTCTATGGTCTGTATTTCAGTCTCCCCTCAGAGAGAAATGGGTCTAAATATGTAACATGGCTCCGCCTTCTTTGATGAGTGACTGACAGTCATTAGCCTAATTACTGTTGACAGGAAAAGCCGGACTTCTGTCAGGTGTTGGACAAAACAGGACTGTTACAGGTGAAACATGCATATTCAGAGGAGTTCATAGCTCATTACCAGAGACAAAGGAACAGGATGTTCATGTGCAGTGTGAATCTTTAAGCAGGATTTGGTACAAAACAACCTGAAATGCAAACTTGTCTTGTTTTTGTGGAGCTCAGCAAGAAGGGATATTATAACTGGCAGTGATACTTTACCTTCATGTTTCACCCTTACAGCAACAACAACATGCTATGTTTTATAGCTTGTTGCATTTCCATCACTTCCTTCTCTGCATATAAATTATATCTGTTGCACCAGAACACACAGAGTGCAACATACAGCTTGTTTTGTCAGTTTTTGGGGTTGTTGAGTGGATTTATGTGTTGATGTTTGGGTCAATGATATGCTAATCAGTGAGCAGCACAAAGAAACTTCTCATTTAGGTTCTTGTTTGGTTCAAGGGAGCAAAAAGCAGAGAGTCGACAGGCCGTCGGCTCAGCAAATGCTGCTTAATTGTGACACTTACTGTACAAAGAAGCTTCAGTCATTCCTTTTCATTCGACGACATTAAAGCAGGAAAACGTGAAAGGTGCACAATGTTTACATTTTTCAGCGAGCCTCAGTGTCAGTGCTCAGCGGGCTGCTGTTGGACTCACATACACACCACCAGCCACTGCACTCCATCACACACACACCGATGATGTGAAGCTGTTTCAGCAAAGCAAACTCACACAGAAGCAGGACAGAGTGTGTGAGTGTGTTCAGGCTTCATGCAAGCACAATTAGGAGATAAATGGAGATACTTTGGTAAGTTTGTTGTTAAGCCTGAATAAATAAACACTTTTTGTCCTTCATCATCTTCTTTTTGAGAAAGGACCACCTGTGCACCTCACCTGAGTGAAAACACTTTTTTAATTTGACGCAGAACCCATTTGTCACACGCAGGGAAGAGTCAGTCAACACACATTTTTGAGAGTTCACATGACGTAGTGCTTGTTTATGTGAAGCCAATATACATACATATACACACACACACATACACACTTTTGTGAGGGGATTAAACTTGGTGCACTACAGGAAAGTTCTGGTCCTTGGGGACTTATTTCATCTTCTTTTATCTTTATACTGTGTGCCATGTTTGTGTATCACCATAGCAACCTACACAACAACTAGTTGCTGCTTCCATCATCATTAGTTTATTTGCATTTTACTAAAATGTTATTCTTCAGTCAGAATTTGGGCTTCTTCTTTTTTTTTAAATATGACAATAACTTTTCCTGCATACACATATATATGGGGGAAGAAAACAGAATTTAATCATTTCTGCTCCAACTGTCCGTTGTTTCATCGATTGTTTACCAATTAATTCGTGACAATTTAAAAATCTAACTAATAAAAAGTCAAAGGTAAAATGTTCAAAATGTAATTTTAGTTTTGCTTGCCTTCAGCTATTTTAAGCAAATCTTAACCGTCTGAAATAAAGACTACATGCAGACAGTGGGCAGGAAAGTAAGGGAATGTTAGTAAAACACCTGTTATTCTAATATTTAAATTATCCTTATTACATTTTAAGTGTTCTTATTCAAGAAAAAGAAATGCCTGCCGGAAATCTGCTAAAGTTGTGGTGTACCTACAGTGTTAACTAAACATTTTATCATTAGTTTGTTTTCTGAGGCAGTGAGAGCACAAGCTTTAGCTTCACCACTCAGCTATTAAAACACATCAAATGCAAATGCATAAGTATCCTAATTATAAGCAATTGTTCTGTACCACAAATGCAAATATTAATGTGGATCAAATTAAATAAATTTGGATTAAATTAAAACACTTGTGGATGTTGTGATCATGATTCATTCTTACTTACTTAAATCAACAAAAAAGTGACGATGTGAATCCTAAAAACGAGTGAATTATTTTATGTTTCCTTGCAAAACACAACTAGCTTTTCATAATTAAAGGCCCACGACACCGTTAATTTGTTCAAGTCAAGCGTTTATTTGCGAAGTAAGCCTTGTGCAAAGTTCTTTACGGTCGGAGTAGAGGTGCTGCCCTGTTTAGTCCCAGTAATGAATTCTCATATTAATCAATCTATAGGTAAATTAAGCATGGAAATAAAGACCGATGAGCATCTAAATGACTTTATTACTTCACAGGCCACCACATTTAATCTCCATAAAGGCTAACGGAGTTTCATTCATAAGGAGGTCCTGCGACACACTTGAAATGTTCAGTACACAAGCGTTGACCACTGAGGTGTATCTTATTGTGAAACGTGAAACTGCAGTAAAACCTTTCTTTTGCATGTCTTCATATACATTTAAGTGGTACATAAAAGGTCAAGGTTGGCGCATTACAATCCAGCTGACAGGTCTAGAAAAAGAGAGGTCGAAGCTCCTTTAAGTGGTGTATACTCTGAATCTGCAGGCATTAAATTAGAGTATTACAACAAATAGTGTTTTTATGTAGACAGCATTAGTCATTCCACTTGATGTACAAGTGCAAGATGTTTGTCCGTCTTTTCTGATGCCTCTTCAGTGGAAAAACAGCTCCACGAGAATCACTTTATATAAAACCAAATGTGTGTGTCCTTGTACAAAGAGATTGTCTGACAACCAGATATTAGTGGACAAATTGACGACGCATAAAGATAGAACAAGTAAGCTTTATTTTCTGTGCAGAAAAAGGGCAACTCTCTCTGATGGATTACAGCTTTAGATTGACAAGGATTATAGTCAGCAGGATATTTAATGGAAGTTTCAAGTGCTTCTACGAGCAGCTGAAGGTCGCACTACTTGAATTGCATGAGACTGCTTGCAGTGCTCACTAAAAGAAAAAAAAAATCCGCAGGGGCTTAAAGGATCTTGCATAAATGTGCATAAATGAGTGAAGTCAAATTATCTGAGTTTAAAGTTAATTTATTTATATAGTCTTATTTAAATTCTCAAAGGACTTCATTTATTTATATAGTCTGAAGTCTCAAAGGACAAGCCTTGTGTAAAATTCACGGTGAAACTTGAATATTCAGCAGATGTAGATTCACTGATATGAAGCTATGGATACATAAACATCTTTCATATAAGATCCGCCTGATGCTGCACATAACGACTCTTCTGCTGGAGGAGCTTCGATCAGAGTCTGCAAGAAAAAGTACTTGATTTGCTAACCAAATGAAGCAGACCAAACAAAAATGAAATTTATGATTTAATGCTAAAATGATTTGATAAATTACTTATTAGTGGAGTGATGAAAGATTATTAGACAACAAATTTGATAACTGACTAAATATTTCAACCATTTATCAAATAAAAATGCCAAAAAGCTGCTTATTCAGACTACTCGATTTGGAGAATCTGTTGCTTTTCTCTGTTTTATCTTATTGTAAATTTAATACATTTGGAAGATTGATCAGACAAAACAAGCCATTTGAACATGGAACCTTGTACTCAAATAAAATTTGCTCCCGGAATGAAAACTGATCTGGATCTGGGTATTTTGTCAAATAAGGGAAAAGGTAAAATGAAAGATTGCACATACAACTGCACTCAGATGCAGGTAATCAGGTGGATCACATCTGGAGGTTATCAGGGTTGCATTATGATCTAATCACAGTCAAGTGTAGTTCTTCTTCTTTTGGCCATTTAATACCTGATTAGAATATTCTTGGGGCGTACATGTTGCCCTCTTCAGGTCCAGAAGAACTGCTTTCCTTGTACCAACAGTGCTCCTGAGAAATGAATACCGTCCTGTTTTCAGAATCCCTGGCAACGACGAGGTACGAAAGTATCGGCTTCTTGTTAAGCTTGTTATGGGAAATCTCCTGCAAATAAGTGTAACAGAAGCTCCAAGTGGACTACAAGTATTATAAACAGAACTAGTTTGTGTCCGTGGTGTCTGCTGGTTTAGCTGTATAAATTGTAAGAAGCAGCTCAACCCTAAAAAGTGTGATTGGAATGTCTGTAACAGAGAGCATTCGGATCCTTTACAAAAGTATTTAAAGGAGAGCTGTTATACTAACTTTGGGGTCTTTGATTTGATTTTGGACTCTTAAAGAGCAGCTAAACACAACTGAACGAACAGTAAAGTCTGTAAATCTTCAGAAAACTGTGACTCATGCCCTCTCTCTTCTTTGTGTTTTCTGCATTCTCTCAAAATGGTCTGTGATGGTTACTCCTCCACTTTCCCTCATGCGTGCCTCAGCACTCCGCTATACTCGCAACCCTTTTACTGACAAAATAAACACAGCTAGGACACTGATAAAATGTTACTTACAGCTCACGCTTCTCACTATTAAACACAACAAAGCAACATGTGGTCCTTTGGCAGCAGTTTAGCCGCTAATCCAGCTCATGTGCTCACTGAGGAAGTAAATAAATCCACACAGAACAAATCACCAAAAAACAGGAATACAATCAAATTCTGTCTGGTGTTTGCCTCTTTGGGAAGTTTCACAAAGCTAACCTTTATTTATTCACCTCAGGAAAAAAAATACTTCATTGGAGCCACCTAAAACAAGGTGCTGACACTAAGTCCAGCACGCATTAACACATTAACAGCCTGCAGGGCTCATTTCCAAATGCATGTACCTCATTACGTGATGCGTTGGAATCATTTAACACATGTATCTAACATTGTAACAACATTTATAGGTCAGAAAAGAAGGAAAAGCATAGTAACTCTCCTTCAAATATTTTAGTATTGTGTTTTTACAAGTATTAATTAAGCAATAAATAGTTGGATGGAGTCATGAATCTCACGTTCTTTTTTAATTGCGGCCGAATCACTTTTAAGGGCCTCACATGACCTCCAGCATTCATAGATCTGCTTTTATCAAACAAAGGCCTCAGCAATCCCATCAAACAATGAGGATTAGGTCCCCATGATGGAAGTGAGGTTTCCTTTTAGGGACAAAATATCACAGATTTCCCTTAAGAGTAAATGCTAATGTGTTCAAACCAAGAACTGAGTTCACAAATCTTGTATATTTGACAAAGATGGAAGAAATGTGACACATAGCTGTGATCCTTTCATCCCTGAGGCTTTTGAAAATACTCAGTTTTTTTATAGCTCACAAAAGCCAGGATCACTTCCTTCTACATTTGATAACTGCACTTCAAGTTTCCTTCTGTCTTTCTCACAGTGTTGACACCTCCAGGATATGCCATCTAATTTTAAGACATTCCACATTCCCATAGAGACGCTACAGGGCAACCGGTGAAGATTCAAGGGCCACACACTATTTCTCAACATGTTTGGTGCAAAGACAGGATTTGGATCGGGCTTCACATAGCAGTCTGAAAAGTGATGCAGGGAAAGGGCCTCCCAGGTCGCCCACCAAATGCTCACAACATACAATCATGTGTAAAGGGAACATTACAATCCTTTTCTTCTCAGCAACCCAGGGCAAAAACTTTCTCCAAGTTCAGTCCTGCTTTCAACAGATCCACCTGATGGAGAAAGGCATGGAGGGATTTTTGAGATCTAAATACTAAATTATCTTGACAGGCCTTAAAAGAAGAATTAAAAGAGCCATTATGCTTCTGAACAAAAGAGGATGGAGGTTATAAACCTTCATTATGTTCAGCTCTTTCTTTTTGTTCACTTCGCTTGTACATCAAAGACCGAATGATGGAAAACAGTTAATTTCAAACCAAATTTCAGAGAGACAGAAATACTCCTAGGCTGTCCTTGAAGGATTTCCTCTCTCAGGCCATAGTGCTGCACCAGGATTAAAGTAAACAAGGTCAGAGCCATTGGAATGGTTCATGTTTCAGGAGGAAGAAGCAAATTTACGGTACAAATTATAGACAGTGTTGGGAAATAGAAATCAAGCCTATTCCTAATTAAAGGTCAGAACCTTTTTGGTTTTCTGCACACTGATGACTTAGAGTTAGGATGATAGGCTTAGGATTCATCTTTGTTTTTATTGCTTTCCCGTCATTTTGCCACGTCAGAGCTGTGATGGTCATCTCATTGGCACAGCCCTGTGGGTGACAGAGCAGCACTTACTTAAAGAAGTTTGTTTTTTTGCAAATTAAGCCTTATAATAAGGATATTTATGATTACATATGATGTTCTGCAGCTTTATTATGACAACTAGCGCAGTCCTCAGCGCTGGAGCTCTTTGCTGATGTCACCGCTAGCTGAAAACAACGGAGCAGCATGTGCACTCAGACAATCTGTCATGAAAACTAAATAAATGCTGATTTTAAAAAGATGGGAAACTGGATGAATGTTTAGTGGTGTCCTCTCATGTACCGACACTAAAACACACAGCTAAACACACATATATAACCCAGAAACAGCTGTTTGTCTGTTTCATGAGGTAGCCGAAAGAGTCGCTTTTGGGCTCCAGCTCCAGCACTCGGGACTGCGCCGGCTGTCATAATAATGCTGTAGAACATCATCTATAACCCTAAATATCCTTATTATAAGGTTTAAAAA
>JAPXVT010000007.1:29318750-29335814 GCA_029823135.1 Acanthurus reversus | reverse complement strand
CACACATTTACACTGGAGTACAGAAAACTCAGTTATTTGCACTAAAAAGTCAAGATTTAAACCTGAATCAATCAAAAACACTTCAAAATACTTCTTAGCCTCTGTTTTCAGCTGAAAAAAAGTGGCTTAGGGGTTTAGTTACTGTTTAAGAAACCTTAAAACTTTATGAAACTTTCACGCTTAGTTCTACGTTAGTAAATTCCCCACTTGAGAATTTTAAAGCCTTTATGTGTCTTTAAAAAAGGCGGTTGCTAACAAGTGGCTAAAGGATCAGACAGAGGTTGTCAGGGAAGTTAAACGTCCCACGCTAACATAATCACTAACTTACTAGCTGGTCAGCTTTTACAGCCGTGCTGCATTTATAGTCACGCTCTTGCAAACTTTCAACCTGTGGACTTGTCAAGTTCTGATGTGCCTGAGCTGAGCGCACTCACCTGGCACTGTAACTTGAATGATCTCCCCATCTGGAGGCTCTGTTTTAATTCTTTTCAAAGGAATGCAATCTGCTGAAGGACCTGCGGGGATTGAACAGTTCAGTCTGCCTGAGTTCCAACTGTGTGTGTGTGTGTGTGTGTGTGTGTGTGTGTGTGCACTGTGTTTTATGGCAGTGTTAAACAGATTTAAGTAGGTGACAGAATGTGTTTGAACAGACTGGACTGCAGAACATGATGGGAAATTTTCTGTTGAGACTTCTAAGCACCGTTACTGTCAGTTTCTAGCTTTAATTTGTTACTTCAATCAGCAAAATATCAGAACAAACTTTTTGTTTTTTTAAAATGTAGAAGTCCTTTTAATGGCACATACCTGCTTCACAGTCAGCCAAGGGACTCACGCATGCACTCGTCGATCTGTTGCATTAAAATAAAACACACTCAGATGACGGCAAACTGACAAAACCGAGTGATTAAGAACACAAGAGTCATTTCTTGGTGGGACACAGATGAGTGGGCCTAACTTCATGATGAATGTGATTTGTTAAGTTGTAAACTGAGCACCAACAGGCTATATTAGATCTGAGGGAACCTGCACACAATTTATTAAAAATGCATTATTGTCGGCTCACTTTTGATGCTGTTTCCTTCCATGCCACATGCAAACTAAGGGTCTATTACAGGGAAAATCAAAGAATATCCAAAGAAAAGCCTCCAAAATGAGGCCGAAACAAAACCTAAATGAAAGGCTGATGCTAAAGTAAGCAGCTTGTGTCATGGTAGAAACATAAATGGTAATTCTATAAAACATAATGTTTAAGCAGCTACATTCTGAGTGATGCAGGTTGTAAAAGCAGTACATTCTGGCTTCGGCCCAGCATCTCACATTCCCTCATTATAAACAAAGTCTGCAGGGTAATGTTAAATTTCTGCGTGGGCTGTGCTCTGACCTGCTGCTGTGAGCGTTGCTGACCAGCTCGGCTGCGGTGGGCGGGATGCTCAGATTGTCAGGGAAGCTGTCTTCAGGCATTGAGCCCAGGTCGAGCTTGCCCTCCTCCCTGGCAATTTTGCCTGCAGCTTTAACAAACAAGACAGACAGGAAAATAAACAAGCACTGCATCCCATTAGCAGAGAACATCTGTGCAGTGTAGATTTATAAATGAAGGCCTGACAGAGCACTTTTCTGTTAGCTACTTCCTGTAATGGATCGTACTGAATCTGACAAACTTTGTTCGGCTGAATGGCGACTCAAGTTCAACACAGGGCACACGTGGAATCCTTCCACATTAATTATTCTTTGTGAAAAGTTCCCTTTGAAAACAAGGAATCACTTTTCATTTTAATGAAAACACAGGCGACACCTGTGTGATGAATTTTGCTCAATGCCATAAAGTTAAAGTTTGAACACAGCAATCAGGTAACAACTACTTCATAGAGTCAGCTGGCAGTTTGTTCGTCAATCCAGCTAAAAATAAGCCACTCTAATCCAGCAGCCCTGCAATAAATCCTTCAGTCACGATGGCTATAATGTTGCTTTTGTAAGGGGGGGAAAAAAAAGTTCTAAGTTCCCTTAGACGCTTTAAACTCCTTCAAGGTAAGTCTTGCCACTCAGCAGCACTCTTGCTGACACCACAGGTTGTTATTTTGGATAATTCAAGATTCAAGATGTTTACTGTCATATTGTCATAGTGTAAAAACTGTGGTCTACACCTTACAATGAAATCCTTACTCTGCAAGTCTCCCTTCACACAACAATAACCAAGGAAAAAAAATAGAATGAAAGTTAGAATTTAATTGTCCAAAACTACGGAAATTTTGGAAAGATATTAAAAAAGAGATATAATGTATTTTATCTTTGATTTTTTACTCATGATTCTTATATGTTACATGTTGGGATGTGTGCCAAAGGGAATACTGTATGAGATAACTTGTACGTCTTGAAGGTATTACTCTTAATTGCACAGAAATTAAAACTGTTTCTTGGCTGCAGAGTTTACCCCCAACAGTACAGCAATGGACTGAGAGACTGAAACAAGTGTATATTATGGAAGAAATGACCACAAGATTACAACTGAAAAAAGACATCTTTGTGCGTAGGTCACCTGTAGATCTGTATCTAGCTGAATAGAAGAATGTTCTAGAGAAGACATCTATTTATGTTTGCATGTTTTTAGTTTTATTTTTTACCTTGTATGTACTCATTGTTTGCCATATCAAAAGTGAGCTTTGTTGTCAAGGAAAACTCAGTACTGTATAGGAGTTTTGTCCTACTCTGATATTTGATAAAATTAGTTAAAAATAAAAAAAAAAGTCAGAATTTAAAGAAAGAAATAAGAATAAAAAACAGAAACAAGAAATAATAATCAAAAAGGCCTCTCTCTAAATGAATGGGAAGAGAGCTGTGACTTCAACTTCAGTGGTCATCCTAATCTCCACGTGTCTTCCAGCGTCTGTGCCGTTTCATGTGCTGCACTTCTACATTAGCATCTTACAAGCAGCCGGATTATGAGAATTTCATCCTAAACTGGAGAGAACCTTAGAGTTTGTTCTTCGATCACCAAGACCCTGTACGCCTTTAGTGAGGAGTGTCACGGTGCGATCTGCACCTGCCTGAGTTTGACGGCCAAAGACCTTCCCACATTTCTCTCACCTCTGCCAACTTCCTGTCAGCAGAACCTCACACTGCACAGTGTGCAGAGGCTCTTACACAGATGAGCCGACTCATTTTATAGTCTGCACCAAAAAGACGTCGTTTTTGATCCGTGTTGTGTTTTGTCGCGCTGACAGAACTTTATAATATTCTATCCACCCCATTTATATTAATGAGGGCGGGATGAATATTGCAAACATCTCTCAGACACTGTTCAAACTAAAGAAAGTAACATTTAACCCTTTAGGAGGAGAGAATTTATTACACGTTTAGCTGTACCTCACAAACTGAGGGACACTGTCTGCAATACAGACACAAGTCAGTGATGAAGAGACGTAATGGGTCAATAAGCTTATATTGCATCAGCTACTTATGATGGATTTAACCTGTGAAGATAAAAAAGAGTAACATTGAGTCTAGAAAAAGTGTGTAAATTGTTCAGAGTGAAATCTGTCCTCATGCTAACAAATACTTTCACACATAAATCTCGCAGTTTCAGAAACACTGGCAAATAGTGATAATGATGTGAGAGGCCATAACGAGGCAGATCAGCAGTGTTTCGTTAATGATGCCAAATCGAAACTTACACGCATGTGAAAACAATAATAAAACAACAATAAAATAAATCACACGCTTACCAGTGAAAATCCTCTCATCAAACATTCTGGAATATAAAAAGAGAAACAAGCCATTAGTCACAGAGTTCAGAGAGCATTTCTGCAAACACTGAACATGTGGAGGAACACGTCATTAACAGCTCTTTAAACAATCCGTCTCAGTCAAACAATCGAGTAATTGAGCCATTCCAGTCTTATCGCTGAATCCCTCGCACTAAAAATAACTGTGCATGTGAACTGTGCTTCTGGACGGCTTCCCCGTCTTCTGGCGAGCTCCTGCTCCGTCTGCCACCACGACGTTCCTCCCCTGCTGTGATCGTAATGACTCTTTACACACAACAATCTCTGAGTCTTAATTTACAACTAATTGTAAAAGTTTTTTGAGGATTAAGATTGAATTTCTAAAACTTCTGGCTGACGAGGAGGGGCACATTTTATGGCTACTTTCATCTATATTTACTTCACCAGGCGACTCGTAAGAGCCAGATGACCTAATTTTTTATCGGGGGCATCGCTGAGCAAGACGTCCAGTCTATGGCAGGGACAGCAGAAAACAGCACGCTGAGAAATAAAACTGCTGTTATCAGCTCTTAAACACAAGTGGAGTTTAAAATTTACAGTTTGGTTTATGGCTGACTGGGACTTTTGGGGACTGATATAAATATTATGGAGCAAGAAAATTCAGACATCCAAAATATCAGTTGATATTATAAATAAAGAGTATGTTCTGAATGTGGCTGTCAAATAACTGTGACAACGCTGTGTAATGGAGGCAGGATATCTGAGATGTGATATTCTGGATATCAAAGCACTAAGCAAAAAACACTTTACTTAATAAAAGACGGCCCTCTGCTGGACAGACCGCATAATTACACCATTTTAAACCACTAGTCCAAGCATTTTTTTCTGACCTTAACATCGGTACATATCAGAGAGCATACGTGCAGATATCGATATATCTGTGAAACGCTGATATCAGCCGAAAATATTGGCAAATATCGGTCGGGCTCTAGTTTGTCCCGAGCAGGCAGATGAGTCAATGCTCTGTGCGCTGATTATATGAGGACATGACAGACTGACAGACTCAGGTTATCAGGAGCAGCTACAGTAGCAACAGGTTTGAGGATCTTTTGATGACCTCAAGTTTTGAAAAAGTGGAACTCCTGAAGTTGCACTTCATACAAACTACAGAGGTATAGTTTTAGAATACTCTCACTACAATTTCTTTTTTACCAATTTTGGAATTGAACTGCTCATAACATCAAAATAAAATAGGTTGCTTGCTCTAACACGCGATATCATCAAGGCAGAATTAATAACACGTCTGCAGCTTTAAATGGGAACTTTATGGTTGCAGTTCGAGCAGCCAACCATTACAATCAACTAACAGTTAGTTTAAAAATTAAACACAGTCTGTCAACAACACACCATAAAAAGAACATCAGGACCTACATCTGCAACATCTCTTAAATCTCATTTTCAATCTTTCCTTATTGTATTAACAGTAATGAGGTGCCAGCAGGATTCGTTAAAGGACGTGTTATCTCAAACAAGGCACAGCGTCTCATTTAAATAAGCTTATACAAATGGATGGAAGAGCGGGAGAGAAATGCTGGCAAGGGAAAGTCTTCTGGGACGGGGATGGAAACGGTTAGCAGTCAGCGGGACAGGAAACAAACGTTTAACAGACAGATGGTATATGCTGGCTCGCTCGGTGGCTGTTTATTAAAAATCTTTTCTAAATTAAAGTTTCAGAGACGATGCTGCTCCGAGTTTGGTAAACTGGAGCTAGACGATAATGAAGTAGAGAGTGGATAAGCTATAATCTGTGTTGAGTGACTAATTTAGAGTTAATTAAGATTGGAAGCATGCACTGATGTGTTTCCTTAAAGATCCCCTACAGACATCTATTAAGACATTCATGCACACAAATTGTTTGAACAATAATGTGTGTTCGATACATTTTTATGCCAAAAAATATAATTTCCACATTAAAACCCCTAAAAGCACATCTACTGCTTCTACCTCATTAAAAAAATCAAGAATGCACAGATGTGCAAGTTTTGTTTATTCTTTAAGTTTTCCTGTTGGACACAAAATGTCTCTGTCTTCACTGTTAAGTTCAGTCTCACTGTATGCTTACTGGTGGCTTTAAGTTTTTTTTAAATCAATCTTTCATAAATAGAAATTGGACCAGGATGCTCTTGGGTCCACCTCTGAAAATCCGACTTTCACTGAGCACAGAGAAACTTTCCGCTTCCAGCAGATGAATGTGATAACAGCGTTCGCACGAGCATCATTCTGCACAATTAAGCTCAAACATTCAACAGTTCAAGCCCCAAGAAAAACATTAAAATGAGTGTATGGCAATTAAAAAAAAAAGAGAGAAAAACCTAGTCTGTGTTTTACATCAACCTCACACTATGAATTTATCCCAGAGAAAAGGTTCTGTACGTCACGGTAACTACAGTCCAAACATAGCACTGTTTATTTAAAGCATCTGTTACCTTTTGACAATGAAGCGGATTCCGTGGCGCTCGTCGAGGATCCGTTTGAGCTTGGGAACGCCGTAGGTGCAGGGTCTCTTGAAGGGGATCTGGTCGGGGATGCCGATGATCTCCACAGCCCCGGGGTCGCAGGCTATTTTGCGGTAAGGAACCGGCACCATGTGATCTAGACCCAGAGCCTCAGCTGAAGGTGGGAAACAGTGAACAATCAGCGTTTTAAAAATAAAAAAAATCAATAATGCTACAGAAAGAACACCACTCAGACACTCACTTTAACCCTGATTAATGAGATTTTATTTAACTCAGTGCTTTTGTTACGCACACTCGTGTAAGGGTTTACACGAGAGGGAGGTAGTTCCAGCTACAGAGCTGGGGACTTAAAAAAAAGAACGGCGTGCAGACTCACTGTATCCACTGAATTGGTTCAATGTAGTTTGATTGTTTACAAGCATTTTTTGAAAAGTTTCAGGTAAGTGGCAAAACATGAGGAATACTTGAGAGTGAACTTGTAATCAGCTGTGTTTTTCTCCTGATTGCACTCTTCCTCTCTTCTTCACATGTTCTTTGCAGAAATGACTGCGGTTACAAATACATGTTTTGTGTATGGCTGAGGAAAAGATGATCAAACCAAAGCAGTGACCTCAATCCATCACATCCATAGATCCGCTCCGCATGATCACCGAGCACAGAGAATAGCATGAGGAGGCAGAGGTATGTGTGTCTGTATGTGATGCTGACACCATGTAGAGTGAGGCTTTCCTTACCGTATCTGCTGTTGAACAAGATCTGAACACATTCTCTCAACGTGTTGATGTCTTCCGTTTCCCGAATGAAAGAATCCCATTTTTCTGAAAGAAACAACTCCTGTCAATGCTCTGCTGCAATGAAACTGAAAGTTTACTGCAGCTTTACGATTCAAATGAGCTTTATTTTACTGCAGCGCGACTGATCTGAAAATAATCTTCTACATCTACTCAGTATCAACTTGGGAAATGAGTGCAATCGTCTTATAGGATTACTCTTGACATCTTAGTAGCTTAGCCCTTAATGGTTAAGGGTTAGTATAGTTCAGTAAACAATACCTCTATTACTGTATGAGCCTGCAAACACAGGAGGGACAACAGAACAAAGAAAAGATAAGCTCCTTCTTTGAGAGAGCTGGTTTAAACTTCTGTTATTTGTTTGGAATAATCATTTACGACAATTTACAGCCCGAATGAAAACACGTCTGTCGTACAGCAACTTCTTGTTCTTGTCACTGAGCAGCCAACATGAATGCTGATACCAGTGTAACTGTGACAAGCTAATATCAGATAATAACATTCTCTACACCATGTACATATGTTAACGGTCTGACACCACATCACACTTTATCTCTGTCACGTCAGACTGCTTGGATCTTGCATGCAACTTAACTCTGATAGCCTTCTTTTAAAGAAGAGTTCAACATTTGGGTGTTTGCTGAATTGAGAGAGGAGTTTTTTGTTGAGAAAATGACTTATCAGGGGACTTTTATCCCTTTAACAGCTTGGCTTGGAGTGATATTTACCATCATTTGTGATCATTTCCACATTATCGAGTACTGAATATCTGTTGAGGCATCGTCAGGCTTTTATTTTGAAAAGAAAATGCACTTGGAGCTCGTCAACACACGCTGCAATTTGACGAGGCGGAGAGGCTATTCCAGGTTAATCTGCATGATGTCGGCATGCACGCAGCCCTTTAATATACAGACATGGAGGACTTAGTTTCAAAGAAAAACACCAGCTTGAAAATTTGGCAATATTTTGGATTTAAAGAAGGAGAAAACTGGCGAGCCACTGCTGGGCAATTTACTCAACATATCGGTGATATGTTTCACTTTTACAGATATTCTGGTTTGTGGTTAAAATCTCTGACATCCTTAAATACGCTTGAAACGTTGCTCTAGGGAAACAAATGCAGGTAAAAAACGTCTCTCAGTCAAGATATCTGACTCAAATATGAGTGCACTTGCTCAGTTATACGTCCAGTAACACAACTGTTGCTCAGAGGGAAGAAGTCAGGGGTTTACTTGCTCAGCTTTGTCTCTAATGCATTTAAAATGAGGCCACTGCGTCTGTATCTTCTGTGTGTATGTTGAGCTTTACCTGATTTTTCATGCACTATGGAGAAGAGCAGCCGCTTGGAGATGTGGATGCCGGGAGGGCTCTGACCCTGCTCACCAGGTAGTCTCGTCTCATCTGAAAAAGTGAGACAAATTAAATATATTCGGCTCAATTAACTTTTCTCTTCAGTCAGAAATGTTCACTTAGCATCCAGATATTCAATTAGTTCCCCCAGCATTCATTAATAGCTGACTGCATCGCAAAATAGACTGCAAAAATGCAAAAGGTGTGGGATGAGGAATTAACCGTTCTGTGTGGGTCTTGTTTGAAGTGTTGTCTCACATTTTAGGGGTTTGATTTTTTTCTCTAGGAATCCAAATACGGCTGGGCAGAGATTTAAGTGATATAAGAGGATGTAAAAGTAAAAGGCTGCTTTGAAATAAAGTATGAGCGAAATAATAATGTGACTTCAAAGCACTCTGCACTTTCTCTTTCCTCTGAACACTGGGGGCACAGGATGGAGCACTTAGTCTGAAATATTTTGTCATACAGAGATCTTACTTTTTATTATCATTATTATTATTATTACAGTCATGACTGTGAATGTTATGTCTATCTTGAATTCTACCTCTTTTCAAAAAGGCAGCTGTTTCAAGTGATCCAATATCGGCTGAGAAGGAGCCAATGCAGTCAAACTTTGGCTGTTTTACAATGAAGTATTGTTGGTAACGCCGTGACTGCAACACCAAATCAAGTAAAAATCATATTTTTATATCTGTGAACCAAACATCTCACCATTGTTGGAACAGTCCTTGACAGATGTGCTCTTGTCTGTCCCTGGCGTCCAGTTGGCCGCTCTGTCTTTGCCCAGATTGAGGAGGGACATGGGTTTGAAGTCAAGCTTTCCATCTGGGTGAGGTTTGGAGGACATGGGCATGCCATACAGGAAGCTCGACAGAACTGAGTTGCTGGAAGAGGCCGGACTCGATGGCGTGACTGCCTGCGCAGCGGTCTTTCCTGGGCCGTGGCTGCTTGGTGTCATGACAGCGGGGGAAGAGTTGTGATTGACATCAGTGCTGGTCTTGGCTTCTCGGGACAAATCTTCTGCTGGCCTGCACAAAGACACAAAATCATTCAGCGGATTACACACATCAGAGTTTAACATCAGGCCATCCTTCTCTGATATTTGTTACCTTTATTTTCTCTTCTACCATTGCATTGCAGATATTCAGTCTTACATTGATTTAAGTCTGTTCTACACATTTTCTCAACTCTATACTTAAAAATTCTGTCTCTACCAGCTGAGGAAAACTGTTAAAGTTACATTTCCTTAAATGAAATGATGAGAAATACTCGTGTTTATTTTCTGCAGTCTTGATTAGGGTTAGGTAACAAAAACCAGTACCAACATGGCACTGGTTCCTGCACAACTGGTACCTACCGGACCGAATCACAACAAACATTTCAGTGCCACTTAACTGACAGAGCCGTCAATTACACTATTTGCCCTCTGGCGCTGTGTGACAGATGTTACTTACTTACATAGATAAGTTACGTTACTTACTTACCAACGTTTTATTTATTATGTGATTATTTTTCAATGTAAATGTAAGCGTTTTGTTCATGTTTAAGTATGCTTGAACAGTATTATATTGTTAAATTTTTAGGTTCAAAATTTGGATTTTCTTGAATTTCAGTATCATTCTGTTCTTTAAAAAAAAAAAAAAAAAGGGAATCAAATCAGGCACTGGAACCGTTTTTAAAGTGCTGGTTTGGCAGCGGTATCGAAAAAAACCCCCAAACGACACTCAACCCTGGTCATGATTAAAGCAGTTCCCTTTTTACCTGACACAGCTTACAACAGCCTCAAACTGCTCGAGCCAAGCTCTGACCAAAACCTCCGGGAGGTCTCATGTAACACCAGTTTTGTTTGTTTTTTTTTTTAATTGGCTTAAATCAAATTCAGAATCCAGAAGGTTCTTGTGATCATGATTCGAGCCTTGCATGGTCGGACACCTGCCTACATTAAAGAGCTCCTGCAGCCCTTTATCACCTTTAACAATCTGAGGTCCTCTGATCAGGGTTTGTTGTTTCTCGCTCCAGGCTCAAGACAAAAGGAGACAGAGCTTTTGAGGTTGTAGCTCCTAAAATTTAGAACTCCCTAACATCTGACTTATGATCTGCGGACGCTGAACTTTTCTAAGTTTTAGAGTTTTATTTAATCTTATTCTTTTGATATTTTTAGCTGGATTTCTGCCTCTCATGTCTTTTGCTATGTCTTTTATTTGCTCTTTTGTCTCAAGTTGCAAAGAGGAAAAAAAAATCAAGTGTATCTGTCTTTTCAACAGTCACACTGTGCTGCATGCATTTTCAGACTGTTACAATTCAACTTTATCATACAATCACAGAGACAGGAAACTGCCAATTTGTTGTAGGCAAAGGCATGTGACACTTGTTATTAATGGAGTGACGACGGAGAACAAATGTAATGCTCCAAAAGACAAAACATAAACTGAACAATTAAAAAATTCTGCAGTAAGTTCAGTAAATGCAGTATGTTCGCTGTGTTCCAGGAAACTATAAGTGAGCAAATTCAATTTTTATGCCGTGTTTACTTCATAGCAGTTATTTGCTCAGTCTTGTGGGACAATCTGATGACCTTGACCAGCCTGACTTTAATTTAGATTTCTATCATCCCAACACTCTCCCCACATAAACAACATATGATCTAATTATTCTTGTTCTCCACATGCTCAAAGTCCACACTGGACTGTCACAGCATGACACAGCTCGTCTTAACTGCTGTCCCTGCTGTCAGCTGTTTGCCGTGTTCTGTTTATGAGCTCATGGGTGAGGCCACCAGCCGAATACTGTTGACTTAACCTGAAGTCCAATTACAACTAACAGCAGCAGAGCTTAAGGTCTGATCAGAAGGACATCAGCGCTGAGGAGGAAAAATGCTTATTCGCTTTAAAGTTGAAGCTGCATCGGCTCTTCTTTATCAATCTAACAAAAGTTGAACCTTGCTCAACTTTTGTTTCAACACAATGTAATTTACAGCGGACAGCAGAGAGGAAAGAGGCCATCAAGACACTCAGATAACTTTGCAACATAAAAGCCTTATTTCCCCTTTTTCATAGCGAATCATCTAATGGAAGATAAAATTGTCGTCATGACAACTTTCCGAAGTTGTAAAAATCCTGCCTCAGAGTCAAACCACTGTGCAGACTTTTGGCATCTGATAAGACTTCCTGGATCATATTTTGTTGACTCAGCAGTGCTTGAAACAACATCAACAAAGGCCACTGCTTTTCTGTAAAGCCGAGCAGTTTTGGTCTGAATTGAAACTGCAAAATTAATGCAGCCTTATTACAGTTTATGGTTTAATGGAGTAAGCACTAAGTCACGGCAGGGGAGAGGGAACAAGGGACAAGTCACTTACTCCACATCATTCTGTAAAAATGTATGCATATTTGAAATATATAAATGGTCTAAACTCTCACAGGAAATTTGGATTCTGGGCAAGAGGCGTCAAATTAGGTCTCTGAAGAGTAACTCAGCCTCAAAACTCCTGGCCAGACTTTGCAGCACTTTCACTTAATGCATATTATTAACAGACCTCCACGATTGATGCTGTTAAATCTCACTAATTTTTGTTACAAGGCAAACATGCTCTAGAGAGGCTACTGTGTAACATGAGAAAGTGTTTTTCCACTGCTGATTTAAAACCCTGTCTGTCCCTCACTAAGACACCACAGCCTGTCTGCTACCAATGACTTGCTATAACAAACCCAAGACAGCAAAGTGCAGTCCAGTCATACACAAACATGCATCTCTGCAAAGCATTAGAGACTGAGCTGGAATGCCAAACTTCCTTTTTTCCACTTTAGAGTGATCAGAGGTGAAACAGCTGCTTTCATGATCTGATACAAGTGTTCAAACAGCGATCTGTTGATCCATACAGCAGTGCGTTCAAGAATAACAGAAAACAGATTTTTCACTTTTGCAGACTCACCTTTTCACTGTGAACTGGATGCGGTGGCTCTGCTCCAGGATCTTCATCAGTGTCTTGGTGTCGTACTCGGAGGGCTTCTTCAGGGCAATTCCATCAGGCAAACCGTGGGCCACCACACAGCTGGGGTCCTTCTGGATCCACTCATAAGGCACAGGGACCAGGCTGCTCTTTCCCAAAGCCTCACCTGCACACAGCGCGAGGCAGTGTCAGTTCAAACTAGAGGTGTCACAATTCTCCAAATCCTTGATTAAATCTGATTTTCGATTATAAGGTCATGATTCGATTTGATTCTCGATCTTCATGTTTTGCTTTTTCTTTCAGCACAGATGACTGCCATTTTTAGATTAGTCTAATCTAGTCTGGGATCATTGGTTTTATGCCCTGATAACTCATTTAATTTTTTGATTCTTGTTTTAAAAAATGGGCTGCGTGGTGTCATGAGTGATATAATTTCCATTATTCAAACTGCAAAGTCATTAGATCTCTTGAATGTTCACACTTCACGACTGTCTGTCTCGAATCAGGAGTCTTTCAGTCACTGAGGTTTTCATACTGCGTGACTTATCACCGACCACAGGGTACACACCACGAGATCCTTCCACTGGGAGCGGCCTACGACGAGTGTGTGAGGTCCCCAATCACTCGATGTAGTTAAATATTGTGACACCGTCTTAAAATACAGCTCCAGTACAATGTTGTGCCACCCACCTGAATAGTCAGCACTAGTGATTATTGTTGTCATTGTGAAATATTTCCTTAACTCTGTTTCATTCAGTCCAGCGAGCGCTCTGAGAGAGAGAGAGCAGTGCTGGTCGATCAGGAATGAGAAGAGGCTGGTGGGTGAATATTCGTGTAAACTCACACACCTTTACTCATAGCTGACTAAACGAAATATTTCATTTCATTCTAGGTTGTTACTGCTCTTTTTCCATGTAGCTAATTTTGTGTCATATAGATCATTTAAATTTTTAATAGCTGGGAAAACATTTTGCATTTGGTGACTCCTTACTGTAAAGAACAGTGAAGACTTCCTCCACCATCTTCCTCAGCACAAAGATGTTGGACTGAGCATCTGATGGAGCTCTTGGTTTCCCATGATCGCTGTCTTTACTCAGTTTGCTGAGATCGCCGTCCTGGTCTTTGGTATGGGCATTTGCTGTTGTCAAATTTTGCAGACATGGCACCCCTGAAGTAAAACAATCAAAGTCAAATTTAGCAAAGTCCATTCACATTAAAAATAACATGAGCACAAGAACATTTCAGATGCTTGTAGGTCCAAATAAAGTGCAATATGAATTTGGAGAAAGTGCATTTTGCTTTCCTTACTGTTTCTTCCCTCAAATCTGGGTCTTGACTTTATCTGTTCTAAAGAAATAAAAAATGGCTCTCGAAAGGAAATGAGTATGTCACCTTTTGAAAAATGATGCCATTTAAAATAAATGACTTGTCTGTCCTAGAATGTGTCTGGATAAATGAGAAGTATCTTCAACAAGCTGATTAACTGGGCAATGTCAAGGCACTCAGCTCAAATCCTCATTTTGTTGCAGTGGAAGGCCAAGCACCTAAAACCCAAACAAATGGTCCATTTTTATTTTTATGTCCGTACTATACAAAGCAAACCGGAGCTCCTGTTCGCTGTAACTGGCTGGAGAAACTCGTTCACCTTGTAAACGCAGCCTGATCGAATTAAGCTGCAAAATGGGAGGTCACGACCCCTCAAATTGGTGTTATTAGAGGAGAAACACTGTGGACTCAGAGGGCATTATTTGCTGTTTTGCCTTTGTGCTCAGGGTCAACAGGTGGGACTTCATGTCTCAACACTGATTTGTGAATTAGGGCTCATTTTACAAATTTGCATACTGGTTTTCTTGTAGTAGACAAAAGCTAAAAGAAAGAAAGGGCCTGTTATTTGGTTAAACCAGGACTTATTTCTTACAAGGCACAGCAATAAATTTAGCTTCTCTTCTACAATTGCTGTAAATTCATGGTAGATTATATTCTGAATCTGTAATCAAGTGTTAATGAACTGTCAATATTCTTCATCAGTTTGTTTAATTCTGTTAAGGCTTCTTTAAAGGCATTTTAAGCAGCATTTGCTCATTACAGGGATATTTTTTTAAGAGTCTATACATTGCTATGTTTCATATTTTACCTCTAAGTCCTTTTTGTCCTTGATTTTAACCTCAGTAGCATTAAACTTAACCCACTGTCTGACATGCTTACTTTTTAAAAATAAAACAACACGAAAAACAAGACGAGTCAGCAGGAAAAATGGTTCTGCTGAATGAGATGTGACGAGATATTTTATCGTTTAAAGGGCAAAACGTTTTTAAGCTGCGGCCGCTTTGTTGATGTGATTATTTTAGGACGGTGTAAACTGATATTGAGCATAACTGCAAGCTGCTGCAGTTATTGGAGCTTTTGGCTGAATCTGCATTTCTGCATTTGTGTGATCGCAAAACTTGCAAAATCCTTCAGGACCTGACGAGCCTGACACAAGAGCATTTTATCTTACTGCACACAGCTGTAGCTGCTCAGAGAGCAAACAACGTTTTATCAGGACTGACTCATGGAAAACAACCGAGGAGCAGAACTTACGGCAAAACTTGTAGAAGTCTGTTTGGATTTCCCTCCTGGAGTTGAGGAACACTCTGCCCTTCTCTGTGCCGACAGCGATCACACTGTCCTCGTGTATGGTGACACACGCCACCTCAGCATTGAGCTTAGACATCGCCATGCACTGCAAAACAAGGACACAAGCATCATTTACTCACAAGTCATTATCAGAATGTACAACTCATGAGTTCATTGAGAAATTAGAGGATTATCATGTTAACAAGAAATACTAGGTTTGTAAATGTGAAGTAACAGCTTATTAAGGTGTTTCAGGGTGGATTTGACTTGTTATGAGCAGCTAATCATCTTAAGACCACAGAAAAAGATCTGCAGAATGAAACAACGTTGTGAGAGGCCTGATCTCGGGCGTACCACTGAGTCGAGAGCAGACACCAGGCTGGTGAGGATTTCCTGTCTGGCTGACACCAGCGGGACTTGTGGCTCGCCGCGGGAGTTCGTCCTGATGCCATCACATGCCAGCTTCCTCATCTGAGCCATGCCTCTGCGGGGACCAGATGAGCACAGTTTAGGAAGGAAGCCACAGACGGAACCAGTGTGTGAGCACGCACACATGCAGCAGTGACTCACATTCAAAGCAGTTTCTGCTGCCATCATTTGGTTTGACTTTAGGCAAATATAAGCCTTCATTCAAAGTACTGATCTGATGCTGGAGGTCAGAGTCTTTTTCTCATCTAGAATGTTTATTTCATAGAGGACAGCCGCACCAACAACTCTAAAGCTAAATGCTAACAAAATCACGTCAACATGTTCACTATGATGGCTGATGTTTAACAGGTTATGTATTCTATTCATCATCCTACTTTAGCATGTTAGCATGTTTTATATTAATGAGCACTAAACACAATTTAGGCTGTTGAGAACCATTATTAGTTTTGTAGGTCATATGTCCATAAACCAAAGTATTGCATGAATACAACTTTGACAGTGTTGAGGAAAAAAGATTCAACAATTTCCTCAGAGGAAATAAATGTTTGATAGAGCTGCAACAATTAATTGATTAATGGATCCATAAAATATTAACCGCCAATTTTTATTTTTTTTCCAATGGTTTAACCTCTTAAATGTGAGGATTTGCTGTTTTTTGTGTCATTTATGATCATAAATAAAGAGTCTGTGTGTTTTGGGCTGTTGTTTGGACAACAGAATCAGTCTGAAGACGTCACACTGGGCTCTGGTCAATTGAGATAAGCATGTTTTACACTTTTTTGACATTTTACAGAATTAAGGATTAATCGGCTAATTGTGAAAATAATCAGCAGATAAATCCTCCCCTAATGTTTGAACCAAATTTCATGGTAACCTTGCAGAAGTCTTCATGATATTTCAATACAAATGTCAACCGCATGCTGGTGAAAAGTCAGAGGATCACAAAATAATCTGTCATTGTATCGCTGTGAACCATAAAATGTGTAGACACAATTTTGTTTTTTTTATCCATCCAGGACTTCAGATATCTCACTGTCTAGCTTAGGTCACCAGTACCAGTGGGATTCATCCTTGACCAAACACTGCTATCCCTGCAGCCAACCTTCTAGCATGGCTAAAAACTGCATCTATTTTAGATCAGTAACTTGTGGTTTGCCTTTGCTATGCGTAAAGTTGACATTCAAACTGTAAATCAACATTCAACTGCATGCTGTAGGTATGCAACATGCTGGAGGACCAGGTGGAGCTGATGGACAGATGCTGTAAGACGGGAAGCTCTGCAGGAAAAAACCAAGGGCAGACTGAAGACTTCTGGAGTCACACCGGATTATTTCTCTGATCTGGAGCCGTTTACTGGCCAGAGAAGAGCTCAAAGTTCATTTTTTTTCAGCTTTTGGGATTAAAAATGGATTTATCTTCACTTGAACATGTCTGCAGCAGTGAGCCGTGGAGGTACCGAGCTGGAGTGTAATTACTCTCTCTTCATTGACTACTTGAGGGGAAATGTTCTTTACTTACAAGAAGGGGATGACACTGTAAGGAAAAAACTGACAGAACCAGAGACTGATGAGCGCTGAGTTCTGAACTTAAAGAAAGGACACACACACACACACACACACACACACACACACACACACACACACAGAGAGATATTTTGCTCTGCTGTGGTATTTCCTCCCTACTGCACACGGATA
>JAPXVT010000007.1:29271588-29282071 GCA_029823135.1 Acanthurus reversus | reverse complement strand
AAAAAAATGGCCCGCCCATTCTTCGAGACCGCCGCTGACACAGGAGCACGAATTGTGTTAGGAGAGCGTTACGGCGCGAAAGGGTCTTTCAGGATCGAACAAACCCGTTCAGCTTCCACGATGATTATTTGTACAAGAGGTGGGGGGGAATTATCCCTGTTCAAGAAAATGGGCCTAATTGACAGCTTGCTGATGCAAATGTGACATTTTGACCCTTCATTCATGGTGTTTGAGGGCACTCAGAGTTTTTTTTTTAAGAGGGAGAGTATGTTTTTGCCCTTTGCCGCTGCTAATTTCTAACACAGCTCCATATCAGGATAATTTTATTCAGGATATCAACTTAGTATATTGATATGATTTATCTGTGGCATCAGCTTTAAGCTTTATTGCAGCCTATTTAATGTTATGACATTAAAAAGGCCAACTCACCAGATGCAGTGATGTTTTTATGTTTGTTCTTTACCTGCTCCCAGGTGCTTTTGACTCCTGAGGGGTTGTATCTGGGGGAATGAGACTATAATTGTCATTCATCTGCGCAGCGCATTGATTTCATTGGATTCACGGGTGTGATCTGTGTCAGATGTTGGCTACTTAAGCCATTGATGAGTAACTTAACGCATTGACTCAGTCCGCTATGCGTTGCCATGCATTTTGCCTTCTTCTGGCAGCAGCCACAGTGTTGGACTTCTCTAAAATGATGCTTTGCTCCTCCTCGTACTTTGTTAAATTCAGTCTCTGCTCCTCGCATGAGAAGTACGGCACTCTCTCTGCAGTGCGCTTCTCCGCTCCCTTGTCTCTCATGATTGGGATTGGTCTGCTGCCTCGGATCCCACCCCTTATGCGTGCACGTTCATGGCTCTTGATAAGGCAAACCTGGGTTGAGTTACCGAGTTGATAACCAACGTCGTGATAGCAATTATCCTGATTGCCACTGTCAGGGTTAGTCATGCTGGATAGGTCTGAGTAATCCAGGAAAAGCTGAGCTCGCTTCGTGATACAGGCCCCTGACAAGACAAAGGTGTTGAGTAAACATAAATTTTGTCATCATAAAAGATGCAACATCCTTGGTTAACCACTAGAGTGTGCTCTTTGACAAGACTTCTGCCTGGCCCAGACCTTCCATCCTTCCTTTGGTGCAGAGTATTCCAGCAGTCACAAAGTCAGCTATTGTACGCTGTGAAGGATGTTAAAAATATTTCCTCTGCCTCTATTTTTAAAGCAATAAATGCAGCAACTGAAGAACTGACTGAGGTTTGACAGAAAGTCAGAATATGTCTGGCAGCATGATCAGCTTGATAGTTCACTGGCTGCTCGCTGCTTTGTCTGAAACTGCTGCCAAAAATTAAGCTAAGTAAAAGGGCGTGTGCTCCATCCAAGACCTGGCTTGCAACCAAACGCTTAAATCAATGTGAGATACCCTCATGTCTCGCTCTTTTGAGTTTGCTGTCGACTGTTTTAGTCTTAAAGATACAGCTCGCTGCAACGAGCTTCTTGTCTTTAAGCTTGTTGCAGGTCTGCAGATTCGTCACAGAGCGACAAAATGCAAAGTCAGGGAATCTGAGCCTCAGGCACCAAATGCAAATGATGAGCTGCTCAGCAGATAAGGGAGTTCTCAATACAATGAAGCTATTCATCATTCCACTGTGAGAATGTTCACGACAGGAAATCAAAACTCACACTTTAAGCCTCTGTTTTATTTTGTTTTATTTACAGGTTTGGTCATTCCCTGAACTTCTTGCTGCATTTTGTGATCATGTATATTACATTTATCTGTGAAGCTTCTTGTGATTCAGTTGAAATTAATTTTAACTTACTTACTCACTTATTTTAAATGAATAACTTTGGGAAATATGTTTACTCTATGGCTTGTAAGGAGATAGATCTTGTCTAACTCTGCAAGAAATCAGTTTTCTTCCTTAACTCTTCCTTTAACCATCATGCCACACTCTAAGAGGAGCCCCTCTGCCCTCAGTCCGTACTCGGACATGTTATCATTATCTTACCAGTCCAGCTCGGCTCGGTCGTCCGCCCACCGAGGAGGCCACCGAGCTGACTGAGCTGATAGAGGAGCTGCTGGGACTGTGGGCCAGAGAGGAAACCCCCATGGCCACACGCTTGCTCTTCTTGGCCTTGGCCGGGCTGGTGGAGGGGAAGCCGATGCGGATCACCTTGTGGATCGGAGCAAACAGACCGAACTTGGGGAGACACTGAAAGTATCTGCAGGAGGAGAGGAGGCGCGATGAGGGAGATGTCAGAGATTCTGAGTAAAACATATAACTGCAGCATGATGATGCCATCAACATTAAACCAGTTTTCTACAGAGTGTCTTTGAGTTTATTTTGGCGGTGCAGAGTTTTGCTTTAATTTTACTTTCTACTTTTAACTTTCTTTGATATTGTTAACAAAGCCATGAATAGGCCTTTTCTCTGCTCACAGCACTTTTTATTATTCTGTCGTCTCTTCATACAAACTTGTACAAATAAACTTTGACTCATAAACTGAATTATATCGGGTCACAACAGTATGAACAAGAACGAATCTCGGAACAAATCTTCATTATAAACAAATCAATGTGCTTCTGGATCTGGACTGCTCTCATGGAAAATTACCTTTCTTTCATCTTTGGTTGAGAGCTTTCAAGTTTAAGCTTCTCCACGTCTGTAACCATATTTTCTTTATTTTAAACTATTTTTTATAAAGTGAGAGTGAACAAAAATGTCTCTGTTTTCTTTGAGCTGAGAATAAACAACAAATATAATAAACAGGATAAACATAAGCATAAAAACACCAGCCACAGCGCTGAGCTAAAGGGTCAGTCAGTGCAAGTTAATGGACAAACAGTGAAGCAGATCCACAGGCTTCCCATCGATTTCCTTTTAGGGAAAAAGCAAAGGAATCTGGGGGCTTGTGCGTGTGTGTGTGTGTGTGTGTGTACCTTGTACCAGCTACTGCACCATCATTCTTCCCCAGCGGCTCATCCAGCTCGACCCCACACCACTCACCCTTGGCGAAGTCTGTCTCTCCCATGTAGCGAATGACTCCCATCTTCGAGCCTCCGACCTACAACAGACACGGGAAAAAATAAAACAAGATGAATGTGTTCTACTAAGTGGTTTTGGCAGAATAATCACAGCTGGTTTTAACAGTAATTTGTTTTGACTGAAATTAGACAATTTGATGGTATTTCCTCCATGATGCCAGCTAGAGTTGGAACACAGAGTCACATCGAGCAGGTTTGTGCTTCCAAGTCAGGAACGTCGCTTTCCTGTCAGGAAAACAGTTCAAAATCCACACACAAAGCAACTCACGTCAGCCAAAACGTAAAACTGACACGCACAGCTGCCGAGTGTCTTCACACATGGCGGCCACATGTATGAGACACAAAAACTCATCGACATGCACAAACATCCACCCGGGCACATTTTTCTAAAAAAACAACAACTAAGAGACGAACTACAGAGAAGACAAGAATAAAATACTAAAACATAGAAAACACACAAGATATCACTTTAATCAAACTAATTTCCCTCATTATTTATCAACCAATTCAATAACTTTTTTTATTTTCACTGCTGTATATTTTCATTTTGATTAATGTGAAGATTATTTTCTCCAGTAATCAACGTAAATAACAATCCAAATGTGTTGTTTCATCTGAGCATTTGTTAAAAAAATCCAAACAATGTTAAACACTTTTTCTTGAATGAATAATACAGTAATTTACCACAATGTTTGTTATTTAGAGCTATCTCTGACTACATGACTACCAGCCCATTTCCCAGGCACTTCTTACATTAAAATGCAGAATGTAAAGAATGTGAGGAAGTGCAAAGAGCAGTGCAGATGTTTCAGCACCACATCTGCTCCTTTATACAATGAAACTTCTCATAATACTAAACATTCATTTTAACAGCCAAAATCTTCCAAAAAAGAAATATAGTTTTTCTAGATTGCAACCAGGGTTAAGATATAAATAGTGACTCTTGTTTTCAGAAGCTGACTCAACTTAATACAAGGACAAACAAAAAAAGGGAGTGGAGTGAGTCACACTTCAGCTTTCTGTGGTTTTAATAATATTGGACTCCTCTGACATGTTCGTCTCTTAAACCACTGAAGCCACAGATGAAAATGTGGTCCGAATCACTGCAGTGTCACAGGACATCAAACTGTCTGCCGGACTTTGTGTGTGTGTGTGTGTGTGTGTGTGTGTGTGTGTGTGTGTGTGTGTGTGTGTGATGTCTCAGTGACTCAGTGTCAAAGCAGCAGCAGCGCTGAGACAGCCAGTCAGCACGAGCTGCTTCCCGGCTCCTGTTATCACAGATCTCATTTTAAAGCTGCGCTGAAAAGGTGTTTGAGACGGAACATTTCCACAAAGCTAAACCCGAGCTGAAGCGCTGAGTACGAACTGCTAACCTGAATGCTCGATTCTTTGTGACCTAAAATGTTAAAAGGTAAATGGATGCATTTATGTAACACTACAGATGTCCTGCTCTACCTCCTGAGTTACAGCTGGCCAAAATCAAAACATTAAAATTTAAAAAAACAAAATTCTGTTATTGTGTTTGTAGCAGCGTTAGCATGTTAGCAGCTGCAGAAGTCAGTCAATTGATCAACTGGTCTAAAACTGAAAACTGAATGGATGCCGTCAATTTTTGAAGATGTTTTTGACATGACTGTTCATGTTATATATCTCAACATCTCTTTGACTAAGCACAAAAAATGTTTGGTTCTGATATTCATTCATTAAATATCTCCAGAAGATTTACCCGAATGACTTTAGTGATCTTCTTTCTTTTCCTTCAGCAGAACAGGTAACTAGAAAAACTCTTTTATTCCTCAAGTTAACATGCAGAGTTAAAATAGTCAGCTGGTCACGTGCAGTTTTGCACTTTCAGATCTTATCTATTTAATTTTAATAGTTTGGATTGCCTGTATTTATTTATTTTATTAAATGTGTTTTTTATTATTAACTTGTGGTTTTATTGTGAAGGTTGTTGTCTTCATTGTGGTTTTTGTGGTGTTTGGAGTAAAAATAAATTTTCCCCTTTGGGATAATAAAGTTGATCTGACACTTAACTTGAGCAGCACCATCATGTGTTTCACATTTGTTGCTTTGACTGAAATGTTTACCACCAAATTCTTCACTTTTGCTATCCACCTTGCTGCTGTGATGCTTTATATTTCCCCGTTATGGGACTTCTAAAGGATTATCTTATCTTATAATGTGAATCATTGTTGGTGAACAAGCATGTAATTAAAATGTTTCAGTCAGTTAAAACTTTGGTTGATTGTTCTAAACATTTACATAGCTTACACATGGAATTCAATTTGGAGAGGCAGCAGCATGAGACATTCAAATATATCTTATCTCATTTAATCAAAATCATTCTGACTTCATGGTCACCCTATTGTTCCAACTACAACTGTCTGATGCTTGAGTTAAGAGCCGATTTCACTATCTGTCTGTTTGAGCTGCTTTCAAAATATCCAAATGAACACCAAGCTCATCACACGCAACGCTGCTCAAAGAAAACGCTCATTTAACGTCCAACAAACCCTCCAGCAGCAGAGAAGTGGCAGTGAGAGCTCAGACATCAAAGCTGCCGAAGCAAATGAAGACAGTAACCATGTGTTCAACCTTTATGGTTCATTTTGAAAAAAAAAAAATCTAATAAAAAGAGCATCGGCCATTTTACGGCCTCCAGTCTAATTAAAGGTGTGTCTGAGTCCTCCTCCTATGATCACAGAATTCAATACCTGCGGAGGAAAACAGCCTTTGCTTCGTGCAATCTGAGTTTCATACTTTGTGCTCATCTACCACATTTCTGATGCAGTGTTGTGTTTCCCACAGCTGAGGAGGGGCGGCACGTCCGAGCCCCCACAGTAAAATATAGACGGATCACACAGGAGAGGCTCAGGAAATAGATGGATTCACTGATCAATGTGTCAGCATCGCTCTCTCCTCTCTTAAGTGCTGAAAGTAATCCAGAGTGATTTACAATATTGACCAGCAGAAAGGCTTCTCGAGCTGCCCGTTTCTGACCGTGCAGGATCTGATGTAACCATCCCCTGTGCCCATCACTTAATGGAAAGCAATGTGACCCAGAGCCAATAACTGTGTGCACTAAACACTGTGTGCACTAACAGGGGCCAATGAGAAAATAAGCAAAAGGAGATAGAATTGTTCTTCCAGCTGAACTTAAGTTCGACATGAGACTTTATCAGCATCTTTAACAACAAATGTATGAAAAATACTGAATTCAAGTCACAAACTGAACGGAGAAAAGCAGAACTTTCCTGTGAGAATCAACCCTGAATCACATGACACAGCATGAACCATCTTTACTTAAGCTTCAAAAAGTTAATCAGCCATCCACTGAGGTCTTAAAAATTTACTTTCATTGACTTTTGATTATGTCAGTCTGAATACATTTAAGTTCAGTGTTTTTAAGTATATTTTCCAAAATTGCACTAATAAGAAAACTTCAGTATGTATAATAAGTCTTGTCAGAGACAGTCATTTACTTTCAGGCATAGAGTCAAACGAGGACTCAGTACCACTCATGTCTGTCTGTTAAATATGAAGTCAGTCAGCTTAGCGTCACATAAAGACTGTAAAGGCCTTCACACACTGAGTTTGTTCTTTGTTTTTGTTTTCCGGATGTATATTTTAAAACTGTAACCCCCCAAAAAAGTTACGCACAGGAACCTTGCACACTGTGTCTGATGCATTTATTTTTCTATTAATTGTGACTATTCGCAGTACGAGACAAAATGTAGTCATCAAGCAGTGAAGGCGATTTTGTGGATCTGTCACTCTTGAAAAAATAAAAATAAAAATACTGGGCTTATCTAATCCAAAGAACAAGACAAAAGCAAGGAGAGTTTCACCTGCTGATGGAGGAGCTGCGGAATTACCTCGATCACTTCCAGGTGAATTTCTGGACGGTTGAGGCCAGTTTGATACACTGCCGGAACCACACATTAAAAAGAAGACCACCAATTTCCGCAAACCGATCGATCCTGAACAGCGGCTGGCAGTACGTTAGAGGTAAGGACACAAACAGAGACTCTCTCTCAAACAACCCTTCAAGTGATTTGGACAGATGTGAAAGAATGCAGAAAATCAAACCTGTTCCAAACGTAAACGTGCATCAATTTCAAAAGAAAAAAACAGACTCAGCGTGCAAAGGCCTAGAAAGGGGAAACAGGTTAGCCTGGCCCACCTTCTGCAAACCTGCACAAGGAAGGTAAATATAGACAATAACAGATGGATGAAAAGTCTTTAAAATTAAATTTCAAGCTTTGGACAAAGGTCCCACCATGGCAGCTGTGTACATTTCACTGTCTGTCACAAAGTGCGAATGAGTTCTTTCTTCCTAGAACACTAACATGTAAATAGTAAAAAGAATCTTGTGTTTTAAATACACAGAGGGAGCAAAACACTGAAACTAAAGAGGATTTGTTGCGTTTTTTTGTTCATGGGTTTTTGGGGCCAACACAGACGCTCCTGCATGCTGGGAAGATAAGGATATTATTTAGTTGGTTGCAATCTGTAACTTCGCCACTAGATGCCACTAAATCCTACACACTGGACCTTTAAAATTACCCATTTCTTCAACTTTGAATGTCCTTTGCCATTTTCAGTCAAAGATATTTTCAACTTGCTCGACCTTTCCTGTCTGGAATTAAATTTCTGAAATTCATGATCACTGCAGGGCTCTGATATCAACTTGTTTAATGCACCACGGCAGCGATGTTTGAAGAAACACTGCAAAGAGAATCAGACACAGTGTCATGAGGAGTGAGTGTTGCTTTACACGTTGCATTCCCATCTAACAAACTGTCACCAAACACAAAAATACTCACCAGAACTCGATCTCCAACTCGAAGATCCTTCTCCCCACCTTTCTTAACTGACCCGCTGTCGGACATGTTGGACCCCGACTCGTTGCCTGTTTTCACTGCACTGTTGAGGAGGCCCTCTCTGAGTGGTGCCACCACCCGTTGGCCAGGGGGGGCGCCACTGCCTCCCTGTTGGGTTTGATTCTGGGCAGAGACCGAGTCGGTGGAGTGGCTGTCGCTTCCCTCTGCGACCGGCTGTCGGGTGAGCTTCGAGGGTCGCGTGAAGATGCCCTGGAGGGGCTGGCACTCAAAGTAGCGCACTCCGCCCACTGACCCATCGTTTTTGCCAACTAGGTCGTTCAGAATCACGCCGGCCCACTGTCCTGGGGCGAACTGGGTCTCCCCCAGGTAAGCGATGACCCCTGGTTTGACGCCATTGACCCAGACCTGCTCACCCACTGTGTAATCGCCCAAAACATCATCGCCCTCTTCAGAGATTTTAGTTGGTGTGGTGGGCTTGAGTGGACAGTCTGGAGACAAAAACAAACATTATGTGTCATTTGTGATGTTGTAGCGGGACAAGTGTCCGAGGAACATGAACATTACAGTAAAAAGTGCAGGATAATGACGTAAATCCTTCTTATTGCAGCTCAAAGCCCCTTCAGTGGTGGGTCAGGTTGAAAACACTGCACACATTGTGAGATCATCCTCATTCACAGTCTAGCAGAATTCACACTATTCATCCCGTTTGACCGTGTTATGCTGGAAAAAAAAAACAAAATAACAAAAAAAACCCTGCATGTGTGGCAGCATCCAGCTCAACAATGCAGTTTGTGCACGATTACTCTAATTCCTCCTGAAAAGTGGGTCAGAGCGACGGTGTCTGTGATGTGCTGGTGATTAACGCAGCCATGCAGCTCTGTGATATCGCCTGTTTGACACAGAGAGGAGCTGCATCTCGTGTTTTTTCCACAGCAGCCTGTAAACTGAGCAGGGCGCCATTAGCACGCGGTCTGCTGCACCGCACTGCCAGTAAAAGTCTGTGTTTATCTGCATATATATATGTGTGTGTGTGTGTGTGTGTGTGTGCAGGAGTGGTTGGTGCCAGGGCTGTCTCCCTGACACCCTGAAAGAGGGCCCGAGGCTCTGTGGGCCCCAACGGTTCTACTTTATGCCTCAATTGCTGCCATATGTTGTGATGTGAGACATTCGGCACAAATGCAAATGGGTAGAACTTCAAAGGGGTTTTAACTTGATGATAGTTTGGAAGTTTTCAGGAATGTGCTGCTTCAAGAAGATGTTTATTTTGGGGAAAACTGTTGCTGACAATTGAGCCTGAGCCCGGGTGACTGTCTTAAAAATGAACTGTACCACTAAACCAAACTGCAGGCTTTCAGAGCTGTCAGAGGCATTCTAACATTTTAAAAGGAGTAACACATTGACTGTTGTCCTGTAAAGCATTACATAAACCAGCTGAACAAAAGATATTGACAGCACTCAGCTCCCTCGTTTATCGGTAATGTGTCAAAATGAATGTCCCTCCAGGCAAACTGTCATATAGCATCATCATCAGTCATAACTTTGACCCATATTGCAGTGATCTCTGCAGCTGGAAGCACAGCTGGATCATGATTTCAATCCAAAGCACCAGAGGTGGAAATGTACCTAAGAAAGCTTCCTGCTAACAAGGTCAAGGTCCAACATTTTCGGTTAAAGACTCTGTTTGATTTTGATGTTATTTAAAGTCCCTATTTGAAACTTTTAACTGGCAATGAAGCATCTGAATTTAATCCTGGTGTGTCACATCTTACCTACATCAGCAAATGAGGCTATGGGCGAGCAGACTGGAGATCACTGTCCTGTCTTTAACAATGCCTTTGTCCGGTCTGCTTAGTCAGCAGGAATGCTACGAAACGCTTTACGGCACGCAGACCGCAGGAGACGGTTTGTCGTTAATGAGCACGATCGATCTGCTGTCCTCTTTTTTACTGTCTATCGTTGGAAGCAGGAGGAGATTTTTCTTAAGATAATATCAGTATTTTGTGTTTATGGCTGAACTGGTTTTGTGCAAATAAGTGATGTGTTTCTTTTGCTCTCTTCCAAAACAAATGCTTGCACTAGACAAAATCTTTCCAGCAGTAAGCAGTAGCACTTTTGTCCACATGTGACATGACCATTAACACAAAATAAGAATTCCTTGGAGGGGCTTTTATTCTTGACCTGTAGAAATACCTTTCAACAAGCTTTTTTAGCTAATTCACAGTCAGAGTTTTCACGTACTAAATGCAAACACATTCAGTCAGACTTGCACGCAAACACTTCCGTTACAGGTTTGGGGTCTTACAGTCCTGTTGTTAAATTTTCATCTTTACCTGCCAGTCAATCAGAATTAGAGGTTGACATTTAGTATGTTTACATTAACAGTTAAGTCGAGCTACAGTTAAAGCTCGATCAGGTGATTTAATTGGACTACTGTCCTTGTCTTAGTGTACAAGAACCGTGGCGGAATCGATTCACTGGCACAAGAAAGTCCAACTCGGCTACAGTAGGTGGAGATATGCGACCTTCTTCTAGTTGATCTATTGCATCACAAACCAAACAAGCTACAAACAAGTTAGCAGATTCGGTGAAAACATGG
>JAPXVT010000007.1:29197666-29209528 GCA_029823135.1 Acanthurus reversus | reverse complement strand
AGTTCACTAAAAATGCGTAATTATGTCGTTGTCTCACCCTATAGTCTGACTGTGGGCCAGTTTTGACACAAAATCTGCACCCATGTTGTGGCTAATGTTTATTTCATAATGATTTTCTAGCAAAAGTCAAGTGACAGTGTGCAAGCAGGTGGACTACTGTCCCATTTTTGGATGAACTAAATATGCAAGAGTAGTCTTACATGCTACCGTTTACAACACGTCACTGTTTCAAAAGGGTGCTTATCCTTTGCTGGACGAACAGCTTTAGAAAATAATTGGGGCCAAACACTAAGCACCAACTTCTCCAGGCACCACTACACCACTGACTGTAGGCACAAATGATTTGCTGTATCTAGAGTTCTGAATTTGTGCTGCAGAAATCTACCGTTTGACCTGATACTTCCTCTGAATTTCAGATGGAGAGGGTGAGCAGGAGCACGGAGGATCTGATCTGTCTGTTTTAGAATAAGCTCTTTGTACAGCTGAGCTGCAGAGATCCAGTCAACTTCAGTGATCCTGCTGGCTGTGCTGAACATAGTTTCTTACGCTCTTGAACGCGCATTGTTTCCGAAAGTGCAGATCACTCCAAAGGACAGAACGCTCTGCAGAACAACATTATTTCCAGTTTTCCTCAATTGTTTTTGGAATTTTTAAACAGTCTTAACATTCTCTAAAGTGTAAGTGCAATTGTTACAACTGTTTAATGGTTCATTGTAACTGTATGGCATGTTTGTAAAAGGTCACCCAAAACATTTTACTTACATTTCAAAACCTAGTTTTTGTGTCAGTTTATCATCCTGTGCCACCAAAAAGAAGTTGTATTGTTATCGTTTGAGCCACGCTCATCAAAATGTACAGACGCTTTTTTACCATGAGTCACAAATTACATTATGATAATCTGTTGTGAACGTCAAACTGTGCAGAGATTTGAGCTTAATGTTTTGAAAAATGCTTTTTTTTTCCATTCCAAGAAAAACTGTATTAAAAAAACGATGTTTTGTCATAAAGGGCACATTTCCCATAATCCAGTGTGTACCTGAATGCCACACAGGTGTGTGCACCTGCGTGAGCTCCCTGAATAATGAGATTCGTGGAAATGCGTGCCTCTGATTTCAGTTACATGTGTTGTGTGGATATTTCTGACGCAAAGTGTCACGCCACTGTAATATTTCTCATGTGAAAACTTCATGTCAGTGTCTGTAAACAGGACTTTCCCACCTGAGGCGGACTGTTTGCTGTTTTAATGAGACTGCTGAGCGTGGACTTGTTATGCCCCAGACTGCGAGTTTTCACGACTCCGATCATCTTTGGTGCCTCAATGACAAGTCGTCGAAAATTCATATTTATGCCACCTGGTCCAAATGGCGAAAACGACACAGCAAACCGAATTTACTGTTTGAAAACAGCGTTTCAAAATGTCTGCTGGGTAAAAACGTCAAAAAGGCAAAGCCTCGGGGCCATGGTGAGTTAGTGACACTTGTTTCACGTTTCCTCTTAGATTTCTGTTTTCATATTTGTTCTGTTGACTCTGAAGGATCTATTCGCACTGTTGCACGTAACGAAACAGCGTTTATGTCCTATATGTTCCTTTCTTTGCTGCTGCTGTTCTAAACTCTTTGAAGGATTCTGTCAGCTTTGTTTTTTCGTGGCTATGTGTGTATGCATTTGAGAGAATAATACGTTATTTATCTAATTTAAAGATAATTAATGAGCCATCCAATAAATTCGGCGCCGAAATTATCCATGAAGCTGCATTTTGTTTCTATTAAATTTACATTTTTGGTTCCACACCAGGCTCTCTCTCCCTCTCCGCCTCTCTTCAGCGCCTCAGTGTAAAACGTTTTGGATTGCATGAATACCTTTTAGATGTGATGAGTGTTTTAGAGACCCTCCGCACTGCAGAGTGAGTGCGTCAGGCAGAGGCTAAGCCCTCTCCTGTGGTTTGCTCTGCAGACACAGACGGGGCCCACGCGGCTCTGGTGCGGATCACTCTACATAATTTTAGTTCAAGCACTCTGTTTAATTATACATAACACAGTGGGAAGATAAAGCCCGATTTAACAGTCTTGTAGGTGACATCATCCCAAATAGGAAGTGCTTTAACTATCAGGATTATCGATGTGGAGGGGTGAAATTTGGACCAGCCCTTTGTTGTGTTTCTGTATTTCCTCTCTCAGATAAGCAAACCTGTGGTGTAACCTGTAAGTCAGTAGCTGCCACTCTTAAACTGAATTAATTTTTATCAAATTGAATTTTAATTTTTTTTCTTTGTGCTTGAATGATGTTGCATAAAATGTGGCACTTATCAGATTTTATTTAGAATGCACTCACTGCCTAAATTAAAGTGAAACTAGACTAGACTAAACTTCTTTGGTTTAACTTTGTCATTATGATGTATAACCTGATCAAACAGTGTAATAGTGGTTGAAAAATGACACCATTCGCTGCTAAATTGGTCTCCAATAGGCCCTGTTTTAACCATGATATTTTCTTTGCCACTGGGACGAGGGTTTCGCGGAAAAATGAAGAATCAGTGACACTCTCTGTGTCCTGATTTGCCGTTCTACACTGCGCTTCTTAACCACAGGTGACATCAGTATGAGCTGATTAGCTCACCGTGGTCTGACTCTCCTCTGTCGACAGCAGAGTGTCTGCAAGCCACACCGTCGGTCGGCTCGAGCTCAAGCTGAGACGGACCAGTTTACTCTGCTGCAACTTCCCCTGCAACCGTTTTTTTCTCAGTTCAAACTGGACGTAAAAAAGAGAGAGACAACAAACAAAATAAAACACGAGCCAATGCAAACAGCTGCAGTGGATTTGGTTCCCAATGAGTCTCATGCTACGGCTGACGTTAGCTTGCTGAAGTTATTTACTGCAACTTTAAATGTTAACTATGTTACTTGTAGATTTAAGTTTCAAATGTTGATGGATTTGAGAGTTGTGGTAGTAAAGACAGAAAAATGTCTAGTGTAATGAAAATACAATGTAATTGCTCTAGTTTCAGTGATGTTCAGTCAAAATGAAACGACGAAACACTCATAGAAAAAGACATTTCCATGACTGGAATTTTTTCGCCTTTTTTGTGTTGAAACCTACGTGGGCGTATAGCAGCATCTTTAAGTATGTTTGTCTTATAAAATAACCCTCACGTCTTTTGAAGTTTGTTGTGTGTATTCTGCATTGAAAATAACTGAAAAAAACCTTAAAATGCAGACTGTGCAGGAGAGAAGAAACACTCGACCAGGCGATGAAAAACAGCCATTTTGTCTCTGTAGTAACGACAGAGAGAACAAAACCAGGAACATGCTGAAAGCTTTTGCATTGAAAGGGCCAAACAAAATGAAAAGGGAGAAAGAAATAGCAAGAGGAAAACTTAAATTAACACAAAATGTTGGCATGTTCAAACAGAATGAATCATCAGAATGTTCCTCAGTTTGTGTTTGGTCTTGGCAGCATGAATGAAATTAGAAATTAAATCGACAGCTTCTCGTCTCTCCGCCTGATAAAAGATGATGTTTTCTGAAATCAACCGTCTTCACGGCTGAAACATTTGGAGTCATAACGACTTCCCCATCCCTGAAACATCCATCTGCCCCTTTCCAAACTTTCTTTGGCTTCACGCTTCCTCTCTCTCTGACTCTCTCTCTTTCTTTTCGTGTAATTATTTCACGCCCTCTGTAAGTCAGCCTATGTTGTGCAACAGCAGTGACCTTTGACCCCGTGGCCAGTAAACACCTCAGGTTGGCTGTTGTTGACTCAACCCTGCTGCTGATGTGAGAGGCTGACGGTCATCAGCTGTTGTTTTACTTTCTTTGCACTTCAATCCAAGTTAGATAAGATGTGTGTGTGTGTGTGTGTGTGTGTGTGTGTGTGTGTGAGTGAGAGAGAATCGTGAGTTGAATCCTTGAATTTCAGAAAATTTGTCTAACTTTTGTGCCATTAATTTTCCGCTCTCATCGATTATTTTTAAGATCACTAATTGTCTGCTGTGACCTGGGCATGGACGCTTAGCACAGATTATCCCTCTGTGCATGTGTGTATATGTCTGTGTGTGTGTGTGTGTGTGTGTGTGTTTGTGTGTGTGTGTGATTCAAATGATTCACATATAAACCTGGCATCAGAGCAGCTCCAACCTTGAACTCTCCCTACAGCAACTCCTCGTCCGGCCCTGTGCGCAGCTCTATTTGAGGCCCCGCTCAGTGGGACCCTGGCCCTTTAAGAGGTGGTGGTCTCTCCTTAGCTGAAGGAGGGGTGGAGTGGGTGGAGCTGTCAGGGAGTGGTTGGTGACTGAGATAAGTTTGTCTTCTCTGCCACAGTGCAAAGGAGAAATAGATGCTTAAATGCATGTATGTGAGAATCTTGGTTCATGTTACAGCATCATGTGACCACATCTTTTCCCTTTTGTGTATGATTTTTTATTGACTTTAGATATGAAGTTTCTCTAGAATTTGTTTTATATCAAACCATGATGTGGTGATGAAGTCAAAACTGAGATAGCAACGTGAAGTACAGAGGAGAGAGATGAGTTCAATGAGAGGAAGGAGGAACACGACACACGTGAAAGGTCACAGCTGTGTTAGAGAGGGTGAGAAAAGTTTCCTTTATTTTTCTCCTCCTCCCTCTCCATCTCTCTCCAGTATCACTTTTCATTTTACACTCACTTTCTCCTTTTTCTCTGTGCCTTCACCTCATCACACTCCTCTTTCATCTCTTTCTGCTCTGTTTATTCTTCTTCTCTCCTCACAGCTCCTTTTAAATCTGTTTTCCGACTCAATGTCACACACTCACTGGCATCGGTTCTTCCTACTCTCTTCTCCTCTCCTCCCCCACTATTGGAGTTTTGCTCCCTCCTTCCAGGACATTATAGAGATGTCCTTGTTTGCAACAGGGAGCCTCAGGCCACAGCAAGATGGAGGGCAGTTGCATGCAATGTACACACATGCAGAAATGAAGTCAAGGTTGAGAGTAAATATCTACACGTCTGTTGAGCAACAATACATTCAGATGAACAAACACTGTCTAACTGCGTCCAGGCAGATTTTAGCACAGTTTAATTCATTTTAATGAGAGCGCTCCGCAGCAAGAGATGCAGTCTGAATATCTGACAGTCAGTACGTTTACATGCACGCTTCGGGTCCAAGACCGCTGCAGGGATTATCGATCATGCACAGATTGCATAGACCAGTCCGGTTTTGGTTGAGGTGTGAACATGCAGGAGTAATTCGACTCCCATTCCCAATATGTGGGTGTGTCAGCTCGACTTTGAGAAATTGAATTTAGTACGATTTTAGTTGGACTAACTTGTTTACGTGCATTTTAAAAATCCAGTTTTAGCTAGATTAACACAATAAATTGATTAACCTAACTGTCTGCAAGGCACCTGAAGCATCACCTCACACAAATGCATCCAGTTGCTTATTTTTGATTAGGACTGTTTGCATTCTGAACACACACAAAATCAAGATTCAGTCTGTTGAAAAAACTGCCAAGATAGTAGGCAAGGAAGCGCTGAAATCACTGTAATGTTTTATCAGAATCAGTATCCTTAAATCTGGACTTTCAGGATAATTTTTGTTCAACTTTTCATTTTGTTTATTCTGAACTAAAGCGGATTTTTGGTGGCGTGGCCCTTTAGCACCCAACCAGCCTTCACCAAACACCCAACTGCCCGTCTCATCTCTGTCACCCATTAACCAAGCCTCACCCTCACAAACACACACACACACACACAATCCAAAAAATAAGAGAGGTGAAGCGGAGGAGGTAAAATGAGAGAGGGAGGGCAGGGTGAGCAGAGAGAGAGGTGTGTGTGTGTGTGTGTGTGTGTGCGTGCATGTGTGAATTTGTCTATATAAAGGAAGTGCTGGCCAAGAGTCCTGACCCTTTAAGCTCACACACCATAAGCATGTGCACACACAAACACAGACAGACGCACACTCACATACTGACATTGAGTTTTCCTTCATTTTCCTCCGAAGCCTCCAAGAGGGGTCCTCTCCTCTCCCCTCGCTTCTCAGGGCCAAGGCTGCAATGGGAGGAGCGTGAATGTGTGTGTGTGTGTGTGTGTGTGTGTGTGTGTGTGTCAGGGACTCCAGTTACACGAGTTGTGCAATGTTTGGACCCTCAACTAGAAACCAATGTGAGCTGACCTCACTGCCCTCTCCCAACTAAGCTGCTCCACCTTCTTGTCTCTCTTCTCTTCTCTTCTCTTCTCTTCTCTTCTCTACTTTCATTTCAGTTATATTAGTTACCATTAAATCTGTCAGTAGAATTTGTTGTGATTTGCCTCTTTCCATTAGAGTTGTTCCGATACTGATACCAGTACCAGAAAATGCCTCCGCTATGGCTAAAAATGCTGGTATCGGTGTTGGCGAGTACCCCGGTCTGTACACTAATCCTGTACCATGTGATTTATTGGTCGCTAAACGGTACCCAGCTACTTCCCAGTTAGGTTACTCGGTGTAGTGTAAGAAATTAGATTTTCTAGGAGTTTAGTTTTAAAGTATGTTGTATTACTATTTTATAGTGTTCTATTTTAATCTTTTTATTTTAGTAAATTATGATTATAACTTACATTTTAAAGGAATTGGTATTTTTATGCACTGGTATCGGATCACTGCTCGGTATCGGCCACTTCCCAAATTTGGGTATTGGTGTCGGGAAGGAAAAAAACGGTATCGGAACCTCTCTACTTTCCATTCAAGGTCTGGGGAATCAGGTCTGGACGCTGTGTGGAGTTGCCCTTTCACTCGTGAAGCATGCAAGGGATTGTTCGGACGTGTTCTCACATACAGACTTACTCTGTCTTGTTTCTGGTTGGGGTGGAGTCTGGGTGCAGCATCCAGGAGGCCAGACTTTTTGTTCACAGTACATCGACGATGGAGAACGAGGACACTGAGTTCGCGTTTTTGCATCGATACAAGTACTTCACTTATCTGGACGTACATCTGTATTATCAAAGTAAGAGTGGAAAGCCATAGAAAAGCAAGAAGAGTTTGAAGCAGCTGAACTTTGTGCATTTAGAGTAAGAGAGCTTCATATTTTGGGTCTTTCTGTTTTCAGTGTGAGGAAGTCATTGCGGCCACACGCTCACTGTAACTTCTGCAGACGTCAAACTGCTCTATGTACCTACGGGCTCAGTTTCATCTTGTAATGTTTTAGAAATTGGGAGCTGGCAGGTTAAAGTTGTGGCCATATGACTGGGACTTTAAGTGATGTCTGTTATATTTACAGTTAGCAGTGCATGTGTGAAAGAGGCTTCAGATAACAAGTGGTGGCTGTGAATGTGCACAACAGTTTGTCGCTGCAGTCAGAGTAGTCCAAGAAATATTTTGAAACTCACAAAAACTGCGTCAGTAAATTATTTCTGCTGAGTCTTTTTTAACTGGAAAGAATGGAGAGCCATCATGGGAAATCGTCTCAGAGCTCTCAGCGACCTCGGGAGCAGCAAATAAGCAAAAATTTCAGGATGCCACAGGACAGGCTTGGTGATCTAATGCTCACACTCCATTAATTGTTAATCTGTCACAGACCAGGAGCTCCCACAGCACCTTGTTTTGTCCCTTTATTTCTTTCTCTTCTTTGATATGCCCAAATAATCATAAATATGCCACAAACACTATAAAAATAAATAACTTACCATTAACACTGAACTTGAGGCTTGACTGCTTTTGCATTCAGCACACTGACAAATGACTGTTTTATATCTTAATGCTATTGACGGCGTGTCGAGAGGATGTTACACGGTGCGATGAACTGATCTTGAACCCTCAGCGGTATGAGCAGGCAGCCATTATGGGGAGAAAAACCTTCTGACTCTCTTAATATTGGTATTTTTGCTACCTTTTGTAATGCTGATGCTATCTTATAGTTTGATCAAGTGACAGTGGGCCTCAAAGTGAAGCTGCTGCACACTTAAATAACAGCACTATTAAAGGAAACTCTAACAGAAGAGGGTAGAGACATAAACAGACAACTGGAGCCAGACGGAGTTAAATTATCTTCATCTGAAAATGAGTGAATGTGTGTGTGTGTGTGTGTGTGTGTGTGTGTGTGTGTGTGTGTGTTCCTTCGTTAGGGGTTCATTGAGCTGCTTGGGATAATCGCTGTATGTGCGCTCATGGGTGTGGGCACAACTAGACGTGAACAGCATACGAGTACATATGTGTGTGTGGATTCTGTGGGCGCATGAACAGAGTGTGGCTGACTGGGGCAATCCCCCTACCCCCACCCAAAACACACACACACACACACACACACACACACACACACACACAAGGCCGAGGGGGTTTGGAGAGAGGCAGCAGTGACAGAGAGGAGAGCGCTGACCCAGATAGTGTCTCTGTCCCACCCTCTCGCTCATACACACTGTAAAAAAATCCGCTCGGCTCATGGTTTTATTTCTCAGTTTAAAAAGGCTACAACCGAGTTATTTTTTATTCAGCAAGGCAGTTACATAAAAACACAAACCTTTTTCTTGCTTTGATTTTGCAAAATGCTAACTTTGTCCTGATGTCTTTTTTCAAATGTGAGAACAGCACACATTGCTGTTTACGTTTATTTTTGAGCTGTGATGAATCCCTTATTGGCCTTTGTCAGGTGACATAAACCGCAGTGCATTTTGGGTCCAAGTGCCATCTTGCTAATAGAGCAATGCCTGTAAACAACTCAACTCGGAGCATTCTACCTAAATACTTACCCACTGGAAGCGATCCCTGCACAACATGAAACTGGACAGCTTGACATTAACTGGATCAGCCGTGAAACATGACAGCAGCAGAACAGTAACGTCAATCAATTAATACGATGATTGCAGTTTATTTATCATTTATTCTTCCTAACTCGTTTGAACATGGAATGATTTCTTTATCAAAATAATGCAATATGCATGACTCTTTTATGCTCATGTTTAAAATAAACAAAAAAGAGAAATAACAAATCATAATCATGTTTTTAGGATTAAAGCAAGTTTGTAGTGACTTTTAATCCAACCAGTATAACATTAAATTAATCATTTTAATCAATTATCAAGCCACTGAGGGGCGAATGGCGAAAAAGTTTCAGACGCGTGCACAGGTAGAAAACAGTTTCCAGCCATTTAAAATTCAAAGATCCATTTATCTGCTGGTGTTCTCCACGCTCACCTCAGCAGTTTATTCATACAGAAAACACTTCAGTGCAGAGACAAAACGGTAGACTGACATGAAAAGAAATGTTTTGGTGCATTTCAAACACCTGCTGCAAACGAACCATGATCAGGCCCTTATGATGTAGAATATAACATGACTTGGTCATCACAGCCATTACATTCTATATTCTTTATGCATTTGTAATAAGTTACTGTAATGAGGGGTTTGAACCATGCTAAACACAGGTCTTTGTGTACAGACAGCTCATGTTTGCTGTGATGACTGTGTTGTGAACATCTGATTGAAAAATAAACCAATCTTGCGCTCTGCCTTCGTAAAATGTCTGTAGCCCTCGAGGGATTTAGGGTTTTTATATTGTTAACATGTAAAAGCATTTATACTGTAAACTATATAGTCCGTGACATCCAGGTACAATGTTGGGGGCAGCCATGCTGAGTGGCCAAGTCGTAAGGGTCGATGCCATTAATTGATGCCACTTTTCTGCAAACACCGGCCCCTGGCATCCTTGCTGAGCTTGTCCCAGTTTGGTATTTTCTCATTTTGCTTCCTTTTCTCCAGTTTGACCATTAAAGTCGTCCACTATACCAGCCTGTCTCACTGTAATGTTACTGCTTCTGCGTAACAATACTACAAGTATGGCGCCGCAGTGAAGTCACCGACAAAAAACTCACGGGACTAATGGCGACCAATTAATTTTATCATAGCTTAATAAAAAGCAAAATAATTGACTATCTGGTCTGTACCAAAATGTCCCAAGCTTTGTTCATAACATTTGATTGCATCCACTATCGGGCATATTGTGGGGCTTGGAGCGTTGGATGGGCTGGACGGGTGGAGCGTATGAACGGAAGTCGACTCCTGATGATGACTGCAGCTTGGAGAGAGTCGAAGGTAGACAGGAGCGTTTGGAGGAATAAACATCCACAGTGACACTGGATTTGGCCCTGATCCCAAGCCTTTAGCCGACAGAAGGAGAGCTCAGTGTCGAATTTTTTAACTTTGGGATTAAATATAGGATTAATCTCAACTCTAACGTTTAAATGATCCAGTGGTGAAAAGTTGTTTGAGCAGTTAAAGTGGATACACACTCTCATTTCAATATAAAAATGGCTTTAAATTGATGTAAAGCAGCGTGAAAGTGAATACTCCCTCTGCTGCTTTCAGTTGTCTGTGTGATGATCAGATACAGTTTGTTAAAAAATAATTTGGTCTGTCTTTGTCAGTAAGCAAAGCCTTAACTGACAGAGCCACAGGTGAGTGGAGGAAATGGTCACGCAAACCTTTATTTTTATTAGTGTATGAATTCAAAGTAAATGTTTGGGGAGCTGTGATGTCTCGCTGCCAGCTCCTTCAGCCCCCTTCCTGTCAGGTCTCCATCATACCTGTTTTCTTTTTGCTGCCTTGCTACTTTGTCTCACAGAAGAAAAAGATATTTCCATTTTTTGTCCGTTAAACTGCTTTGGTTGGGGGATGTGAATGAAAAACCCTCCTTAGAAACCTGCGACATGACTCTCCTCCAGCTCAGCGGTAACAGACTGGTTGTTCTGAGCGGGTGTGAATGTGTGGGACCGTAAGAAGACGAAGCAGAGTGTTCAGTTCACGCTCAGTCAGTCCTCGCCAGATAAAAATAGATTTTTAAACAGTTAAAGTTTGAAGCCCAAAGACAGAAGACAGATCCTGTGCTACACGGCTGCACAACTCCTACTACTGTCCAAAAGTGCAGTCGTTGTTTTATGGCTTCATCAGGTGAAGTTTTTAGGTCTGCAAATGAGAATTATGTATCTGTAAAATGTCTTTTTTTGTCTTCTTCATAAACTGAAGTTTAATCATCTGACAGATGCCAAAACAGTCACACACACAAAAAAAAACAGTCTTCTGCTCTGATCTGCACAGCTTACAGCAAGTTTACATGTGCCGATACCCACTCACGTCTTTGCTTTGACTTCAAATGCATCGTGTCTGCGTGCATTCACATCCACTCTTAATACCTTCAAAACATGATTTAGCTACTTTCTGTCAAAAACAGTAAAACCTTGAATCTTAACTAATTTTTAATTAGCCTTGCTAGTATTTGCTATTCATTCCAAACCTTATAAACGTTTCCTCAACTCACCACAAGTTTAATCTCTCGCTACATTGGTGCCTCTGTGTTCTTGTTTGAAGTCTCATAACTTTTGCTTATGCCTGTTGTCCACCCTGTTTCAGTGTTTTAGAGCCCCCATAACAGACTCTTCTTTTTTTTTCTAAATATATTTTTTTTGGCCTTTATTGAAAGGATAGCTGAGTGGTTGGACAGGAAATGGTGGAGGGAGGGAATGACATGCAGCAAAGGGGAACAGGGTGGAATCAAACCCAGGGCCGCTGCAGCAAGGGACACAGCCACTGGGAGACAGTTGGGGTGCCCGCTTTACCAACTGAGCAACCGGGGCGCCCCCTAACAGACATTTAAGGAAGTGCTTGTGACGCTGTTTTAGGGCGCACTCACACTAGGCAATCCGTACTGTGCCTAAGCATGCTTGACTCCCAAAGTCCAGTTTGTTTGACTGGTGTGAGCGCTCCGTACCATGCCAAAGCAGGGCACACTTTGTCAGCCCTGCCACGGTTGGAAGAGGTGGGCTTTGGCACGGTACAGATTCACATGCATGCACGCAGACATGGAGTGACAACATTGCTGTGGCTATTTCTAGAGGATTTACCTTAAATTCAGGCAGAC
>JAPXVT010000007.1:29179079-29197566 GCA_029823135.1 Acanthurus reversus | reverse complement strand
TCTAAGACGAGACAACGCTCTACAAGCTAACAGGTTTGCTAAAACTGCAGGGTTTGGAAACATTTTGACTAAATATTTAGATTAAGGTTACTGGTGAAGCTTGCAAAGGAGCCCAGTAAGCTCATAATTATTTAAAAGATGTATTTGCAGCAGTGAATCCTGTGGCCTCTAAAGCATTCCTGTTCGTAGAACAGTTCCTACTGCGACAGAGGAGGTTAACAAGCTAATAGCTTTCTGCATTTAGACTCTGCAGTTCCCGTCTTTCAAAGATCTGCACTCTTAAGGCTCCTACACACCAAACTGACAACAAAGAACAAGCTGCAACAAAAATTGGCTGCTACGTTGTGTTTTGTCTGTCGGACCAAAAAGTAGCTCTGTTCACACGTCGCAGACAACGGCTGGCGAGCAACAGGCTTGTGCGTGCCGCGCCTGCGCCAAGGCGAATTCCTCTCCACAGATATACAAACCTTTTTTAAGAATAAACACCATTTTTTGAGCCCACTCTCACTAAAATAGCTTCTAACTGCTAGTGCGTCTGATAATAAGCTACTAATGGCACTAGTGAAGAGGCAAAGCAGAAAGATAAAGAAGAGCTGTGCTAAATGTGTGTAGCAATGAAAACTACAGCGACAGGCTCAGGGGGCTTTCCCTCTCTGTTTCTGTGTCTGTTTTTGTGGGCTGGTCCGCTTTCCTGAGCAGCCAATTGGAGTGATTTCTCTCACTGCTGAGTCACCACCGACTCTACATGCTGAGTTGGATAAACAGCCTCAGACAAGTGCAGTTCCTACACTGCTGTTCACACTGCACTGACCAGAGACACAGACTCTCACCAACTGTCGGCCCGGTGTGTAGGAGCCTTTAAGGTGACCTTTTGTTGTTTAATGGTGCAAATTTATGGGTCAAAGTTCACTTAAGTTGAACTCAAGGTGAGCAGAACCACTGATCGCAGTGATTTCTATGGAATGAATGAATTTCACAGTTTATTTTTTTAAATGCTGCTGCCCAGCTTAACTTATCCGTCTTGTACCTCTGAAATAGTTATTAGTTTTTGACACTCAAGAAAACGTACTAAGACGAGTTCTGGTGAAAAGGGTTGGAAGTGAAGGAGTTTGTTTAACTTGAGCCGTTGTGAAGTTTTGCCCTTCAGCTTTTTCCAGCAGACAAAAACAAATCCTCCTTCCAAAAGACCGTCTGACACTCGGCTAAAAATGTCAACAACAGTGCTTTCAGAACTGAAAGAACTTTCGTCATATCACGTCTGGCTGAAGTGCAAAAGTCAGATTTTTAGGGGAAATTTATTTTTCATCTGCAATCCTTTTTCAATGTTGAGATGGAAAAAAAAACAACAAAAAAACAGAAAGAATGTGTTTTAGTTTTGTAAGGTGGTTTTAAGTATTAACTGGGAAAAACTATTTACCTTTTCTAATTCACAACTTGATTAGAGAGGGCGGCAATTTCATTCAGGATCATTTGATGGTTGAGGGAGAGCCATTTTTTATTAATGCTACACCGCAGAGCTGAATGGACAGGTTGAGCATGAAAGGCAGGTAAGAATTGGGCCAATCACAGGGGAGAGGAGACGATAACGAGGCCAGCAGACGTGGAAGCCGTTTGACAACCATCCAGCTGGAACAAACTTGAGATCAAAAGATTGGATTGAAAAATATGAAAATTCTCTATCATCACATAACTGAATTTGCTGGAACAGGTTCACAAGAGCATCCTTCAGATTCAGGATTTAGGTTATTTTATAGATAAACGTTTCTCTCAATTTTCTGTCAGTTTTGCTCTGCACATCCTGTTATTAATTTTCAGTATTCCAGACTTCTTGAGAACTTTTCACTCATGCATTTCTCATTTACATGTAGTTAAATTTGTAATGGGAGCTTTGCATAAGTTCCTGTTTACTGCACTCTTGCATTGTATCAAACTTAGTGTAATAGTTCTTCCTGCTGCAGTGCATTGTGGTCTATTTCCTGCTCCTGATTTGAAAGAAAGTCTCTCTTTCTTAAATGCATTTCTTCCTGTGTTATTACTAAATTTCCAATACAAACATCAAACTCAGTGCTGACTGTGTTAGAAATAACTTGATATGGTTTCTTTGGCCTCTTTTCTAAAATCAGAAAAATATCTAGAGAATCACTAAAATTAAAAAAAAAACAGGAAGTACAAGATCCCCTGAAAGGTTTCATGTAGGATGTTTGATGTGATGTCAGATGCCGGCTGTGTGCTGGTTGCCAGTTGGGGGGAAGGTGTGACATCAAGCTGCCTTTACCTTTGTTTAGACACACAGAGGGGGTTCTGTCCCATCACAATGGGACAGAGAGACCAGTGTGAGTCCTCTGTGTGTGTGTGTGTGTGTGTGTGTGTGTGTGTATGTGTGTGTGGGAGGGAGGGGTGGCGCTTGCAGCCACACCCAGGCTGATTGGCTGAAGCCACACCTCGCTGTGGAATCTGCTGGAGCTGGGTCACATGTCTGCCTGTAACACCCTGCTGCAGCTCCGAGTCTCTGTCTGAGGCAGATTTAAACACAGAAAACTTGTAAACAAAAAACACTTGTTAGCATCAGTGCAGGAAAGTTCGGGGATTATGTCATTATGAAGATGACCTGGATTTTTTCTTCATGGCTTTTTTTGTATTTAGACAAAGAAGATAGAAAAAGAAAAGTGTAGTAAAGGTTTTTTCCGTTTTTCAACCACAGACACAGTTGATGAATGATTTAAAAAAACGCTGAAAACATATGGTTAACATATTGATTTTATGATGTGGAACAAAAAATGGAACTCTCAGATTTTCAGTGTATTAAAACCACTGACCTTGCTCATAAATCAACAGCTGTGTGGAAGTGAAACATCAGAAATCTGTTGAAAGGAGCTGCGGTTCAAAAGTGCTGCAGACAGACATTTTCTTACTCTGACCGAATGCCCACCTCCCTTCATAACTATGCACAACCTTTGAAAACTTTCCCTTTGAACACCCTGAAGGGCAACACGCAGCAGGAGCAAAATGTTCAGTATCATTCCAATGTTTGACATTTTGATACATCAACACATGCTTGCTATTGTAGCGTGTGTCTTCCGTGAATGTAATGTGTGCAGTGTTTCGTACCGATCTATCATCAGTGTGCATCACATGACTCGACACTCTGCTGGTGTGTGTTGCACTGAACGTCTCCTCACTTCGTGTTTCTTTTACTTTTGCAGCTAATCGCCACATCTATACTTACCAATCACTTTATAAATGAAAATACAGTTATGTTTTTTTTTTTTTCATGCACATGCATCTTGCATCTCCATTACATCAGTGGTACACCTGAAGGTGTCTCAAACTGACGTCGTGCTTGTTTCGACTCAGTGATTGAATGCAGCGCCCTCTGTTGCACTGTGCAATTGTTTGAATGAGGCTACTTGTCACCGAGGATTTGAATGCTGTTGTCAAAATTTTGCTTTGCATCTGTTGCTTGAAAAACCGAGACAGGATGATAAAAAACTGATGAAGTCTCCTTCTTGTCTGCCGATAGTAAAGACAACATCGAAATGTGTCACTGAATCGTCCCTGAATAATGACAAATTCATCTGACATCCCCACCTCCTGCTCTGAGGCGGTCACAAAGATTTTAATTGACTTTGCACCAAAATTGCCAAAGAATTAAATTTCCTCCAACACTGTACTGAATGCAGGGTTGTTCGGCGTCATTTGAGTATGATAAATTTGCTTCTGTGCCATCATGTTTCAAAAGAAAAAATAAGTCAATTTCTTTGCTGCAAAGCTAAATGATTGCAGAAATTGCATAGAATTAAATTAATTAGGGCCAGAGCGATATGAGATTTTTGTTGCTGATACTGATTTAGGGGGCAAAAAATTCTGATATCCGATATATCAGCCGATATTATAAACATATAACATCGGCTAAATGTGGTTATGAAATACTTGTGTCAAAGATATGTAATGGAGGCAGGATACCTCACATTTTAACAAACTTTATTACAAACATTGGTGCACTGAACAGTAAACACTTTACCTGTTAGCTAATAAATAACAGATTTCCCTCTGCTGGGACAAACCACGTAATTACACCATTTTAAATCAATAGTCCCAGAATATTTTACAACATGAAAAAACAGTTTTAATATTGGCTCAAATTAGAGAAAAAAAATGCTGACCCCTATATATCTGCAATAGGCTGATATTGGCTAATAATATTGGCAAACAAATGTATCGGTCGGGCCCTAAAGTTAGATAGATGGATAGATACTTTAATGTCCCTCTAAGGGGAAATTTGGCTTGGACTCTACAAAGCTAAACCCCCTCACACACATAAAGAGCATTAAAAAGAGAAACATATGAAAATATTCACAACATATAAGAAATCACCGTACATAGTTCATTTTTATTAACAGTGTTTAGCGGTTTGCTAGAGAGTTAAAGTCCCTCCTGGACATTAAAAGGCTGCTTGCAGTTCAGCTCATTTATAATTAAACATTCTGAGATAAACTGCTGCGATGAACACTTCAGTGTCACTGTTCATTTGGGTAATGTATGTACTCAGTAATGAGCTGGGTGTCACCACACTCTACTGTTAAGTTAATATGAATATTAATGAAGGATATGCAAAGCCAGTATCCCCCCCCTCCCATCCTTACAGTAAATAGTGACTTTACTGCACACACCAGCACCAAATTTCCCATGAGAAGCAGTGAGCTGCACAGCAGACAGGAAGTAGAGAAATGTGCACTGTGAGAAAGATAGTAAACGACAGTGACTTTATATCCTCTCATCACTTCCTGATTGAAACATGTCAGCGCATGATGACACGATCGATACAAACTGACTGCATCAGTCAGAAGTGCGATTCCTCTTCAGTGTGAGCAGGTTCATCGATGGACACAGCAAAATGTTTAAGCTTGTGTTTGATCAGGTCAGGTTTACAGTCGAGGCCTGTCGTGTAAATTTAAAGAAGCTGAAGTGTGGAAGTTCCAATATCACAGAAAGTCAGACTTCTTTGTGAAACCACAACTTAAACAATTCCACCGAGACCCTGTCTGTGACCACGTTCACACCAGCAACAGCTGAGCTCAAAGGGGAACAAAAAGAGAAAGAACTGGTAGTCTTTTTTTACAACTTCCACTATAGATCAGCAGTGTTCAAACTGTGGGTTATGACCCCATGGTGGGTCGCAGTGTGGACACAAGAGGGACAAGGAAAGCTGAGAAAAAAAGAAAAAAACATAAAAATATAGTTTTGATTTAATATCTGAAGGTTTAAATAGATTCTTTTTGGATTTTGGAATAAAACATTTGCAGACTGAAATAACGGCATGATCAAAATAATTCTGTAGCTTTTAATCACCTTGATCAGTATGAACATTTAAATTTAAGGATAATCTGCAGTGTTCAGTGTTCATTTGGTATAAAATGGCGTACAAAATACAATTTGGTTGTGGAGGAATCTGATTAAAGGTTTCAAAAGGTTCTTTCAATACACAAAATAAAATTTTGGACCATGTTTAGTATCTGAGATCGTATTTGGTTGGTTTTGAGTTTTCTTTCTTTTAGTCTAACATTAACTGGGACATTAGTCAATAGGAACAAATTACCCCCGACACACACACACACACACACACACTATCAGCACTTTTTAGGCTCAAGTCTTATTTATTTAGAATGGCTTTAAAACCTGTAGAGCTGTGACATTTTATTTTTGCTTTTATGTGCCTTTTTGTCTACTTGTATTTAATTTTCATTTTTATTTGTGTCAATTTTATATCTTGATTTTAATGTAAAGCACTTTGGTCACCTTTTGGCAGTTGTAAAAGGCTGTATAAATAAATGTTGACTGACTGATTAGGAACATCTGAAATAAGGTTCCCTGGTTTCTATGATAACATTTAACATTCAAGAACATTAACTTGTTATATTGGTTAACAAATACAAGAAGAATAGTACAAAATGTGTTTATTCTTAATAGGAAAGTTCTGATTGTTTTGGCTCTGGTGCAGAATCACCGGTACAGTACAAGTGATATCCACACATTTCAAAGGATAACTGCAGCTACACTTCTCTTAAAATTTAGATCATATTACTTTTAGATTCATAAGGAAACCTTCATGTGTAGGATTAACACCATTAGCTCAACTCTTCTGAAGTTCTTTACAGTTTTATTTGTGCTCAGACGGAGTGTCTAAGTGTCTTATAAAGGAAGTGGACATGAAGAGAAAATGGAGACAGAAGAGAAGAGAGGAGAAGGGGTGTGTGCTGTGTTAAGTCTCTGCCTCGGCACTCCCCACACCTCTCTCTTTCTGTGTGTGTGTGTGTGTGTGTGTGTGTGTGTCCCTCGGCTTCCAGAAAAGGGTGTGTCCGCCTGCAAGCTGCTGAAAGGGAGGGAGGGGTCAGTTCACGGCTACTCCTCCCTGCTCTCTCTCTGAGTCTCTGTTATTTCTCGGTTGCTCTCATTCCCTCACTGGCAGCCTCACGATCAGGCCTTTTGTCTCTGTGCCTCCTCTGTCTCTCGCTTTGCCTTTAATTTTCTATCTCTTTTTAAAGCAGTGCGTCTGTGAGTGTGTGTGTGTGTGTGTGTCAGTGTGTTTTTTACACCCCCTCCTGGCAGATTTTTGAGCAGGCTTTTTCTCATAGCATAGAGGTAATGCTTGCTGTCATGTTTTTTTTTTTTCCCTCCAAACTCGAGCCTGCCACTTCCTGTCTTGCTTCCTCTCCTACCTGTCTTCCTCCCCCTCTCTCTCTGCCCTCATCTTTTTTCTTCTTTCACTTTTTCCTTCCTCTTCCTTTTCTTCTTCTTTTTCTCCCTCCACCCATTTTACTCCTTATTCCTCCTTTAAATCCTTTAACAAATCCCCTCCTTTCACCCTTTCCCCCTGGCCTGGAAGTTTTGGCTTTTTTTCCACATTGTTCTCACCCTTCCTTCCCCCGTTTTTCTCTGCCTCGTCTCTCCCCACCCCCCTTTTCTTTTCTCCTCAACTACCCCCTTTTATCACCTTCTCCTTCCATACCTTCAACTCTTCTTCCTCTCTTTGTCAACTATCTCTCCATCCTCCTCTCACGTTCTTTCTCGTCTTCTCCTCCTCCTCAGTGCCAGTCGACTCCTAAGCAGAAGAAGAGTGCCGGTGGCTCCCAGAAGAAGCGGAGGAGCCCGGCTAAACAGAGTGCCCTGACCCAACAACAACAACCACCGCCATCGTCATCACCGCCACCACCTGCGTCCCAGGAAGAGGAGGAGCCGGCGACCAGGCCCCGGCCGCCACAGGAGGACAAGGAGGAGGAAGCAGGCGAGGAGGAGCGAGAGGAAGTGGCGACGAAAGCTGTGAAGAAGAAGCAGAAGGAGGAGGGGGAGGAGGAGGGCGGGACAAACATGCCCTCCGTACAGATCAAGCCAGAGCCAGAGGAGATGGAGTGCACGGTGAGGAGTGAGGGCGGGGTGGATAAAGGTGATTGGTTGATTGATTAGAGGGGGGGAGGGGGACCTGTGGGTGAAGGTGCAGAGTTGTTGGTGGACAGATGGATGAATGAGAGTCAGGTGAGCGTCGTAGGTGTGGCTGCATCTCTTGCAGTGAGACGTGTTGAATCAGGTTGAGTTCAAACTCAATATATCTGGAAATAAAATCAGACAGAAGCTGGAGGGAAAATTTGCTTAAATACTTCCAATTATGTGGGCATAAAGATTTACAAATGAGTCGGTGACTGACTGGTAATTAATATGTCAAATGATAAAACTCTCAGCTCTCTCTGCCACGTGTAAGTCAGCCACTGAAAACTCAATGTAAAGAGAAGTTTTGGTTCATTAAAACATGGGTCTAATACTTTGTCCTTTCGGCCATCGTTCCTGTGTATTATGATAACTGTATATTCAATAAGGTAACTGCTGAGATTTGGGAATGTGGCGTGGTCGCCCAAGGCCAAACACAAGAAGCTGGAGTGATCAGCTGATCAGACTGGTTGTAAACAAACTTCTAGGGTGGCCAAAAATATCTCAAAGAGAAAACAAAGACAAGTAATAAAGTTATTACTCAGGTTGACTGACTTCCTGTGGCAGCTCTGACCTGTCATGCCTGCTTGTTGTTGTAGTTTAAACTATTAAATCGTTTATAACCTGTCTGATCATCTACCTGCTCATCTCTTGTCTCGTCAAAACTGACAGGATGGACAAACTGGAGGTTTGAATTTTCTGTAGGCATTGTCTCAGACTTTTAAATCAAGTTTAATTTATCAGTTTTTACAGATAAAGCACGATTTGGGTGTTGTTGAGATGTTTTATCTGATGAGCATTTGTGAGACAGTTCAGACCAAAAACAGCTCTGGTTTAGAAAATAAAAATAACAGAGTTGCCTTGGCAACCGGGGGTCATTTCAGGCGCCGTGCATTGAAATGATGAAATAAAATGAAGAAAATCAAGCTTGAGCAACAGATGAATGCATTTAAATGTTTAGATGATGCGTAAATGCTGCACAGCAGTTCCTGAGACTATGAGTATGGAATCACTGCAGCAACCGCTGATCACAAGGAAACTGTAGAAATACGACGATCATGTTACAAAATGATCTGCCATGCTGAGTTTCTTTGCTCTGCATTGTGGGAAAAGTTCAAAGTTGTTTTTTCCCCTCCATGTTGGACCCCCTGCTGCGTCGCTGTAGTGGCCCCATTCAGATTTAAATGTCTTGCGGGGATGTTCGTCTGAACCCACCTCCCAGTGTTAGCAGTCTCGTGACCAGTCAGTCTTACTGCTCTTAAATTAACACAAATTCATAAAGCATCACTGAACTTTTTAACACCTTTTTTAAGCTGTGAGACAAAGTCTTGAACCTGTGGTTAAAATGAGTAACTGCAGTGAATATGCAAGGAACTGAGACTGAAAATGTGTCTCTATTACCCCTTTGTACTGGTCAAAAAACCTGTTTAAACCCACTAAGACAGGCCTTATGTGTGCAATGGGAATGCGTCCACTTGCCCTTTACACCCGGGTCAGTTACGAGTTTTTCATTTCTCAGCTTGGCTCGACTTTTAATGTAAATGTAAAATGCGGGTGAACACGCTAAATTCTGACACATTTCCCAGTGCCTATCTTTTCCTTTTCTTCTGCCGTGTCATGTCGTCCGGGTGCGGTGCCGGGATTTCAATTTTTTATGGACCTCAAAATTACAGAAGTTAAATAAATCACCCAAAGTTCAAGGAAACTGGTGATCAGCAACTTTATATGTTCAGAAGCCAAATGTGGAGGTTGTGAGACTGTGAAAAGCACAGTAGTTATGTTTCAAGAAAGTTGTAAATTGGTCTGGTTTGACACAAGCACTAGAGTTAAGTTTGACTCTAATAACAGTCGAGGTGCAGACAGTGTGAGGAAGTTCAACTGTTCAGCCTCATGAAAACATGAGCAGAGGTGAGTTTCTGCTCATGATTTTAGGATTACCCTTCATGATTTAATACAACTGGAGAATGTGAGTGGTAGCTTTAACTTGTAATCAGGAGAGCAAACAGAAAAAACAATCTGCTGGTTATTCGGTGTAAATATGTCAACGACTGCATTTCGAAATCTCTCCTGAGCAAATGTGTTTGCACAGGGCCTGGTGCAGCTCTGTGGTTTTGTAGCGATGTGTTTTCTTAGTGAATGACAAGTCCCAGGTATTTTACCTGTGACAACAGTCTGATAAAAGGTCAACAGTGAGTTTCTATTTACTTGTCTTATACATGGACTTTGCATGTGGAACTGTTTGTTATTATTTGTGGTTAAAGTCCAGATTCAGATCACCAAACAAATTTGAAATTTTGTCAGTTTTTTTCACAGCTTTCTGATTCAGATTTCTAAATTTAATGCAAGTTTTTTTAATCCTGCTGACAGACAAACAGACTTAAAGGGTTAATCAAAACCCATAAAAATGGAAGGGAAAAAAAAACGCCAAAACAATTAAAAAGATGTTGATTGAAAGTCATCTGAAAGCTGAAACCATGCCCCTACCTGTCAAAGTGTGAAACTGCACTATTTATGTTTTAGTAAGAATATTTCAAAAGTATTCCTCTTAAACTGTTCTCCTTGAACTTTGTGTCTCCTCTCATGTTCCAAAGATGTTGGTGCCCTCTAAGTGATAAATCCCCCCTCTGACAAAGCAGTGACATCATGTCAGTCTGTAGTTTCATCACAAACTCAGGAGAAATTTAATTTTAGAAAATTATGTTAGATGGAGGAAGTATCCCATGAAGACGGAGGATGTAGTGGAGCAATTGAAGAGGAAGGTGCTGGCAGGTGAAGCCCAGAACGGGATGAAGCGATAACAGATGGAGAGCTGTGGAAGGAGTGAAGGGATGTAGGGGCAGAACTGATGGAGGAGAGCAGAGATGCACAGAGTAGTGAGTGACTGGTGGTTTGGAGAGATGGATGGAGCAGACAGTGATTGGATGTGCATGTTTGTAAAGAACAGGAGGAGTCAGCTGATGGTGATGGTGATGAAGGTCATGGGCGTCTTTATAAAAGTATTAAAATATATAAAAGTGGTGATGAATGAGCTTTTGATGAAGTTAAAGTTTCTGTTGGTAAACAAGTTTACTTCAGCTTTGGTGTCCATCACAGCACACGCTAAATACCCAATTCTTCTTCTACTACTTCCTTTTCCTTTGTTTCAGCTGCTTTTCTTCTTCTTCTTCCTCTTGTTTTGTTGTTGTTGTTGTTGTTGTTGTTGTTCTTCTTCTTCTTCTTCTTTCTCGTCCTGTGCTGAGAAAGGAAGGAATTACCTTTTTTAAAGTTAGGTATTTGAAAATTAGATATTAGAGAGACCATCTTTCAGTTGATCAGTTTTTGATATTTCTTATTTTTAATAATCCTTTTTGTTTTTTTTTCGTAATGTTAAAATAATGAAATATGCCCTTCACGGTTTCAGAGTTTAGGTTGACATCTTCAAATAACTTTGTAATTGTGGCCAGTAATACAAATAATAAATACAAGAAAATTCATTTTCCAATGTGAAGCTCAAATTTAGGTTTGATTAATGTTTAATTCATTAAACAAGGATTTTCATGTTTTGTAGTGGTGGCATTGAGGATGATGCAGCAGGTCTTTAACAGCTGATTCAGCATTTTCGAGACCGTTAGGAAATCTCTAGAGAGGGAGAGTGAAAGAGAAACCGCCTCATTGTGAATTTTGCTGCTGGGGAGCCTTTGAGCAAGGCAGCGGCCGTGAATGAATGAATCGAAGCTGGTGATTGTGGACAAGGCAGAGAAAAAGCTTGTGTTCTCTGACAGACGTCTGTGGAAATGTAATGATGATAACGAGTCTTCCTGCTCTTTTGACGTGCTGTCAGACACATGAGAGAGGAAAGCAAGTTGTCCTGATGACGACAGAAATGATTGATGCACGGATAAAAAGAGGAAGAAAGTCGTAAAATGCACTCTATAAACACTTAATTGCTCCTGCAGCATGCTGACATTTGTGGTTTTGCATTTTGAGCAGAATCTTTGACCTTTTGTTTGTTTTAATCCTGAGCGACTTTCAGGCAGAGAATCTGGCCAACAAGCTCCATGGGGCAAACAGAGATGAGGTCAGAGGTCACAGCAGCGCCAAAGCACCCTGACAAGAGAATGTGTGCATCATTATGAGAGAAAACCTCACAAAACCAAACACCTGCAAGGGTCAAACCTGCGTGTCGCATCAACGCCCCCGTGGCTTTATTTCTTAGGATTGTACAATTTCAGTCCGACCCTTTGTTGAGGAATTAAACTTAGCTGAAATATGAAGCTGCATCATTTTTCCTCTGATTTACACAGAACAGGGGAGAGTCTATGAAACAAGGGATTTCCTGTATCAGTAGGTCAGCTCTGCTCTTTGATATGATTTGATTCACGTGAATAAACATGACATGATGTGCAGTCCATGCCTGTAAATCATGATCAGAAAAGGCAATTTAAGGAGACAAAATAACACGTAAGTTGTCTCATTGATTTGGTAACTTAAATCCAGGATTCTCCAAAATTCCCAAACCATTTTTAAGTCATTAAATTACATTTTTAAAGCCTTGTTTATGGTCACTGCAGTGTTCCCTGTGTGCACTAGAAGTGACGCCGTCGTACTCGTCGAGGCGTTTGTGGTCAGCACGTGCGTCGCGCATAACTATATTTTCTGAAATGCCAGAGAGCGTATACAGGAAATATTCTGTGAATAAGCAACAAGTCAACAAGTGTACAGGAAGAACGTAATTACCCAACATGGCTACACTATATACAAGGCAGCTTTACCCCTACAACTGTGGTAAATTACATACCTGCGGGAATGACACTGGAGTCAATCTTCATTCTGTGCTTTTAACTTCTTACTTAACAAATGGGCTATGCTAACAAAATGTATTCTAAGTGTAAGAATTCTTCATTTCGCTGGACACAGTCAATTGGATAGTCTGGTTCAATGAGTTTTTGTTTGTTAAAGAAGAAACACACACAAACATCGTAAATACGAACACTTTTATTTAAAAGCACACCTGAATTAAAGGTAGCTGCATGTTTAACTACATGGCAATGTGAGTCTTTTGAACTGCCTCAACCCTCGCTGGTGTGCGGCTTACAGTGAAAAGCGCAGTGTGCGGAGTTACACAAGGAAACGCGACCAGGCACTGTGACGACTTGCACGGCCCTCGTGCGGACGTGATGACGTCCCTTCTGGCTCGCGCACCCTCGTGTGAGAAAGACTACGGCGACTATAAAACAAGCTTAAGTGAATTAGAAGTTTTTTTAGAAATGGAAAGATCTGCATTTTACCAGTAACTGATCATATATTATAAACCAACACCTGTTTTCCTTTAGTGTTTACAAAAATTGCCAGTGTAAACAAACATTGCACAAACAAAATTAAAATGTAGCTGGGTTTTTTGGGGGGGTTCGACCTGATTTAAGACATGAAAGGAGGTTCCAGTTCCCTATTGAGAAGTGTAACTCCTTTTTTTACATTTTTATACCCCTCAAATTTTAAATTATTTATTATTAGGTGTGAACATTATGTCTCGTCTTTCAAAAGGCCACATTATATTCTTTCTGATTCAGGGTAAACTGGCCTGATCCACCTGTCAAAGCTCATAGTCAGAAGAGTGTTTGTCTGCTGGTCAGTTGGTGTTACCAGCTTTCCATCCTGATAAGGGACGCAGTGTGGCTCATCTTTATGAATGCTAATTAACTGTAATCATATGTAATAAATGTGTGTGGAGTGTTTGCGTGTTGATCTTGCAGGTTAGCAACGCAGGCGTGCTTACACCTTCAACTTTTATAACTTTATTTTAAGTTGAGAGGTTGCTCCATGTAACCTGTTATAATCAGAGACAGAAGAGGGTGGAGAATGAAGGGTGTGAGCAGTAATGATAAGGTGAGGCCGATCAGAGTCACACGCACAGTACATGACCCTGCTGGCACACTGTCGGAGGAGGGAAGGGTGTTGTCAGCTGCAGGGGAAGATGGGTAAGGTAGGAAGAGAGTGGAGAAAAGATATGGAGACAAAAAGAAAATTTGCAGTGAGAAGACAGATGAGGAAAACGTGCAGGTGGAGAGAGGAGAGATAGGAGGTATGGCAGAGAGGTGGAGTAGGAGAGGGTGTGGACGGTCAGATAAGGAAAGGCTGCACTGCAGGATTATGACTGCCATCCATTTTATCCTCCTGCGCTCTCTTCGATGTTTCTTTGTTTTTGTTTGCATAGTGTTGTCGTCCCTGTTTGCTGTGCACAGACAGCAGCAAGGAGATAAACACCAAGGCTACCTGTTCCCATTGTTTTTTTATGAAAGAAGCTAACAGTGCTAGCAGGCCTTTTTTGGAGAAACTGAAGGGCAAGTGGAGACGTGTTTTGTGACAGTGGCTATAAAATCAATTGAGAAGGTCAATGGAGTTCATCTGGTTTTTGGCCATGAGAACACAGAAAAACAAACGCCAGCAGATTATTTCTGTCTGTGTGCCATGAATCCAACATGGAGCTATTTCAGGTGAATATTGCAGGTATTTTCATCCACCTGAGCTGTCCTCATCTTTATGTCCACTGTCTTCACCTCCTCGGGCAGCAGAGAGCCTCATCCTCTCAAGTAAAAGTCTCTGGGACTCTGTCATTGCGAAAGCTCTCAGATTAACAGTTAAAAAAATATTTTGGTTTAACTATCACGCATTTTCACTTGCTAGAAGGTGCAATAATGACGGCGTTTCGGTCAGAGGTTTTAACGGTTCACTGCACCTACGATAATGACAGGAGTGCAGTTCAGTCTTCAATCAGATCCAACATGAAAATGCTCTCAGATGGCAACAAATGCTCGTCTGTGGCTTGCTCGCTACCTGTATAACAGACTGCCGGGGTTATTTGTTCATTCTAGAGATGCACAGCAGTCAGTCAGCTGAACTTACAGAGAAGACATGTTTAAACGTACTTTTCTGTTACTTTGACTGAAACGGCCCCTTGATAGGTTAAGAAAGTTGTTTGACATAATTAGATCAACCATATTAGAAATCCCCCAATTCAGATTATGATGCAGAGTGCAGAATACTTGCATGCATGATGGTATGTGAGAATGTGGGATAGGCTTGATTGGCTCTATATGTGCAGGGAGTGGACAGAGGGTGTAAAGTTAAGGGAACAAGCTGGTCTTTAGATTTTAGCCAGATATGTAATGTCAAGTAGCAAAATGACTGTTGCCTGACTGTGCTCCTCCAGACCTTAGATAGACGTTTTTAACCCATATCTGCCACCTTTCTCCATAAGCTTTTAAAATTTCCTGCCTTTTGCGTTTCTACTTTTGAAACTTGAAAGTAGCTCTTGTTTTTTCCTAATGTTAATGGTGGGAGCCGTAAACAGAACAAAATTTTGGCATTTGATATTACTTCTAAAGGCACAAATCACTTCCTGGCCCCCATATGCTGCTGGCGACGTCATCTGCAACCTGCCTGTTGGTTTAAAGAAATACAAACAAGTCAGAGTCAGAATGATAATCGGTGCAACTAGACCTTTCTCCAGTGCTGACACGGCACTGAGATGATAGAGCTGGCTATACTAGGCTAGTTTAGTTTGGATAACCTGCTGTAAAATGGCGAAAACTCCCTCTGTCTGCCTGTCCATCAGACTGTCTGCATCCACTTTTCTCCTTCATGGGTCACCCAATCAATCTGGAATTGCACATTGGCATTGAGCATTGCCATAGACAGAGACTGATGAAAACCTTTGTCTCATTTACCCACTGCCAGTGTCTGTTTCAAGAAAATGTTGGTCCACTGTAGCAAAATGATGCACACTGTGCAGGCTACACAAGGTTGTGGTGCGCACATCCCCTGAAGTCTGCATGTTGTTGTGGTGCACATATCCCCGGGAAATGGACCAGTTAGGTTTGAAATGCAAGAAAAGACGGACTTAAAAGAAAAACAAAAGTCTGAGCAAAACTGTGATGAAATAACAAACATGGAGCCAGTGGCGGTGGTAGTGTTTCTGAAGGTGTACTCATACTAGGCAAACCATACCATGCCTGAGCATGTTTGACCCCTAAAGTTCAGTTTGTGTCACTAATGTGAGAGCTGTGTACTGTGCCCAAGTATGGCACGCTTTGCAGACCCTGACAGGGTTGGAAGAGGTGGACTTCGGCACGATACGGATGCACACGCACAAGTACAGGAATGGAGTGCCGATATCGCTGTGACTGTTTGTGGAGGATGCACCTTAAATTCAAGTAGACAGCAGCAAACAAAGTCCGGATAAAGAGCAGTGGAAAAATCTGCGATTGTCTTATAGCTTGCGAATAAGAATTTATTACAAGACAAAAAAAATGCCAGTAAAAACACAGGTCGCACTCCATAGATCAGGTAGCTAAAGTGTTCTCATGTGTGGTTAGACTGGATCAATGTGAGTGCAGGCCAGGCGGGAAGAGGTGCGAGACAACTGGGTCAGGTGTGAGTGCGCCCTGAGTGTCTCACAGGTGTGCCGAGTGGTGGTTTGTTTCCATTTTGGTTAAATCAGGGTGCCCAAGCTTCTCCCCTTGGAGGGCTAAGACTGAAATTCAGTGGTGGGCCATGAGCTTAAAGCAGCCACCTGTGGTATTGTTTTGCATTGTACTGTTGTGTATGCTTAAAATGCAAAATGGCAAAAGGAAGTCACCTTCCCGTAATTGAACTCCTACACAAAAATCCTAACTTTGAATGTTGTGTGCATGTGGTGTCACTAAATAACAAATGAGTAGTAAACATAATATTTCACCCCCTGTTTTTTTCCCCCTCGGTTGTTTTTATTTTGTGTGGACCACAAAATAATTGTTGTAATTTATGAGCGTCTCTAAACGAGTAAGCAGACATGAGGTTGTGTCATACCCGCTCAGACTTGTTACCTGCAGTCATTTCCAATAGACCTTTTCCACAAACATGGCCAACTTGCTTTTCTTGGCAAGTTGTAAATCTGCTCTTACTATTGGCAGAGAGGCTAATAACATTCCACCTCCGGCTCCTTAATGGCTGATTTGTGCTTCAAGATTACTGATCACAAAATGCAAACTTCCTTTGTATTTATCTTCCACTAATTCAACGTGTTCGGGTGTGGTTTCAAACCTGATGTAAGCTACTTTGTTTTAGTCGGCCACCACACATCTGGACACACTGGCGTAATGTGTTGATTTTCCCAAGACTCAATAATATATTATATAATAACAAATAAAGCTGTTTTTTGTTTACCATTATCATTCTTCTAGCAAGAGATAGCAATTTTTTTTTTTTTTTTACACAAGTGTATCTCACAACACTGGCCTTCGTGAAGACATCTGTTACGGACCATGAGGTCATGAAGGCAACGCTTGGAGAGGGCGTCCTTTCTTGCAGCACGATGAAGAAGTGGGGTGCTGAGGCACGAAGGCGGATGTTGGACTTTTTCTCAGACAGTCCTGACCTGCAACTTTCAGTTACCTTTCCCGAAAGAGAAATACCGCAGAAGTTATTAATGCCAAAGTTTCTGCATAATTACTCAAACAGTTCAACTGCACGTGCATGTGAACAGATCTGTGTGACTCATCTCCTTCTACCTCATGCCGCAAACTAATAAATCGCTCCTCGTTTAATTAGACAGTCGTCTGTCTACAAAAACAAAGATGTTTTTTATTCTTGTATTCCTCTTCCTCAAAAGTAGGAAATTCCATTCAAATTTTGTGCTTCACTCGCCATCGATGAACACTGATACACTTTAAATGCATGATTTTGTCTCTAAAACTGATCTGAACGGCGTGTTTATGGAAGAGACTGAAAATTTTAATTATAAAGAAACACTGTAGGAAGAACAAATTTATTTTTATGTTATTTTTGCTGTTTTCAGTAATTCAGTTGTTGTATTTTCTGGATTTTTTTTGTAAATTATTTATTCTGATAAATAGAAGAACTGACTGCTAGATACTAAGTTTATTATCAAGCTGAAGCTTTGGTTGGTCAAAGGAAGTGCTGTGTGCAGAATTTGAGCTAAAATTTGACCCAGCGACAGCCAAACTGTTCACCTGCTGGTAAAAAGAAAGAACTCCTGATTGGCTGATTTAAAAACCCTCATATGTCATATGAAGCAGCATTAAGTCAGTTTGTTCACATGAGGCTGTGAGGGTTCGGGGAGATGGGGGAGGGGTCTGGTGTGTGTGTGTGTGTGTGTGTGTGTGTTCATGTGGGAGAGAGAGACAGCTTGTACTTGTACTCTGTACTCAAAGGGACCAAAGGTCCCTTCATGGATAGAAAGATGAAAAATCCTCCTTTTGCAGTCCGACAAGAAGATTGTTTCTCAGTACAGAATAGCTTGTCCTCAGTGTTCGATAGTTCCCAAAATTTTTTGTCAGGACACCTCAGCAGGTAAAAAACTTAATGACCCCCTTTACCTCCCAAAATGAAACCTTGTATACGAACACATACACACAGATCCTTTGCTGGAACCTGCATGTACAAAGAAATTTTGTTAATGTACAAGCAGTACAAAAGATAACATTTAATTCACAGTAGATTAGTCGATACAGGACGAAAGAAATAAAAGTTGATGCACTTTCTGCTTTGCTGAATGCACATCCTATAACTACAAACAGTTGTGGTTAACTTTGGTTCAAGTTTCTTTAGAAGTTTAAAGTTTTAAGATTGAAAATAATGCATAGCTTAAGGCTTGGTGTATGAGTGGATTGGGAAAAAACACATGCCAAGTTGGTAATTTGTTTTATATACCTTGAAGAACAGAAAAGGGGAGGGAAACACAGATGGAAGGAGTGAGATCTGGCAGGGATTCAGTGTTTTCAGTGATTGAGAGGTTAGAAATGAACTTTTCGTCCAGAAGATCTGAAGCAGCGAAACTTTGGATGCTCTGTGGACTCTGGTTGATTCTTTTTGCAACTTAACTCAAGCCAGCAGCGAACTTGAAGGATGAGCTGATGTGACAGCAGGAGAGGTTTTAGGAGGAGTTTTTGCTGAGAGAAGGACTAGTGTGAGATTCAACTAAACTGGTTGCAAACTCTACCATGATAAAACACTTTATTATTTCTGCACA
>JAPXVT010000007.1:29158954-29169773 GCA_029823135.1 Acanthurus reversus | reverse complement strand
ACTTGTATGTAGCAGAGCTGTCACCAACAACTGGTGCAGCTGCAGCTTCAGTCTGCAGGCAGCCTACATGCTGCTTTCAGGAACCTCCGTGAATCGCAGCGTTGAGGCAGAGCATTTGTAGGACATCAGAGGGAAAAACAGAGGACATTTTCTCCATAAAATATGACCCAATTTTGCTAAAATTGCTGTTTTGTGCGGCATGTGAACGTGCATTGTTTAGGTTTTTTTTTCGAAGCCACGGGTCCTGGTCAAAGTTGCATAGTGTTGCTTTAAAGCTAAAACTTGAGCTGATTAATCTATCACTTAGTTGCACAGTTTAAAAACAGTAATACACAAACCTGACCGGACCCAGTAATTTTCAGTGTGCGGGATCAGTAACATGGTAATCTAAAGAAGGTTTGGGACTAAAAACAGCCCATTACATTCCAGAAAAGTTGGGAAACATATCAAACAATATCTGCTTATTGCAATTTTAACAGGAGCAATGAAAGACTGTTGGAACATTCCACAGGTAAGCAGGTTCGTTGGTAACAGGTGACAGTATCATGATCGGTTATGAAAGGAGCATCCTCGAAAGGCTCAGACGTAGAGAGGAAATGACTCAAGGGTTCAGGAACACCATTAAACTGTTTTTTTTTTTTTTTTGGTTGTTATTTTTTTTAACGCAGTTTTTTGGGAAATGATTGCATTGTGTTTTTATTTATCTTTAACACGGTGTCCGTAATGAGCCACTGTACATCTTCCATTAAGCTCATCAGTTTGTCCTCATATCAGAAAGTTTCTCTTTTTTCATTTCCCCTTGTTTTTTCTTCCTCTCTATCTCAAATCACAGAGCTTCAAGGAGTCCAGCGAGGTTTTTCTTTCAGCCTCTCAGCCTCTTTTGAGGATTTTTGCAAAGACTTGTGGGTTTAATCTGGGCAACCGTGAAAAGAGGAAGAGAGGAGAGGAAAAAAACAGGAGAAAATGGGGGAGAATGAAAAAATACACGAGTGAGTGGGTGGAAAATGAAGCCAGCGAGGGATGGGAAAAAAACAAGGGTGTGGCTGATGTAAAGGGCGAGAGATGCTGGAGGGGGAGATGAAGGTGTGGGAGAGAAAGGTGAAAGGGGTGTGGTCGTCATGGAGAGAGAAAGGAAATAATGGAAGGACGAAAAGGTGGGGATGAAGTGATGGAAAGATGAACGGATTGGGAGGGGAAGGGAACGTAGTTGGGTGGTGGGTGGGGAACGAGTGGAAAACATGGAGTCAGCTGATAGCTCCCAGTTTCCATGGCAACACTAGGCCTTTCCCACCCACTCTCTTTCACTCTCATCTCTTTCTCTTTTCTCTGCATCATCCACTCCCTCACTTTCCTTCACAGTTCATTTTCTTTTCAGGTTTATTTTTTCTTTCTTCTCAAGTCTTTCCTATAATCACGTTATGGCCGTGATTTCTTTTGCTCGCAGATTTTTCTTTTTCTTCCTCTTACTTTATCATCTCCTCTTGCTGGCTTTCCTTTCCCATTTCTTATCCTTTTCTTTCCTTCTGTCTTTCCTTTCCTTTCCTCTTATCTCCTTTTCTTTCCTTTCCACCAGAGCTCCTTAAATTCCTCCTTATCTGAACCAGCTTTGGTGCAGGTTCTGCGTGTATGTTTACTGGTGATGCCTCCTTCTTTCCTTGCTTCTTTTATTTCCTTTTTGCCGATAATAGCTTCCTTAATCCCTCCTTACTTTAGGTATTCTGTGCAGGTTCTCTTAGTTTATGTTTTTGTCCACGTGCTCAATAAAATAAAGAAGATGAACATCACACGAGAAGGTGGATTCTGAGTGGTTGTATTACATGTCAGAATAATGAAACTGATGAATAGCTGTCAGCCTTTAACTGAGATGGATTACCTGTTACAAGGACATTTAAATTCACTCCAAAATGTCTTTGGAATGAGGACAAGAAGGACAACAATGGTTGCCTGGAATGTCAAAAATCCTCCTCTTACTAATTGTGACGTGTAGAAACCTGTAACACACTAAAACATGCAAAGCCACCGGTATGCTCTTTATTAGTGGTTATTTGATTTATGCAATGATAGTTTACTGCAGGAGAATGTTGACCAACCTTTCTAACTGCGACTTGGTCCACCCTCACTCAGCCCAGCCTCCAGCTGAACTGTGTGAGCCGATAAAAGGGCGTAGCGGAGTCTCCACCCTCTCCTCCTCACCCAGAGCCAAGCTACACTCAGCTGAACTGGAAGGAGGCCAAGTGCTGGACTGGAAGCTCGCTCCTGCTCCCTCTCCCCCCTCTGTTTCTCCTCTCTCTCTTGCTTTTTCCTTTGCTTTCCTTTTTTTCTTACTCTCTCTCATAGTCAGTACCAGTCTCTCTCTTATACCAGTCCAGCCTTTCTCTCTCTGTGTCTCACATTCTCCCCCACCTCCCCCCTGTGTCCCACACAGCAGCCATTGTTCCCCGTGCTTTCGAGCTACATGGCAGCTGAGCCCTGGGTGGCTGCAGAGGCGAGCGGGGTGCTGCGTTCCTCTGAGGAGGCTGAGAAAACTAGGGCGTAACATGAAAACGCCTGACGCGAGATATATGAAAGCATCGATCCAGGATGAAGCCGTTGCTCAAAGCAAACTTTGCAAACGTAGCGAGTCGTAATGGACTGAGAAATGAGTTTAAGCCTTACAGTGTGAGAAGGGTTGAGCTGGTTTCAGGGAGATTTTACCCCGCTGGAGATTTCTTAGAAATCTGAAATGTTCCTCAACAGAGTCCCACGGATAATTGAACAATATGATCAGTTTTCTACATCAGTCTTTATCGTTTTGGCTTTATTTCCAAATCATTTTTTTCATCAGTTTGGTGAAGCCGATGGCTTCAATTTTTAGCTTCAAAATCTGATGTTTTTCTTTTTATGAAAAGTTGTGGTTAACTTCTTTATGTTCACAGACATTTTTCCCACACTGATGGTTCAACCTTGAGAGATTCTTGTCTTTTCAAAGCCTTAGAGTGCTCCCATCACATAACACTGTATGTCGAGAAATTGATGGGAATCGTTTGAGTAACTGGGTGCAAACTTTTGCAGTATTTTGTGTTTTGGTGGACTTGATTTTAGCAGCATGTGGCAGAATTATTTAGCCTGATCCACTTCACTGTGATTACATTGTTTAAATTAAAATGTCTGTTTGCCAGAAAACTAATGGATGCTGTCCTTTAAGAGTCAGAGTATTAGTATTAAGTAATCAGAGTATAATCATGAAAAAAAGCTTGTATATTTGCTTTCTTGTCATGAAACATGTATTGCTTCTTGTGGGATTTCAGTACTTGTCTTTCTGTTTTCTTTTCCTGTCATGAAAATGTTTATTAAAATACACAAATTTTTAGTTCCAACTCTCTAAACTACTTTTATTTCCCTCTTTTTTTCTAGCAGGCAGATGTAGGTGATGACAACTTGCAACCAACAGACTTGAAGGTGAAGACGGAGCCACCAGTGTGCAAAACAGAGCCGTCTTCACCGGAGCCGTGCCCCGCCGAGGACCAGACCGAACCTGTCGACCTGTCGCTCAACAAGCCCCGCTCCTCTTCGCTCCCCGCTTCCACGACAAGCACCACAGTCAACCCTGCGCCCAGCGGAGCTGTGACCCAACCCAGCCTGTCAGCCACCCCGGTCCCCTCTGCTGTACAATCGATAGGTTCCATGGTAACGACAAACTCTTCCAGTGAAGCTCTTGAACAGTGTGCTCAGGACACATAGAGCAACAAGTCACATTCCCCTCCTCTCGCACCTCTAGGTCCTCTCTCCAGGCTCCATCTTGGCCACTCAGGGTGCCGGAGGGCAGCAGATCCTCCACGTCATCCACACAATCCCCTCGGTGAGCATGCCCAGCAAGGTGGGACAGCTGCAGACCATCCCTGTGGTGGTGCAGTCGCTGCCTGTCGTCTACACCACCATGCCAACTGACGGCGTCGCCACGGCGGCCATCACAGTGCCGCTCATAGGCAGCGATGGGCGCTCAGAAGGATCCGGTGAGTGATGCAATGAAAACCTCCAGTAAGATGTCAGAGTGAAGGAAAGTATTGCTTAATGCTAGTAGGCCTACTGCAGTACTGCTACTATGCTTTTGTTATTACTGATGGTGTAGCAGTGTTGAATGGCTCAGCTGTTGATTGCAGTCGTAAAAAAAGTTATCAAAAGTTACAAAACCAGCACTGTTTGACCAAAAAAAAAAGAGTCTGGAATCAGGCTGGCTTGTTAGCATATTAGCATGCTAACAAGATAACATGCTAAACATACAGACTTTATTTGATTACATTGGTACAAGGACAGCTACTGGTATAAAATCCAAACCACAGCCTTCTTTGTTTTTTTCTGTGTAAAGCCATCTGCAGCAGTGAGTCATGAGCTGCGAAGGCCTTTTCACTTTTTTCACATTTGCTTCTGTAATTGGCATCTTTACCTTGACTTCTTCTCTTAACATGTGATGACTCATCCTTCTCTGCGGCCCTCAGTTCCAGCGATTTAAATATAATATAATAAATATGCATTTTCTAGTGAGGTTGAGCTGAAGATGTCGACTCTTCAAAGGAAAAGAAGGTTTTACATCCAGAACAGAACTTAAGCCTCACGATATGTTCTTTCTTATGTCTCATACATTTCACGTCCTTGGCTATGCTGCATAATTGCGTCTTCCACATTACCACAACTTCTACCAGAGCAACTGATTTAATACAGTGGATGCTTTTCAGTTCACCAAAGCACAGACTGCCTTTTTTTACTATTCAGGCTCATATGAAAACTAAAATTAATCAAGGATCAAACTCATGTTGGGAAGGTTTTAAAAGTCTCACTGAAGTGGCATTTTAGCCTCCTCATTCAATGGCATGTGATTGTTTTGAAACAGGGTAAAATCAGGCAGTTAAGAAAAGTTTAAAGGGTTTCTGTGAGATCGTTGATCTCTCCTCTGACCTTTCTACCTCTGACTGTCAGACCTGCAGTTGTTCTTCCACGATTCCATCACTTTTGCCCACGCTGTCTTTACAGGAAGCTCTCAGTCTTAGAGGAGTACCATGTGTCTCTCGAGGGAGATGGTGTGTGTTTGTGGTTAGACTTGCCATCTGTCTGCCTGACTAGTGTCATTCTCGATACTCTCCACATGTGCCAGATGATGGATATTCCCACTCAAATGAGGAAACTCATGGAAAGAAATGTTACAGAGAAATGTTTCTGCATCTGTCAATTTGTCAACAGCAGATTTTGTTCTCTAGTATCTTGTAAAGGAAAATTCTCCGCAAGGGAGGAATAAGGGGAAAAGTAACTAATAATCTGCTTTTTTATTAACGTGTACCTGCGCACGCTCCTTAAATGTCCTGACCTTTTCTGACATTAAGATTAATTAGAGTCAAAGTCAAACTCTTTATATCTAACCGCTCTCTAAAGTCAGAGTTCATCCTGCTGTCATCATGTCAGACACTCTGAGAGATCCATTCAATTCATGTGAAGTGACGGTGAGCGGAGAGGTTAAAGGAGCCGTAATCCGTCTCTGGGTAAACACCAGGGGAAGCTCGACATTTGCTCAGGCAAGCTTGTGAAACCGGCCTCCACCCCTTTGACAAACTGCAGAGAAGTCCCTCAGTGAAGTCGGCGCAGTTCACCTTCGTTTCTAATTTAAAGCAGTGCGGCCTCAACTCAGGAATGTAAACGAGGGAGGAAGTGACTGTCAGAAAGTCTCTAGCACACAAACTGGCTGAAAGATGCTCTCAGACTGTGTGACCACGTCGAATACATGCCGGGAGTTCTTGTGTCTCAGAGAGTTATAATTTACGTTCCTTTTTGTCTTTACTTTGTCTTAAACTGCTTCTTTACTTCTTTACTTTCCCAGCAGGTAATTCATAAATCTGCAAAGGCAGGATGAAGGAAAAAAAAGTATGTTTTTATGTATTTTTAAAGGGTCATTCATAATATGCACCTCCTTACTAGACCTATGGTGGAATGAAATGTCATGTGCAGCATGCAAAGTAGAATCTGTTCTTCAGAATCTTGCAAAGGTACTGCGTGCAAGAGGTCTATTGCATAGGTTTGATTGATATTAGATTGGCTTTAGACTTCACAGTGCCATAATATGCAGTTGTGACCCAAAGTGAGAAAAAAATGCAAGTTTACTGAATAGTGCTTTGTCCTGTTTTATATTGAATGCAATGGCATTGAAAGAAGTGAGGTGAAAATATGCTCAAACCTAGTTTTTTTGTGGTTTTAGCAAGACTGTTGGTATGATGTGATGCTTGAAGGATCCAAGGAAATCTTTAAATATCTTGCAAAACAGTGATTGTTCATTGGTGACCTTGCGCTGGACAGGATTTTCACAGACTAGTCAAACGATGAGTTGACATTGTGCTTTGTTGAAGACAAATTGCTCATCTGTCATTTAATATATTTGTAGCTGTTATGCAGCTGGGGGCACTAAGTTATTATTATTATTATTATTATTATTATAACTTTATTTTCAGACTCAAGGGTCCAGATAAAAAAAACAAACAATACATACAATAGATATAAAAGACACACACACAAAAAAAGTGTTGAATGTCATACATGATTTTAACACGCTGCCCTGTGCAGAGCTACAGTAGCAGACATGCAGCCATAGAAAGAGGCAGAAAGAAATATTTAGGAGAAGAAATATTTACCAGGATTGATCTTTGTCATTGGACTTAAAAAAAAACATGTTGAGTCTCTCGCGATTAATGGACTCGTTGTCAACTTTTTGGTAGTTGTCAATAACAAAATGAGGAAGTGATGAAAGTCCCACTATTAGTTTAGCGAAGTCAACACAAATTTTTTAACAGTCCAATCTCTCCTCCTGTTTAAACCAGTCAAACTGCCTTTTGGTTTAATAACTGATGCCTAACGTCCAGCCCCAGCATTGTGTTTCATAAGATATTACATCCCTTAGAAAAAATGTATTGGGCTATTAACTGGGCTCTAAAAGTTGTTTTTGGCAGCTTTGTTTGTTTGTTTCATGTCATGTCAGCAAATGGCAGCAGAAGAGTCTGTGAATAGCAGGCAGAAAAGCGGCTTGTTCAACAGTGTCACACCTGCAGCCACACCTAACAGGATGCCACAGTGTCCTGACACACCCTGGACTCCTGCGTCAATGCTTGAGGTCGACAAACAGTTTTAATTAGCGTTACGTAGCTCATTATAGGATTATTCCAGATTACAACTTGGGCCTTTATTTGTGCAGATGTAATCATTATTTTCTACGGATATGACGATGCTACAGTCCAGGTTATGTAAATTACTTTATTTTAGGGTAAAACTTAATGTTAGTGCATCTAAAATGTGGCAGTTTGGGAGGTAATTTCACTGCTTCCCTTTCATTCTTTTCCTAACATGTTTGGCTAAATCTAAGGCTGGCTTGTTATATTTCCTGCCCTGTCTGAGTCTTTTAGGTAATGCTGCTGCGTTCAGGTTACCAGAACCATAACAACCAACCTAATCAGTCTGTATTCTTCACATAAAAGGAAGCCAAACAGAAGCCATATCAAAATTGTAGTTGTATGGCTGCGTATCATAGGCAAGAAAAGCTCTGAAAACACTGAAAGGAGACACAGAAACAAAGAGTGAAGACGTAAGCGGGAGGAAGAGAGAGAAGGAGATGAGAACTTTGATATTTTTTGTCTCTTCATGTACCTGCAGAGAGCAAACAAGCAGGAGGCAGCTGACATTCACCAATTCTGGTGCTGTGTTGCTGTGTGGGAGGATAGGTAGACACGGATGGAGGAAGGGAGAAAGGGAGGGAGACTAGACGGGGCAGAGGGGTGAAGTGTGCTGCATGGGTGAGGAAGGATGAGGAGGAGAGGGTGCAGGGGTCGAGAGGAGAGGAGATGGGGTCGTTTTGCCTTTGAAAAGGGAGGGCTGCTATGGTGGATGGGTGGGGGCAGCTTAATTGTCTCCAGAGACAAAGAGCACTTCTTTTGGTGTGTGACCCTCTCCACACACACTCAAACACACACACACACACACACACACATACTCCACCCAAATTCCATGCGTCACCCCTCTAAGCGCCCCTCCCCTCCTCGCTCTCTGCAGGCTGGGTGGACTTTGACCAGCATGGCTGCCACATTCCTGCAGATAGAGGAAGGAGGGAGGGGGGCACTTGTAATTTGCGCTTTAGTTTTCGTTCATTTTGTTTTTATGTTGATGCATAAATTTGTTCTTTGTGCACTCGTGTTTCTGCTTTGGTAATATTGTTTCTTGTGATCAGCAGCGTGTGAAATTGTCAGATTGTGAAATTAGGGGGAAAGAAGGGAGAGAGAGAGAGAGAGAGAGAGAGTGGGGGTATGGTACCAATAGACTAAATAAATTAGTGCTGCTGTCTGATCCGGACACAGATCATCTGACCGAGCAAAACTTCAGAGTTGGCTGATAATTGTCTGTAGTTATTTGATCAATTGTTCATACAAAACCATTGACTGTAGCAGCTTTAAATATCAAATGTTACAGTCATCTGGTCTAGTCTATTCTTCCACTGAGACCTGACTGTCCAGAGTCTGTTTATTTACACAGCACATGAAAAAACAACCAATGTAAACCAAAGAGATGTACAGACCAAAGCCTGCAGTTCACATGATAAACAGGAAGCACCAACATAAACATGAATGCACAGAGCTTATAGGCTCGAATAAACAGCGCAGATCAGCCACAACACGGGGATTCGAACGTTGTTAACAGTAAGTTTTAAGTTTAAAGATGAGGAATTAATTAAAATAAAAACGTTAATTCAAATGTCCAAATACCCAGCATTCAACAGCAAATATCCTAAAGAGTTTAAAACCGAGAGCACAAGTCGAGCGACGCGTTGTCATGGTAAAAACCCAGAATGTGTCAGTTTTTCCAACAGCTTGCTGAAACTTGAGGACAGCCAGCAGAGGCCTCTGATCGCCTCGAGAGATTTGTACTTCGGTTAATTGCTAATTAGCATTGTCTTTGTGTGCTGCACAATATTTTTCATTAACATCTGTTCACATCTGTTTCTTCCTCCTGCTGTGACATTGTTAGAGGTTGTTGAGATGAAAGACAGAAAGACTCGCTAAACAAGAACACAACACGGTTCTAGTTTTTGAGAAAAGACAAAGTAGAAACGAGGAGACCTGCAGAGAAATCCAGTGTGGGGTTCGGCCACAGATATGATCCATCATTATTGCAGCCTTGCAGACCACACCTCACTACACACACACACACACACACACTTGGATCCAGTCTTTGTCTTGCTAAGTTGCTGGAATCCAGGCACCACTATTAAGAAGTTATTAACCCCCTGCTGTTCCATTCTGTCTGTTCCCATCCCTCCTCCTTCCTCTGTTCTTTCTCTTCACTCTTCTGATGCTTCATTTCCTAATTTCATTTACTGATTTTTCTCTTTCTGTGTGCCCCTCATCCTCCTCCATCACTCTTCCTCAATCTCTCTCCATCCTTCTATTATCACTGCCCCATCCCATCCTCTCTGTAGTTCGTATTAAGCCCGGTTCAACGTCTCCAGTGGAGTATCAGAGTGACAGCGATGCAGAAAGCGGCACAGAGTCCGGATCGGCCTCCCTCAGTGCTCAGAGCCTCGACGCCGGGTGAGTTTGTTTTGATCTTAAAATACTCAGTTTATAAAAAAAGGATTCTTTCCTGTATTTATGAGGTTGGGAAGCATTTAAAGTCTGGCTTGAATCATTTCACCAGTCTTTGTCTGGGTCTCAATATCAATTTTTTCAGGTGTAGCAAGTTAAAAGCCTTCCTCAGTCTGTATCTAGAAAATGAAAAAACAGCAGCTGCAAACTCTTAAATTTACGCAGTTCTACACATGAGCAGCAGGGGGCAGTAATTTGTAAAACAGGATTAGGAGTTAACTAAAAGAAGAGAAAAAAAGACTCCTTGTGTGTGAACAAATTAGACTTAGACAGCATTATAAAACACGATGTGGAAATGTTTTAAATGCTGAGAGGCTACACCTTTGTGTTGTGTCGGTGCTGCCTCCCTTGTGGCCAGTTGTGGTACTGCAGTGATTCAGAGAGCATTTCCTGTGGAGCCCTCAAATATAAATCACAGTAAAAAATGTTTTCAAAACTGTTGAAAGAATATGAGACACAGGATGATGTAATCTCAGTGTGAAGTCTATGTTACGGGTCAAAGGGCCTGCGAGTGAAACACTAACGGGCAGCAGGGTTTCTGGGAAATGCGGTCTTTGTGTGCATCACCTCCCTCCCCTGCAGCCTCCTGACTAATTACATTACTGCAGTGCTTCCTTCACTGGACACTTACATAACTTTATATAACCTCATCACAGCGTGTGTGTGTGTGTGTGTGTGTGTGTGTGTTTCGTACACTGAGGCCATTTGGTCTTCTCAAAGAAAGTGTGCGAATTTGACAGGTTGTTGCCTGTGAGTCTGCATAGTAAAGGTTTGTGTGCCAGTGAAGGCTCCTACAGATACACACGTATTTCTGTGTATGTGTGTGTGTGTTTGTGTGTCCACTGTGTTAGTAGATATTAAATCAAGGCAGAGCTCCAGCCACACCCAGTGGGTGAGGCTGCCTGACTGCAACTGAAATTCAGGGTGTGTGCAATGACAGTTAGCTTAGTGCTGTAATTTGGTGTGTGTGTGTGTGTGTGTGTGTGTGTGTGTGTGTGAAGAGGAAAAGAGGGAGTCAGAGTTAGTGGGAGCTTAATAGAAACAAAGTCAAGTGTGTTTGGGTATTTTTTGAGAAAGATTGCGTGTTGATTGTATTTATGTTCTTGTATGTATGTGTGTGTTTATGTGTGTACGTGTGTGCGCGTGTGCGCGTGTGTGTGATGTGGGCAGGGCAG
>JAPXVT010000007.1:28998864-29010466 GCA_029823135.1 Acanthurus reversus | reverse complement strand
GCCTCCGTGTCACTCTCTCTCTCTCTCACACACACACACACACACACACACACACACACACACACACACACACAGGCTACCCCATGTCTTTCTGTCTCTCGCATACATACATGTCCTGAGGTCTGCCGAGCGAGATCCTTCCGTCCTTTAATCCTGTTAGTGGGAGACGGGGGAGTCAAGGGGAAGAGGGAGGTGAGGTGGTGTTGATGTGTGCGTGTTTGGGGATAAGGGGTGAAGACAAGAAAAGGGGGGAGGACATGTGACACAAAGACCCCCTCCGTCCTGCACCAGCTGGAGCTCTTTGGTAGATGTGAGACCTGAATACCCTGTCTTACAACACACCAACAGTATAAAAATTCATTCATTCATTCTTTCATTCATTCACTCATACATGGTTCTGTGTTGTTGCTGAATGAGCAGAACACAATGTCAAGGGCTGGGATCATCTGCTACACTCAGGTGAGGCAGAGATTTATCGCAAACAAAGAAGTCTGACTTTACTAGAATTAGTTTGGAATCAAATTTAAGGCAGACTGAGACCCTCTTATCTACAGTTGAACATTTAAAGCAATATTTTTTGATTATAACTCTTACAAGTAGTTACACAAAGACCCTTTTCATATTTTTCACCAGGTTCTATTTAAAACTGAATTTCAAATCCAGCATTTTGGTTGTAGAGTAAGCATTATTATGATTAAATTAAAAGTAAAGACACACTAGATATTTTCTAGAATTGCATAGGCAGCCCTTTCTCCACAGCGCTGCATGTCAGCACTGAGGAAAAGTCAGGCTGCACCCATGATCATTCTACTGGAGGGTAAAAGCACTTTGGCTTGTTTGTATTTCTTTAAAGTGATAACATTTGTCTTGGACTTTGATAATCTCAGGATTATCTAGGATACGATTGCAGGTGCCCCTGCAATAGTAACATGCAGGAAGCAGAAAGGTTGGAAAATGGTGAATGAAAAAGTCACCCAGTGGAAGGCTCACAGTCTACATCCTGTGAGTCAGACTAGATGTTTTCTTAATAAAAGCCATGGATAAGTCACATATAATTTATTTATTTATTCACTTAATGTAGGCTTAATGTGCACAATGCAGTCTTACCATTAACTTCACATGTGAATATGAACATTTGTGTGATAAAAACCTTATGATGTCATCATTTTCAATGATGTCATAAGGGTAATCTCATTTAAAAACTAGAGTGTGGAATTTGAAAGATGTAACATTTATCAGGTGGGGATAGTCTCATGAAAAGATGCGTCTGAACTGCATTTTAGAAGCTCAACCTCTTTTTCCACGTCACTTTAATTCTTTCACAATGTCATATTGTTGTTTAACACCAGAAGGGCCAGAATTCCATATTAAAGGAAGGAGTTTTCCCTGCTTTAGCTGTCATACATGGAGCTGGCATCCTGTCCAGTGCTCTCAAAGTAAAACTCAATAGATAGCTTCAGAAGAAGATATCCAAAGCACACTGGAGCACACGGATCAAGACAGCACAGTTTTATCGCGACTAACGTTTTGACGCCACGTGCGTCTTTGCTAGAATTCCATACCGACTGGAAAGGCTGTGGTGATCATTTTGACTGCTGGAGTCCACATGCTATTATCTCTCATGATAAATACTCAGTATAGAGAATAATGCTTTTATGTTATTGGGTTATCTTTTTAAAAAACCTGAAGTTGTGCCAAGGAGGAAGAGAAAACGTCCACTTTCAAAGGAGACGGATCATCCAGATCCATCCAGGTCAGCTCTGCTCCGCTGTGCTGCCGTACGCCGTGCTGCTTTGGTGGACAAAAACTGTCTCTGTAAAGGGAACTCGCTGTCGCTCTCTAAGTACTACTTTTGACAGACTATGATAGTCGCCAAGCAACCAAAATGCAGCTGCCACTGTATCAATTTAACCACGGCAAAATCTGTGCGGTCATTATGACCGCCTGTGGCTGAAACAGGCAGAAATGATCACATTTTCTTTGCCTTTAGTGCAATTTGTATAAATAACATTTCAAATGAAAACACAGACATTTTTAGGAAAAGTCAGAGACCAGAAGCACTGTCAATTTTAATTCAACAAAGTTGTATAACATATAAAAGTGAAAACCTTCAAATTGACCCTCATGGCCGTTCTAGTGTTAATCATTTGAAGGTTATTTACTTTTCATCACATGTTGGCTACGTTTGGGAGCAGAACTGAAACAAAGCTTCCATGTAGCTTCTTCAAATAGCTTTGACACTTTTTTTCTGAGTCTTCCGAGTATCACAGTCTCTTTTCCTGCTGCTCCCTTCAGCCCTGAACACCCAAGACAGGAGTTAAAAAAAAAGAAAAGAAAAAAAAAGATTCATTTTCATTTACATACGTACGTACATACATACATACATACACACACTGCTTTAATCCTTGTTATTTCCCCCCTCATCCCAGTGGCATGTTCATACATCATTTTGTTTGTTTACTTGTTTTCCCTTTGTTCAGCTGCTCTCTATTCTTGTAGTACAGAGCAGAGGAGAGCTGAGGATTTTGTTTGTATGGAAATGAGCGTGGCGGCTCTCTGGGGAAGCGCTCAGAGTGCTGAGCTGTTTGATGCCTGGTCCTCCACAGACTGCCGGGCCGCTGTCACTGTTAAAGCCAGCTAAATGATGCAAAGACCCCTGATACTGCATTGAAAAGGTCAGAGGTCACCCTGGCTCATTGGAGCAGAGGTTAATAAAGTGCTTTTAAACCCTTGTAATAGTTTTGCAGCATTTAGTTTTATAATTTTCCATCTCTCAGCATGAGAGAATCAGAGGATTATTGGCTCTAATCTTCATCATTTATAAAAAATTGGGAAAAATATTTTGAGAGCATTTTAGTTCCTATATGTGATGTGTTTCTTGTTGACAAAGTGTTTAAAGGATAATTCAAAATTTGAATTTATGTGGATATAAATAAGAAAAAAACAGTTAGATTTGATAGAAGTGACAAAAGGCAAAGCAAGGGTTTGAAAAACGCCGTGTTTGTGTGGACAAGCTTTCAGACTTGCTCCTCAGCAGAAACAGTCTTTCACGCTCAGTTTAAAAGTCCACTCATGTTCAAAAAAGGGGAGAGAAGAAATCAATCACACCTGCCTGAGAATAAAATCGCTGCGTCCAGGTGGAACCAATCATGTTCATTAGGATGCTGCTCAGTTGGCCTCATGTGTTTTCTGCCTGGCAGAGATTTTTCTGTGTAGCTTTAACTTTAAATGTTCGGTGCAAAAAAACAAAGAAACACACAAATAAGAAATGCACCCTCTAGCCCCCCATGTTCTAATCATATTTCATTTTAAGAAGATAGAAAGCTGTGGTTCTTCTGTTCACATATTTTGAAAACATATGAATTGAATTCTGAAGGTTCGGCATGACAGCGTCCCCTCGCATGCTCAGAGTAAACAGGCCCGCGGTTATAGAGCTTTTACACGCCAATCCTGCCCAACATTCCCTTTATGTGCAAGTGCTGCAGGGCTCAGATGCATAATACATGAGCACTCAGTTAATCTATTGATCCAAAATATGTCTTCTCTCTTTCTCTGTCTCATTTACTGTCTGTCTTTCTTTCCTTCTGTCATACCCTATCTTTGCTTCTTGCTCACATTTTCCTCTTCCTCTTCTCTTCTGTTCTTTGTCCATATCAGCGGCATGTGGACGGACACATCAACAGATTAAACTAAGAGGAGATGAGAGGGAGACACACGCGAAGAGGTGGAGATAATAAACCGTGTAACCATGAAAAATGCAGACACCGTGAATAAGAAATAACCCTGTGAGAGAACAGTGAATGAGAGGAACAAAATAAGAAAGTCATCGGCTGTGATAACAAATACAAAAGCACAAGGGCAAAACCCACCGGTATGTAAAGAGGAGCAGAGGCAAACAACCTTTAGCCAAAAGTGCCACAGATCATAAACAGCAAGAGACAGCAGAAACAGTCCTGTCAGCTGCAGGCTGGAGACTCAACACAAAATAGACTGAAACAACTGAAAGAAAACTGGGGGGAAAAAAGGCGAGTAAGGTGAAGCTGAGGTGAAATGTTTCCAAATAATAACAAGCAAAAATCCTCATCCTTAACTTAACCCTCCAATCACTGAAAGAAGAATCCACTCAGGGAGGTACAAGTGGGGTTTACTTAAATGAAAACTAAAAATCATGCAGATAAGCGTCAGTTACCTCTGAATAAAAAACATATTCTCACCGCCAAGCTCGTCACATTAAGATGCCTGATGTCACTTTGTAACAAGTTTTAAAGTTGTGATGCTTTAAAGTGGTATTCTCGAAGATTTGAGTCACATTGTCTCTGACAGCACCTTTGGCAATAAGCTGTAATTGCAGGCACACTTTGACCTCATCCCTCAGAGTTCATGTGGAAGCCAAATTGTGTCGATCGTGTGACGTCAGTCAATCTCCTGTTTCCTTCTTCAGCACATTGAGTTTTCTTCTCCTTTGGACCTGTGCTTGTATTTGAACTGTCGTCACCTGGATGCTGAATTTTCTTCGTGTCTTAATCCGTCACTGTAACTCACAGGAAATGAAAAGCATCCACTGTGGTCAGACACAACTACGAGTGAGCCTGTGGTGTTTGCTCCACCCTCCATCTGGGCAGACCAACACCTGCTGACGTAAAAGGCGTCACAAACGATTTAGCGAGGGAAAACTCGCCCCCGACACCTAGACTGTAGAACTCTGCAATGCTGCAAATACATGAGCTTTCATTAGTGGGTCGTAGGCTCAGTGTACATTGTTTGACCTCACTCCTATGAAGTAAAGTCTAGTTCTCGGTGTGTTCAACAAATATTAAAATCGACTCACCAAGGTTACATGCCTCTTTGATGAAGGGGAGCTGTTTGATATTTTCTTCCCCATTCACTTGAATTGAAAAACTAGAAACTAGGATATAATATGCTTAAAATTGAAATTACCAGGCAAACCATGACATTTATACATTAAATACATTTATATATTAAAAAAAACAAGTTGTTCGCATTCGGCTTGTCATTTCATGCTTAGTTTTTGTGTAATTATCATCTTTAAACAAAAATAGATTCAGTCTTTCAGACAGAAGTCTTTTGAGATTGACGTGCACTAGCTGTTCTCCAATGTTTGCTGGTGGAAACAAACTCAGCAGTTCCTGAGTGAATTAACGAGCTTTGTACATCACAACACAAGCGATCATGGCTGAGGCTGATTTTAGTGTAAAGTAGAGTGTTTATGAGCTTACCTGCACAGGTGGATCGATGCAATCAGGGAAGACTGAGCAGTTGTATTGAGTAATGGACTCTTTCCTACCACAACAGTCACTGTCAAGAAAATGATCGCTGTACAGACACAACACCAACTTGTTTTGCTGCAGCACATCCCACGGCGTGTTGACGTCTGGATGTCTGATGGCCAACAACCACAGCTCACATCGCTCCGGAGCTCCAACCGGCAAACGATGGTAACAGACATGGGTTAAGTTGTTTGAATAATTGTTACATCCCATAACCACGCACTTCATGAAAGGTATAATCTTCACTAACTACTGAAGTTCGCCCTACGTTAGTAATGCTAGTCTCGCTGAAGTGCTGATTGTTTACACTGAGCAGTGTGTGGGCATGCTGACTTCCGTATGCCAGCTCCAAGTTATGTGACGTGAGAGGAAAAAAAGGCAAAACTAATACAAACACTTTTCAGGAAAAAAACACTGACCATTTCAAGGAAAAAAATCTATGTAATAAACACCTGATATTGAATCAGTTCATGTAATTGTATTAATTGTTTATTTCACATTTGTAAGCACAATTCAAGTGAATGGGAGGAAAATTTCAAACAGCTCCCCTTTGTCACAGAGGCATGTAACTTTGGTGAGTAAATTTTAATATTTCTTGAACACAATGACGACTGGATTTTACACCATATATTGAATCTTGTGACAAAATCACTTTAACAGACATTAACCAAATAAGAATCTTCAAGATTACCATGTTAAACAGACGCAGGTTGGCTCAACTGAGGACAAAAACTTACTTAACTTCTGATTGTGCTTGTTTGTCAGAAATTCTTGGCTGACCTCAAATTCTTCTCTAATTGCATTTTATCCGTTTTCTGCTACAAACTCTAGCTGTAAAGAGATAAAGACTTGTGAGTTAATGGCTCATATTCCCTTGAGACTCGACCTCGAAAAACCCTCTCGTACTCTACAGCCATTATACAACATGGCTGCTCTGCTAAGACAGCACCAATACTGTAGCATCCTGTCCTGGTCGCTCGACTTACAGTACCACCTTCATGCATTTTTTACTTCTCTCCCTACCGCTTTCTTCTGTCTTTCTCAGCCACAGAATCTGAAGCACAGTGATGTCATGTAAAGTCTTTTCTTAAGCTTGAAATTCTGCTATAAACTGATAAACCCTGAGAGTCTTGACCTCTCCTGGAAACCGGAGACTCTTCAAAACACTGAGATGTTATAGGAATGTTTTGAGAAATCACCAGTGTGTTAGTAATCAATTGATGATCTTTGCACTTCAAGCTAATAAAGATGACACACACAGCTGCATGTAACTGATGATCTTTTAGAGCTTAAACGGACGTTTACCCCCAAATTAAAATGTAGTCATTATTTACTCACCATCATGCTGATGGAAGGTCGAGTGGAGTTTCTTAGTCCACAAAACACTGCTGGAGTTGCACAGGAAAAAGGTGCTGCAGTAATATTACAAACAAATGTAGTGAATGGTGACATAGATTCAAGTGTAAAAATAAGACGTAATCAGTGGTGAAGTGCAGTGCATATGCAGGTGTACGGAGAATACCCGCTTATATTTCAGTCTAAGAAATGGTTTGCTCAAAATGCCTTATTGTCTCAGCCTATAGTCTAACTGTGGGCCAGTACTGATTGCAAAATCTGCACCTCTGTTGAGGCTAATGTTAATTCCACAATGATCCTCCTGACTCCCTGAAGTCAAGCTGCAGAAGTTAAGTAAAAATGTGAAAAATAGGCCGACTACTGTCCCATTTTTGGATTAACCAAACATGCAAGAGTAGACTTAGATGCCACCGTTTGTAACAAGTCACACCGCTTCAAAAAAACATGGGGGTATAAATCCAGAGTTTACCCACTTCTCCAGGCACCACTACAACACCGGACATAATAAAACCATAAATGCCTCCATTCTGCTCATCTTAAGCAATCCAAGTGTCGTAAAGCCTCAATGTGCCAAACTGTTTTAAAAACCATCACTGACGCCATGTTTTTTGCCTCACTGTTCACCGTAGCCTGTAGCTCCACGGAGGGGAGCCACGTTCACGTGCACACGTGCACACGTGCACACACAGTCTGAAGCTCATGCAGCAGCTCTACATGGTACGAAGGGGAGCTTACCTATCTGCAAGAACAACTGAAGGGCAGGTCTGGTGTCTGCTGCTGGCACTGCACTTCCAGCTAGCATGTAAACAAGTCTGTGTGTGCCATGTTAGCTACAGGCTATGGCCTGTCAGGTCTTTGAAAACAATTTGGTGTGTTGAGGCTTCAGGACACTTGGATTACATTAGATGAGCAGTATGGAGATATTTTTTGGTTCTATTGTGTATTTTTTTTAACTACAATTGTTTGTGATATTACTGCAACGTCTTTTTCTTGTGAAACTCCAGCAGTGTTTTGTGGACTAAAAAATGTCATCCAAACTTCCATTGGCATAAGGGTGAGGTGGTAATGACAGAATTTACATTTTGGGATGAACTATCCCATTAAAGTTTGAGTTTTGGAGTTTTGTGATATTTTTAGGTCATAAATCATCTATACCACAGGGTGATAATAATGACACATGAATGACTGTGGTGTCTAGTCTCATCTTTTAATGCTTAATCAAGCAGAAGGTCAGTTTGTTTCCTCTTAAAAGAAGACAGACACAAGGTGAAACCTTTTTCCAAACCTGCAGGCGCAGGTAGAGTGCTCGAGGATCTCCCTGAACGAACCAACTAACCTTTACTTCCAGCCTTGTGTCTTTAATTTCTGCTGGCAGACAATGAAATATTTACAAGGAACTCTACAGGCAATTACATTAAAAGTGTGTGGTTAGACACCGCCTACCCTTTGGCGGGCCCCCACGGTGAGAAGCTGAGGCCGATTTGGTGAATGGTCGCAAAGTTTACAACGTCAGATTTTACTCACTATCAATAATTCAGAGCTGGAAAAGGCGGAGAGGGAGAGAAAAAGGAGGACGAAGAGTAGATGCAAAGAGAAGGGAATGAGAGGAGGAAGCCGGGGAAGGAGGAGAGGAGGTGTGCGTTCAGACTGTGGTGGATGTTGGCGGAAGGCTGCACTTCAGTATCCATTTGCTAAATGTTGCAGAAATACACAGTGTGGCCGCCATGTTCTGCATGTTGAAAGCTTCAATGGACCTCTGAGCCCTCAGAGTCCATCCTGCACTCTGAACACACAGTCACCCGTACATAGCCACACATGCACATATATACTGTTTGTATACACAAAATAAAACTGGTTTATTTCTGTTTTTAGTGCATTCACACACATACCAGTCGGCAAAACACACACACACACACACATACAAACACATTGCAAAACTACAACCTCAACAAGGAAAACGCTGCAGTTGAATTTTAGCACCTGCTCTGAGTACATTTCACTGACAAATGACAATAAAGGTCAAGTAAGTGTTTAGTTGTTTTAGTTTTGTGAGAGAAATTAGATTAGCGTGTTCTCTATTTCCAAATGTTAATCAAACAAAGGAATAAAGAATCACAGGGCTACCCTAAATGTAAACATGTATTTAATTTAACCTCTATTTAACCAGAAAGTCCCTTGAGATTGAAATCTCTTCTACGAGACAGACCTGGCCAAGACAGCACACCAGTCACAGTCACAGTTTAAACAGAAATAAAACAAAGTATATAAACATTAAAACACAAGAGAGACTGAAGCAAATCAATTATTACATTTTTCAGTTAAATGAACTTTTAACAGTGCTTTAAAATTTTCCAGTGGGACTAAATTATTAAGATGTAGTGTACTTTGCAAATTATTCCATGTCTGAAGAGCAAAATAGCAGAAAGCTTTCTCCTATTTAAATAATAGAGTAGACAAACATAATGAATGCAAATGCTTCCATACAGCTTCCCATCATCGTGTGTCGAAAATGCAAAAATTCCAAGTCTTTTTGTGGCAAGAGCAAAACGTCTACAGGATGCTGGAAGAATTATTGTCAGATGATGTGAATCTAATTGAAACAAACTATTAATCAGATAACTTTACATTAAAATATGTGTTGAAAGTTTGAACTTCCCATCCTGGCCTCCTCTCTCCTCCTTCTCTCTGTTGCACACACTCCCTCCATCCTTCCATCCAGCTGAACTCCCTGCATTCTGTCCGTGCAGTGTCGCCTTCCCAGAGGAGCGTCCTGCCTGCCGGTGTCCCGGCGGAGGAGGGTGATGCATATTTGATGAGCGGGTGCTGGGGACCCTCTGGAGGGCAGCAGCTACAACGGGACAAAGGGCCTCGCTCAGGTTTCCTGCTGGCCGTCACCGACACTGCTGCTCTTTTTGTGGAGGAGCTGGTGAGACAGGGTTGAAGTTTCAGCCAGGAGGCAGAGTTACAGGAGGGCCAAGACCCAACAGAGGCCAACCTGATGAGCACATTCAGGTTTTACTCTCAAGAAATTCATGAACGGATGACATGAACGTTTGGGTTTTAATTTTAATGTACATTTTAATTAAATCATCCCGATTTGATTCCTTTGGGGTTTGGCAATACACAGTCACTGCTACATTTTACAGTGTTTGATTTTATTTGAAAACAACAGTTGTCAACTTCTCTGCTTAAATGAAAGAGTCACAATTAATTATTAAGGAGTTATTTACAAACTCAACAAGAACAATAAAATAAGATGCTGAGGCTGTGCTTGTGGGCTACACTATGAGAGACAATAAACAAAACCTTGACTTTTACTTTGACAGATACACTCAAACTGACTAAGATTAAGAAATATCGACCACTATGTTTGGGCCAATTGTGAAGGAAAGTTTGGATGCCAGTTTAAAAAAAAACAAACAAAAAATCAAAAACAAAAAAACAAAAAACATTTGGGATGTTTTGTAGAAGTAAACATGCAGAAATATTAGCTCAAAGTTTTTGGTTTTGTTCCCCTTTATCTTTAATTACTTGATCTTTGTTCTTTACCTTCAGTGACATTTTTATTTGTATTTGTTCCGTTTTACTGCTTCTCAACTGCTCTTGTGTTTACTTTAAACTTTATTCTGACTTAAAGACAGCTAAGAACCTGCTAATGGCCTGTTATATTGATACAGCAAAAGGAAATTTGCAATATAGGGCGGTAGTTCCACTTGATTATATTTACACCATGAAATTCAGATGTCTTCATAAAGTTTGCGTAAAGCTGCACTGTTAAAAAAAAAAAAAAAATCTTTAAATTTAATCATCATCCACTTTTTTACAGTTTGGTTTCTACAGATTGATACATAAACATGCGTCAGGAACTGTGTGCATTAAATTTTAGAGAGAGTTTGAGGATTTTGCCATTTGCATTAATCCATTATTATTATTATTATTATTATTATTATTATTATTATTATTATCCATACACTTTTGACCCCTCCCTCTCGCGCCTGTAGATGATGCAGAAACGCGCTGCGGCTTTTGCGAGTGTTACGTCACTTGACAGAGACCGATTGCAATAATTATTCCGTCTTCTCGCGCGCGTCTGCCCGCAGGAAATCCTTTTGATTGACAAGCTGCCGCTCTTGTGTCTCACGTGCGGTTCATCTGTAAGTGTTTCATCGCTGCTGTTTGTGCTCTTTGTAACCGTTTAATCCCTGTTTATTCTTTGAGAGAAGTGTGTGTGTGTGTAGGGGTGGGGAGGGGGGTGTCTTAATATATCCGTAAAGTAAATGAAACATGATTAATTAATGTATTAATTGGCAAGAAAGTGAATGGGGTTCATGCGGAGGAATTCCTGCCATTAATTAATAATTGGAGCTGAATCTCTCTTGTGTGTGTGTGTGGGGGGGGTGAGCATACATGTGTGTGTGCGCTTGTGAGTGTGTAAGTGTGCATGCGTGTGTATGAGAGAGAGTAAGTGTGTGTGGCTCAATCAAACGCGTGTATTTGTTGCAATGTTAATCCGTGCAAAGCGGAAGGATTTCAGGGACTATTTCTCAGCACCGAGAGGGAACGAACCTGTCTGATTTTTTTCTATCTGTCATATTTGACGACAGCCAAGCTGTATATTATATATAGCTGACAATTATATAAGGAATTAATCATAAACTATATAATAAACATAAACCATCATACATATTGAATAATATTTTTTCCTGCCAGAGTTTCAGCATAAAATCCTCCCCAGCTTCAGTCCTCAGCACTGTCTTGAGTGTCTAATTGACTGTTACACTAAATATTGAATATATTGGTGGTGAAGGTCCAACTAGAGTTAAAGCAGGGAAACTCCTCCATGTGTGCTACAATCTAATCCTCTGATGAAACCTCTGAGTGTCTACGGACGATCTTGGCAGATCCGTTTTCAACTCTGCAGCCCTCTTTTAACAACTTGTGGAAACAATTGGTAAATT
>JAPXVT010000007.1:28799301-28811016 GCA_029823135.1 Acanthurus reversus | reverse complement strand
TTTCTGCATTGACCATGAATAAAAGCAAGTAGGCCTACCGCTCAAGGCTACAGGTGATGATTTTGCATTTGTTCTTTGTTCTGCATCCCTGCCAAAATCACTGTTCCTATTGAAGAAGGTATAAACAACAGCAAATCCATTTCTATTTCCATTTGACAGCAAATGGAAATAGAAACTGTGTCCAAAAGTGTGTTTAAATGATGTTTTGAAAAAGATCAGCATGTTAAAATGTTTAATAAGATGTTAAAATGATGGGACACATTTAAATATGCTTAAAAGGTGTTATGAATAGATGGACATGTTTAAAATATACAAAAACGTTCACAGAAGAACATGTTTGAAATGTTTAAAAAATGTTGAACAGATTTTATTCTTTTATTTCATAATACAAAATGTTAACTCATTTATATATTAATGGGGAGCGGGGTGCAGTTGCTTGTATACTCTCTGGGGGGAGGCCCACAGCCTCAGACTTTGAAAACCCCTGCTGTATGTAAATTCTACTGCAGAAGAGACTCGATGATCTCTGCAGGTGGTTGTGGGAAAAAGTTCGATTCAGTTTCGATTATCGGCTGAATGAGTTGTGAATTATTGGCATATCGAATATCATCAAAAAAAAATCCAGTATCGTGCATCCCTAGTTCCAGCGGACCGCCTCAGCCGACAGCTGCAGAACAGGCTACAATTGACTGCAATGTTATCATGAAGGCAATTGCAACTGTCATAGTATTTCCAGTAAAAATGTCTACTAAAATATAAACCAAAATATGTTAATATAAGGCCATTTCTAACAATCCTGTAAAACCCTTTGAGTGTGATATCCTGGTTCAGATGTGACCTGCAGTAGTTTAAAATGACGGGCAGCTCTTGGCTGAAGATGGGAAAATTCAAAGTTTCAAGTGGAATTCAGACAGCTATCAAGTGTTTTTTTTTTTTTATTGTGTTAAAAAACACAAGATGAGGTAACAAAAAAGACCTCAGTTTAAGTCCCTAAACTTTAGATTTTTTAACTTTATGGAATTAAACATGAAAATGTCCCCTGATATATTTTAAAGTATGGATAAACACACAAACTCCAATCTAAAAAAAAAAAAAAAAGTCAGCTGAGTTGGAATCTGAGATGATTTCTTTCTTGTCATAAACGTCAGTAATCTCTAATAATCCTGCCCACTCTGTACTTTGCATCATTGCATTTGCATCATCATTTGCAGGTGCGTGTTTGATTCAGATTTTACACCAGCAGACACAAAGACGGATTTAAATGCATTAAATTGCACATTTTCACCTCAACCAGCAGCAACACCTTCTGCAGTAGCATCTGTTCATCACCAGGTGGTGCCAGTTCATATTTTTACAAGCTGACACATAGGCACCATTTGTCTTTTACTTACCAATCAGCAGCTTTCACAGCCCGTTGACGACTGTTATCACATTTTTTGCATCAAATTCTACTGAGAAAAATCTAAAAATGATAATGATGTGGTTTTTGCTCGAGTCTGTACCAAAAAACAAGTTCAGCCCTTAATTTGTAATGGTATGTTGTGAGTTGTTCGGCTATAATTAGATTTTGCATGTAGTGTTGGAAACCTCTCGGCTGCACTGTGACCTCTGCATGCCTTTATTATGTCAGTGTTGAATGTGGTTTGACTTGGTGAAGGTCGTCTCTCCTATGCGTCTGTCAGCAGAGACAGAATCCGGCAGCTGCCTCAGAATAAGTTTTCTCATCATCGTACGATGAACACGAACTTAAACATCAAGTATGACGTAAACCAGCTTCTTTAAAACTGTTTTACCTCTTTGATCATCTCTCCAGTTCTCTCGATGATGATGGTCTTGGCTTCTTTGACGGGTGAGGTGACCTGGTAGTCGTCGCTCAGCAGACCGAGGATGGGGTACTGGTTCCTGTACCTACACACACACACACACACACACACAGAGAGAGTCACTCAGATGGAAGATACTTAGTTTTGATTCAGAGAGACGTGTTTTGGTGGACATTTTAAAAACTGCAGTGAGATCATAATCTGGTAACGAAAACATCTCATCCTCACATTGCATTACATTATATTTTTGCTTAAAGAAGACCAAATTGGTTAATTAATGATGGAAATAGTTAATTTTCTGTCATTTCAGTACAAATAAGTTCTGTTCTGGTGTGATCCTGTACTTTTTGGTGATGATGGTCTTGGTGACGGCCTTGGAGCTGTCGTTCCTCTCCTGCATCAGCCTCCTGATCTCCTGCAGGGCAAAAGGAGGTCAAAGGTCAGAGGCTCAGACACACCTCAGAAGTGCAGCAGGTGTTTTTACGGCTCGTTTAAGTGTCTCAGAAAATAAGTTTACTGGACACATTATATTTGAATTCCTTATTGAGTAACATGTTATTCTGACTTGACAAGAAAAAAAGTTTTGCAGCTGTTTTTCTTCGGTTTGCTCCTCCTCTTCACAGGTTTTTTCATCACTTTATCTGACCAGGATGAACCCAAACTAAACGTGACTGCTGCTCATTGCCTGTGTGAGAAACTACGACACAGGTATGTCACTCCAGCACCCTGAGGTGACACAGACATTCCTGAAGATGAACTGAACTGTCAGCCAGCTTTGGGTACGAAAACAAAGCACGCGAGACATTTGGTCGAACCTGAAAGGTGAAAACTGATGGTTGCAATGAATAAACAAATCCGCCTACAGGCCTGGAGAGTGAGTGTGTGTGTGTGTGCGTGCGTGTGAGTGCGTGTGTGTGCGCGTGTGTGTTTGTAAACAGATATTATACAAGAGAAACTAGCTGGCTTGGTTGTCATGATTCAAACACGTCTTACTGTGGAAGTCACACACTTTTCTTTCTAAATGACTGAACACACACACACACACACACACATTCTTTGTATTAAGAGTTGAGCACCTGTGACTGTGACTAAGACTTCTGAGGAAATCCTGGTTCGTCACAGCGGGCGTCTAATTTACCAGAAATCAAAAACATGGTAAAAGAAGAATCTCAGCCATCACCATTCAAAGAGCCACTTCCTGAAGTAACTTTGAACTTCTGTACTTGCCGTAGCTTGTGCACACAGCTTTCCTGTGCAATGAGGGATTACCTCATCAGTCTCATCATGTCACAGCTCAGCTCATAATGTTGCCTCATTAACGGATATCAGAAATGAATTTTTTTAAACATTATGATACACAATATGAAAGATTGCCAAAATATGACCCAAGCTGTAAAAAGAACTGATGGAGGTTTTGCATGTATCACACTTTTACTACAAATCTCACTGGTTACTGTTATGCAAAGCTGCGGCTGTGTTTCACAGATTTGTATTTTTTTTCTTCACTTCCAGGCATCCATTCGTTTCCATTTATTTCCACACAGCATAGCAATCTATCAGCTGACTCTTTAAGAATTAATAAAGTAATTATGGGTTTACAATACTTAATATAATCCATGGTGAGGGCATTAAACCTACATTAATTTTATAACTAAAGTATTGTTTGCAGTGACGACTGTTCAGATTACTCTGCACTAACGGCACATTAAACTGTATTACTGAAACTGGAAGGACAAAAAAAAAAGGCTGGTAAAGCCTTTACTTTATTTTAAGGTCTCACCGTCTATGTTAAAGTGTACTTGAGTTTCTCTGACTATGTTTTTTACATTAAGCTGAAAAACAACACATGCTTCAAACAAAAGCTTCTGCCGAGCTGATGTGATTAAAAATATTACGTAGACTGTACAGAAATGACTGGAAACCAATGGCTGTCTAGAAAATATGCATTTAAAAAGAAAATTTTAAGTATGTGTCCTGCAATCATTGTAATATTATTATTATTATTATTATAAAACCTGATTTGTGTTTTCAGAAACTGAGGGAGCAGGTCTGTGATTGTCTCAGTTTCCTCTGTGCGTTCAAACACACGTACAGACCTCCTCCTGTCGGGTGATGGTGGTCTGCCGCTGCTCCAACATGGCGAGCAGCTCTGAGATCTTCAGCTGCAGACTCTGCTCTGTGGAGGAACTGGTGGTGCTGAACTCCATCTGGATCTTTGTTATCTGGGACTGGAGGGAGGATAGGGAGAGAAAAGGGACAAATTATGTCAAAGGGGTTAGTAAATTGATGAAAACAGGTTACAGGACCTGTCTTGTTGTTTTTGTCCTGAAAGCATTTTTTGCAAAATTTCTGGGAATGTGATTATATTTTGGGACTTTACTCTAAGTATATATACACTATATAAAACTGATTTTGCAAACAAACAAAAAATGGCTTCACAATCTGTGCAACCATCTAAATTATACTGCATATCTTGCCATTACGACATGCATTGTTCACCAACTGTTTGCTATCTTGTCTTCATCAAAACACACACCGTTAATGGTTTTCAGGTGCTCACATCTCGCTGAAATTTAAGCACACTGTGTCTGTTTTTCTCCCTGAATCAGGGCTGCCCCACCCTGATGAAGACGAGATAAAGACAAGATGAAACCGTCGCATGATTGAAGTAAAAAATTAACATAAAACTCTGAGAAGACAATACAAGAGCCTGCAGCATCTACAGCCATGCTGGCTGCTCTGTGAAGCTGTTCTTTGTGACACATTTTCCCACAATGGAAATGCTGATGTGCTGATGTTTATCAAGTACATAGTCACCACATGAACCATCTGAGTTGGGTGTCAGCATGCTAACATTTGCCAGGGAGGACTAAACACACAGCTGAGGCTGATGGGAATGTCATTTGTAGAGCTGTTGACCGATGATAAACAAAATTTCCACCAGCTCTTTAGCCATCAGGTCAATGGAAGGTAAAAAATGTGAACCTTTTTCCAACCAATCATCTTATTTTCATTCTCACCCGCAGTCTCTCGATCTCCTCGTCTTTCTCACGTCTCAGGGAGCTCAGCTGCTCGTTGTACTGACGGGACAACTCCTCTGTCTTGATGTGCAGAGTGGTGCTGCTGCCTTGACCTGCCAGCTGATGGACATACGGACAGAAAATCATCATCCTTGTAGCACAGTTAACACTGCCCGGCTTTTGATATTTATCTGCTCATTTGTTTTGATCTGCTCAAAATTTAAGTGTCTCAAATGCAAACAGTGTTTTCATTACTGCTCTAAATCCCAGTTAGTCTAATAAGTGATCACCGTACGTCATCGGCCGTCACATTTGCTACAGAACAGGAGAAAATTTAAAAAATGAGCGTAATAAAAATGAAGCAGCTTATTTCCGAAGGGCTCCCGTTACAATTTATTGGAATAAACTTTGTGTTTACTGAGACATTCTTTCTTCACATGTTCACACGCGTTTCAGCATTTGTGCTGATTTTCCCAAACCTCGTTGGTGCAAAGTTCTTCCTACATCTCCATCTGTGTGTGGGTTGGCTCATAATAGGACATGAGAGCTGCTGCTGGAGTTGCCTCTGAGAGTGATTTATGTCACAGACAAAGAAAAAAAGTTGGCTTGTAATCTGAGCTGTAACCGCTGTCACAGATCAAAAAGCCAAACAGTTTTTAACTGCAGGCACCTTCATCTGCACCCGGTTTCCAAAACCTGGATTGTGTAAGTTTTAATAGTTTTATTCAGTGTTCTACTTGGTCTAACTTTGAATTTTTACAGTCTCTTTTTCAAACACTTTCGGTGAGTTTGAAAGTGATGTTTTCTGAGATTTTTGTTCCAAACGGTTGTATTTTGGAAGTCAGTTCAGGGAGGTGCATCACCTTCGTTCGGAGCATCTCGTTCTCCTTCTCCATCGCTCTCATCCGTCCCTCCAGCTCTTTGATCTTGAAATCGCGGCCGGAGTCGCTGCTTCGGCTGCTCGTGAGCTGACTCTCCAGGGAACGCTGGGTGGAGATGGCTTCCTTCAGAGACAGCTAGAGACGGACGACACACACAGGAAGTCAGGAAACACTCGGACGCACACAAAGCCTGAACCCTACAGACCTTAAAGAACGACGATGATCAAATATACGATGCAAACATTTATTCTCGCAACGTGACTCAAATATGTTCATACACAAGGATACATGTACCTTTTAAGGAGGTACAAGAGATGAGATTATACATCCATCGAGGTATTTTTTGTTTTGTGTCCTGTTTATGTACTGAACAAAACCTACAGACACCAGCACCTGCAAGGCATTCTGGTCTTTTGTAAAACAAGTAAACATCTCTTCAGTTACAACATCAACACCATGAGTAAGAACACAAACACACACACACACACACACACAGATGTACACTACCTGCAGCTTATTGTTGTTCTCTCGAACGGCCTCCAGGAGGCAGTCATACTGCCGAGCCTGGTCTGCTTTGAAGCTCAGGTCTCTCTCCAGAGCCTCCTTCTCACCCTCCAGACGCTGCACCACACACACACACACAGTCAGTTAGTCTTTCAGTTCTTGTTTTTTATTTGTTAACTGTTGTACTTTTAAATTGGATGAGTAAATCTGCTTTTTCTCTGGTCATCTCACGTTCTTATCTCTTTCTGAGGCATTTCCATTTGCTGCCATTTGTCTGTGTGAAATGTTAATTGTCTCTGTTGAGAATGTGTGCACACATGAAAGCTGACTGCACCACATTAACTTGGCACTAAGTTTCTGGCCTGAAGACAGAAAATATCTGCTGTCATTTTAAGCTTCTAATTGACTTTAATTACCTGAACAGGCCGGAGGGACGTACTGTTCTGGATCTGGAACTGAATGTACATCAATGCATGAACCTATTATTTATATAACCAGGGTGATGCGTGCTGGATTTGGTTGATTTTGTTCACAAACATTAAAGTTAACATTTCAGGAGCGGATTCCTTGCTTTCAAGAGATGTTAAAAAATGTTCTTGATTCTTTGCAGGAAGTTGAAAAAGAACTATTTAATTCTTTAAGATTAAGTTTAGATCTAAACATTTAGTAAAATGTTACTTTGTTCCTCTGTGTTCTGAAAGGTAATACTGACCTGTAAATCCACAACATTTACGGTCATGAGTCATGTTGACATATTTAAAAACATACATTATATTAAAAGGAAAAAAAAGACCTCTTATGCAAAACTTCAATCATCCACTGAGTACATAAAACAATTTGAATCAGTAACACTTTTAATTGTTTCAACTTTAAACTGCTGTTTATTCATGCAATAATCATACTTATTGCTTGATAATATTCATGCAAGTTATAATAATCTGTGTGGATTTTGACAAAGAAGTAACTGATGTGATTTTATTACTTCTGCTTGAGTAAATGTCTGATATCTTCCTCCAACAATGCAAATACATTTAGTCCTTAATCAGTTATCAGAGAGATGCCAAACTTGAACAAACACTGTGATAAGCTCTTTTTGAAGTTTGTAATTCTTTTAGGGTTGTTTGGTTCTGTATGTTTGTCATGTAACAAATTTAGTCAAACAGTTTTATATGATTTGATTGTATTGCTGCTGATTTCTTTATTTCCTGCAGTCACCACGGAGTCAATGACCCACACACAGCTGTGCACAGATGATCTGTTATCATCCAGTTAAAATGATGTGTGTGAGTGATAATCTAAATGAACTCCTCTGCATCTCAAATCGCAGTGTTTTGGTTTCACGTGTCTGCAGCTCGTACCCGCAGGTCCTCAGACATGTGCAGCAGCTCCTCTCTCAGACTGCTGAAGGTGGACAGCAGCAGGCGCATGCTCTTATCTGCAGTGAGACGAGTCTGACACAGAAACACACAAACGCACACAGGAGAGTTAATACCACAGAGGGTCAATGGTCTGATCTGTGGACAGATGCCACATCCGTGAGAAACAATAATCATCCTCAAACAATGAGATGAAGCTTGTTGTTTACTAAATATCACCCTTTAAGGAAGCAAGAATATGACATAACATATCTAAACAGGACGAAGCCAAATGAATAAAATTTAAATGTGCAGCATTAAGAAATTAATAAATGTGTATTAACACAGTGTGCAATACCTCTGCTGATGGGGACGTTTATTCTAATTATGTATTTATCGACCTTTCACTGGAAGAAAAAGCAAAACACTCAGTCTTGCTCACCTGCAGCAGGTAGCGGATCTGTTGTTTGGTCAGTTCAGTGGCTCCTTTTGGAAGCAGAGCTTCCACCTCCTCTCTCTCCACCTGCACACACACACACACACACACACAGATATATAACAAAAACAATCTGTACGTGTTCATCTTGGATTCTTCATATCAGTTTAAATTCAGGCTCTGAGCTGACGAAGCCATGTCTGCTGAGCTCAGACCAGATTTATTTATCACGGTTGTTTCTCACCTTGTAGTCATTGCTGGGATCCAGCTGATGTTTCCTGTAACACCGAGAGGAAAGACAAACAATGAGGACGACAGAACGATGGGAGATAAAGTGTGTGTATGTGTGTGAGAGAGGGACTTTACACAGTGACTCATGGGTCTTTCTACAAGTCAACAGGGTCTTAACCAGACACGGAGAAAGGTGTGTGTGTGTGTGTGTGTGTGTGTGTTTGTGAGGACGAAAACACTTCACTTAGTCACATTAAAGGGATTAAAGTCTCATTTGGGAACAAAAGTGTGAGTCTGACTCAAGCCCACACTTCTGCAACCCACATTAGAATTTAAAAAGCTAATTTAGCTTTAAGTCTTTCGTTAACACTTTCTATGAAGCCTATATCTATAATGCATTGTGAATACATTATAAACATATATAACACACTATAAACACACTTATGATGCATTTGATGTGGTTGTGGTTCAGGTACTTATAACTATGATTATACAACAGTAGAGGCGCACTTTAACATATGTTCATAATATATTATGGATGGATGCTTTAAGTAAAGTGTTACCAATCTTTCTTTAAATACTCGTGTTATATTGAACCAGGGTCATTTTGACTCAAAAAGAAGTGAAATAAAAGTCAATAAAACTTCAGGACTGACCAGGTCGAACTACTCATGCCACACCAAATGAAAAGAACGAGTTTATGGTTAATCACTCTATTACACACATTTAACAATGACACTGTACGAATCAGCAAGGTGTGGACTTAATGGACAAAAACTTCACAGTTACAACCTGCAGCTCTGTCATCTGACCTACAGTTCATATCATCCTCCCTCCTTCATGTATCGACCTGCCTGATGCAGGACTTTCAGGTGACGTAATGGCTTCACTGAAACTGTGAACAGGAGTGAGACACACCACGACTCCTTCCTACAAAACTGCACTGCAAGTCATCATCACTGGTTGTAGTTTACTATAATTTCCCTTTTCTGACATGTAGTTGTCATGTAGACAAACACGAATTTCCCAAACACATAATTGACCAGTGAACTTCCATGGTAGCACCTGCTGTGTCTGCAGGAAGCGAAGGAGGTAAAAATGACGGAGTAAGACTGGAAAGAAACCAACCGAAACTCCCCTCTCACCTGTGTGAGCATGCAGCTCAGGGTGCTAATCCAGCCAAACCCAGCGTCTATCCCCATTACAACATCACATCGCTATTGTCTAGGAATCTAAGAATCTTACGGCTGGATAAAACCAGGCTGTGAATGACATCATCACACAAAGACTGCTATTAAATGTTATGAGATTTGTTTGATGTCAGTTTCATCCAATAAGAAAATTTGGCAGCAGTGATTTAAATCTGTTTCTAGGAGGAGAAGCGCCTCATTTCGAATCAGTTTAACACAAAGTCTGACTCGTATTAAAATGCCTGAAATGAACTTGCTCTTACTTTCCCCTGATTCTGGACACGTGCTCAGAGATGCAGGAGTGGATGTCACAGTTCTTCCTGTAGACGTCGGCGAGCAGCTCGCCAAAGTAACGTGTGTCCATCTTCGGAGGCTCCTCCTTCACCTCGGTCTTTATTTCCGTCCTGGAGATCTTCTCTATAACGGGCGGCGGTTTGCTCTGTATGACGTTGACGATTTCCACCTCTTCTACCTCCACTGACTCTTCCTCTTCCTCCTCAACTTCCTCCACCTCTTCCTCCTAAGGGAACAGGGCAGAGACAGATTTTTAACTGCTGTGTTCACGTTTTTTTTCTTTTCAGTTTTAAGCCAGACGAAAAAAAGCTGTTCCATTATTTGGTACCTCTGAATCTTGTGGCAAATTGGCCTCTGCAGTTGGGAAATTTAGCAGGATGAAGAGTCAAAGATTGGGGGATTAAATAAGAGTGAACCTGTGAATTTACTGTAAAATAATTCTTGAACTGTTCAGGAATATTTCCTTCACTTAAAAAAATCTTAAACATAAAAACATTTGAGAAATATTGATCTCATAAATAGTCAGAATCTGAAGTTTCAAGTTTGTTGGTTTGCATGAGTGAGATGGAGCACACTATTTCACTAAATACCATTGTAAACTGCAGTCAAACAAATCAGAAACAGGCTGACAAAAAGCAGTGTCCATATACTTTTGGCCGTATTGTGCACATTAGAAATTTGGTAAATTCTATCAAAGTTGCTGAATGATGAAATCTGATGGTATTCTGCCAGTCCATGCAGCACACACACGCTGCAGCTACACGTGATGCAGTCAAACACACCCATCACCTCCTGTTATCTGCATGTAGCAACAGAGTCGACTCTGTCAGTCGTTGCATAACCTGTTATCTGACGCCGCGCTGAGCCGAGCTGCATGCTGTGTGTACTCCTCACACATTAGGCGCTTTCACTCTTTGCAAATACCTGTCTGTCACACTTTGTTTGCTGACACATGACAGTGAGTGGTGGTCCGCATAAACATTATTTAAAATGTTTGTTTTGTCCTGTTTAACCTCTTGCTCTATTTTTAGGCCCTGTGTTGAAACCTGGTTCTTAAAAATCATTTTCTGATAAACTATTTTCAGTTATGCCCACCAGACTTTGTGCAACATTTTGCAACAACTCGACCTCGTCTGTCATCCTCAGCTTAACATCCTTCGGAAAATAGTTTGATTCAGTCTGCTGCAGAATACTGAACGATGTGTGGTGCTCTCTTTTTCTGTGAAGACGTTTGTTTAAACTTTTGTCCCTTGTCTACGGCACAAAACCATCTCCCAGGGTGCAGCTGTTTTTCTTGCAGAAAGGCCCTGGGCCTGTGCAGGGCCTTTGCCTCTACCTGTCCCTCTAAATGCTGTGAGTAATTAGTGTTGGTCGACAAGATCTGATTACAGTAGTGGCATCATAATGAGAGCTTGATTTAACAATTAAATTGTGGGGTGTGGCATTCTGGAGAAAGATTGTTGTGATTTCCCGGCTCTCACTCCCCTCATCTCCCCTCCCATCGAATGCATACAAGCATGAACGCCACCTGCTGCTGATTGGCTGGAATATTTTACTGTGACTTGGTTAAGTCACTTAATTTGGATCTGATTCAGTCCTTTTTTATGGTGCCAGTACAAGATAATTCACTTATCAGTGGGGCTGGGTGATATGGCAAAAATATAACAGTCTCAATTTTATCATGATTCTTTAGTTTTTCATGTTGGTTAAGAGTATTTTACAAGTCACAGCACATTCAGGGCCACAGTTTTGCTCACCAACATATGCTCAGCTTATATTTGGTTCCTGGTTCCTCAAAATGATTTCATTTTTATTTATTAATTATTAAACTGTAGGAATTACATGTAGAGTAAATGTGTTTTGTTAATTAACCGCAGGCTCTGCAAAAGTGAACAAATTGAAATATATTTAAAAAACAAACAAAAAAATAGAAAATAAATCAAATTTAAACTCTTTAGGTGAATGATGCTGTGTCAGTGTC
>JAPXVT010000007.1:28539884-28551602 GCA_029823135.1 Acanthurus reversus | reverse complement strand
TATTTGTGCAAACACCCACACGGCAACACACACACACACACACACACACACACACACACACCATCTAATATGAGTGCAACAGAACTGCAAACAGCCTTTCAGTTAAACTCAACAGTTAAAGTGAGTTGCAGGCGAGAAGCGAATCATTTATCAGAGGTAAATACTGAGTTCACTGAGAGTTGGAGGAAAAGTGCAGCAGAAAACTATTAAAAATACAAAGAAAATGTGGGATGATGCACTCGTGGAGATGTTTTTCAATGCATTCAAAAGTTTCTGGAGGATCGACAGTTCGTAGGATCCTCGTGTGAGAGCGTGACATTCAGCATTTAAGTATAAAACTCAGGTCTAAAATCTTTTGAGATGTAAGAGGCAATTCAAAAAAAGCTTTTTCTGCTTTCTAAGGTTGAAATGCAAAGTTGGTGCATGCAGGTGGAGTCCTTCCACAGCTCTGACCGCAGAGCTCCGCCACCTGACGGAGCTTTTCCAGGTGAGCAGCTGCAGACAGAGCAATGGACTCCAGATGGAGGACGCTGTATGTGTCCTTCCTCGGGGTCGTTCCACACGACCTCTCCTCCGTCACTGTTTTTCTGCCTCATTAGAAACCTCTCCACCGCTCTCCCTCCATCATCTCCCCTCACAGGCTGTTGGGCAGATGGTGGCCGCGGACAGATACAGTACATTTCCACGCATGGAGAGAGACTGTGTGGAGGGACCATGTTTCTCTGTCCATTTTTATTATTTAAGGAGATAACCGACTAGATCAACAGACGTCAGGGGGGTTTTTCATCTGTTTTAATTTGTATCTGTGTGAGTAATGAGCATAAATGTACACTGAAAAAAAAAGTCCTTTGAATTTACTTAATTTTAATGTGTACATCGGTCCCACATGATTAAAATGTGTCCATCTGACATCATTTTTCCTTTTCCCTTTACTCAATAATTGTTTGTCATTCCAAAATATTTCAATCACGTTAGGCTGCTTAAATGAATCATGTTGATTGGACATATTATTTGTGAGTTACGGTAATCCAAATTTATTGTGTTGTATTAATGTGATTCAATCATTTCCAGGTTACCTGATTTACAACTATAACTCTAACTTGATTTCTTAATGTTAATATTATTCAAAGGTATTATGTTGCTTTAAAGCAATTTCCTTATGTCCCTATTATCTGAGTTAGGTCTGTAAATCTAACTTGATTTTTTTAAGTTAATTCTATCCAAATGTATTGTAGACACCGATGAGAAAAAAGTATGTTTAAGTGTGTACAATTACAAAGTAATAAATCTAAACTGATTTGAACTGACAAAAATGGCAAAGAGTCAGAGTTCTACACTAAAATTCTCTTATACGGAACCTTTTATTCCAACAACAAATAATGCAAATTCTGCATAAAGTGCAATGGCTTCACTGGACATCAAAACATGAGTCACTTCTCAGCAGAAATGCTGCTATGCTGCACTTAGCTCTGTATTATCACCAAATAATAAAGTGCAAAATTAATCATTAACACAAAAATAAATAATAATACACATAAAAAATACTGCAGCTGTTTTTTAAAGTTCACTCAGCACAGAAAACAAAAATGGATTCAAACCTTCAACTGGTTTTGTACTGGATTCATAAAAGAAAACATTGTCCTCTTACTACAATGAATTTACAAGAAATAAATGAAAAAGCATTCAAAATGGAATTGGAACTGCAATACAAAAAATGCCTTTGAACAAATATGTCTTGTGGTATATTGCTCACAACTCAGTAACTCTCCATTTCACTGAAAGAACCTTTTTATAAAACAAGTACTTAGCTAGAAAGTTATCCATTCAGTTTTGGATTACCTCAAAAAAATTGTAAGGTAGCTGAAGCATACATCAGTCCGAACAACATAACAGCAATGCTTCACAGCACCAAATACAAAATATTCCAAAATATTCCAGCTGTTGTTAAAGTTGACTCCAAGCAGCAAAAAAAAGAAAAAGTTACAAACCCCCCCTTTACACTGTCTGTGTGGGATTCATAAAAGACAGTGTCAGCTTGTAACAATAAACTTTCAAGAAAAAAATGAAAAAGCAAATGAAACAGCAATACCAACAATGCTTTTTAGGACAATTCAAATGTTATCACTCACAGTGATAAACAACACAAATGATACATGGACATGACCTCATAGCATTTCAGTGAAAGTCTCTTTTTCACTGAAAGAGTCTGTTTTTTAGAGCAGTTGCTTTGTTAGATAGTTTTCCGCCATCCAGTTCCATGAAGATCTTCTGGATTACCTCAAAGGTGTAGCGGAGATCAGCAGGATAGCTGAGGTTCAGGGCATACATCAGTCCAAACAACATAGCCACAGCTAATGCTACATTATCCAGTTCTTGCAACACCTTGATGCCTTCAAGGACAATTCCAATGTCCTCTGGGTTATCACTTGAAGCATGATCTTTTAGAACATAAATCCCAATAGAGGTGTCTTCAATGGCCTCATTGACTGCGTCTTCATCCATGCCCTGTACAATACAGAGAAATGTACGTAAATAAATCTGAGTATATAAGACCTATTAACAAACTCCTTTATAGAAAAGAATAAAAACATATAACATTAGGCACTAGGACTGTGCAATATGACCAGAATCTCATATCCCAATATAAATCATTTTGTATCCAGATAATAATACATTTCTAAATATAGTACACTCTCTGCAAGTTCAATGAAATGAAATGAGTAATTTCTGGACCGCTACTCTGAGTGCAACAAAAGTTTCACACATAAAAAGTCAAAAGTAATTTATTAATGCAATCTGCACAAAAGATAGATTAAACAATGAGAAATATTGCTACAAATAGCATATGTGACAACAAAATAAACAGTGAGAAAATATGAAATGATAGACACAATTGCCAAATATTAAGCTAGTTCTGTAGCTGATGTGACATGTTTCACAAGTAAAAAGCCAATGAGAGTAATGTTGAGTCTTGAAAAAGGGGAGTTGTTTTATAATCAGTTATCTTATATTCAGCATAATACAGTGGTTGTGCATCTATTTCATAGTGAGCGTTTTCATCAACCTAGTAAGATGAATCAGCTGATCAATAGTGTGGCACAGCAAGTTAAATGCAAGGCCCAATATGAATGAATGTAACATGAAAGAATACAATAAAAGATGAGCAACAAGAGTGAAAATGTAGGCCTAGTGTGAGTAATTATAGAATTGTTGGATTGAAATAAAACAGCATGACAGAGACAAAAAAGAATGGTGACAGCAGTTATAGAATGTGTAGAGATGTTTAGGGGTACAGCTACTATTAAATTAACTGATTAGTTTTCATTATTATTCAAATAATATTTAATTTTTCTCAAATAATCAATGATTTAGTTAAATATATTGAAAATAATGATAAATACTTACCACAAATAGCCAGTCTACTGTCATGTCTCTCATTTGTCAAGTTCTTTGTTTAATCATCAACCAAGAAAGACTTGATTTTACAACATTGTGAAACAGAAAATTTAAAAAGATCATCAAAATGATAATTTATGCCTTTTCTATTAATCGATCGTTTCAGCTTAAGTAATAAAGTATGAGAACAAAAGTGTGGAAGATAAGGAGAAAAAGTAAGCACTGAACCATGTACATACCACATATTCCTGTAAAAGATTTTGTGGATCTTCACCCATGTAGATACAGACTCCCTTAATGACGCACTCTCGTCCAGCATCTACATCATCACACTGAAAGAACAATTTATTAATTAATGCCTTAATTGAGCCCTTGTACTATAATTTAAAGTCAACCTCTGATAGTAAACTGTCATATGGGTACATATTTCTCTAGAATATAACACCAGGGTTCCAAGAACAAGCCTTGCTGTGACCTCCAAATCATGTGGGAAGGACTGATAGAAAAAGTGACAAAGTAAGAGGAGGTAGACAATAATATGAAGCTAATTCAATTATTGAGGAAAGTTTGAATCCGAGACAAAAAGACAGAGGAGAAAGATGAAAAATGAATGCACTCATGGCCTCCCTGCCTTTCCATAAAATTTGTATGTCCATCTTAAACTCAAACTATGTGGCAACTACAACATTCTAAAACATTCAATTTTCCATAACTTTTCCACAATTCTTCCCAAAACACAAGGCAAAAATTCTTTGTTTCTAAATTTTCCTCACTGTGGGACACCTCACATACCAACTGTATCACTTACATCAGCCATTTGTGCAACAACTTTTTTCAGTCTTTGCCCCAGCTGTCCTCCTCTCTTTTGGAACAGCTTCATCAGGTTGCCAGAGTGGAGATCCAGTTGAGATAGGAACTTGGATTGAAGAGGGACAGTGGTGATTCTGTTGAATTCAGCGTTTACCTAAAAATTGGTAATAAGAACAAAGGAAATCAGGTTTAAACGGTAAATATCAGGAAGAAATTCACAATCACACATACAGTAGACTAGGACAGTCTAGAAAGAGGATAAAGCACAGATAAAAGATTTTATTGTTTAATATATAATCAGTTTTTTTAGCAGTTTGTCAGTGTACTCAAGATTTTTTTTTTTTTTTTATCAACAGCGAATCCAAAATTAAAAACCCAGCATGAGATAAACCTTAACTCACTGACTTCAAATAGAGCAGGCCACCTTGCTATTAAATCCTCCACCATTGGTGCATCACGCACCACTTCATGTCTTCTGAGAGCAAAAGTCTTTTCCATCTTGAGTTTCACAGCCTCTCTGTTGTTCCTCTTCTTAACATCCAAGAGTAAAGCTTTCTGCATTTCCTCCAGACTCTTAGTTTCTGCAGATGGGTATGCTGGACAAAAATTCACCTCCACTCTCTTTGCCTTTTTGACACCAAAAGCTGCAAAGCGCTTCCCTGCATGTTTGTTTTTTAATGAGTTCACAGTCACTTCTGGGCAGCCAAGTTTTCTCAGATGTGTTCGGTAGTTTGATAGTTTATATTTTAAACTGGTTTTCCATCCACCACATCCAGTGCAGGACCCCTTCTCAGTTAAACATGGATGCGTCTTGATGAGACTCTGTGCTACCTGTTCCATCTCCTTATCAGTGACATAGACTTTATACTTCACAATTTCCTGTACTAAACCATTGAGGATGTCTGACTTCAACTTGGGATCTGGAAAATGTACAGTGCCATTATGTGCATAAGCTAAATTTGCCTGTCCAAGCTTTATTTCAGCGTCATAGGAGAACTGTGGAACATGAAAAACAGCAGGCCAAGGGGACCGTGAGCTTGGAGACTCACTTGAGGACAGTACATCTGTATCCACCGATGTGGACAAAGAGTCACTTTCAGCAGAAGGACTGAATACTTTGTAGTTTAGGACTGGATTGAGAACAGAAGATGTTTCATCATGCTGCACGCCGGTGGGCCTTGACATATCAATGATTCTAAGAGTACCTTTGTCTTCTACCTCTGAAAGTGAGGTAAGGTTAAGGAACTCGTTTCCAAACAAGGAATCCTGAAACTGAAGTTTAAAATCGCCCTGAAGTCCACACTGTCTCTTGACTTCAACCATAAGGTCATCAATGGATGAAGGAAGTCCATGGGACAGGGTCAACCTCTGAGAGCTGCCATCAGTTAAGATGATCTTAAGGATTACAGGAGTCCCCATCTTCTGAGCCACTTACTCTGCAAATACACAAAAGATTAAATGTCAGACAGCAATAAATTTTAGAGTTTAAAGTATATTGTAAATATATTGAAAACATTTGTTGAAATTATTAACCTCATGAATTGAAATGACTTTACATGATTTTTAAGGTATGCTATGTAGTAAAAACCTCATTACATTTTAAAATTCAAATTTTAATGTAAACACGCACACAAACAAATAACTTATTACAAATTGTGAAATTCCTGTTGTTGATAGCGCACCTTTTATTTCAATATGTCTTTTCAAAGTCACCATGCGGACTGATCCAATCTTGTAATCAACAAGTGGATAAGTATCAAGGAGTTCAGTGAATGCCACGAGACTAAATGTTTTTGTGGGTGCTGGGCTGAGTTCGAAGGCTCTATAATGCTCTCTGTACCAACCACAGAGCTCTTTGACAATGTAGAACACACTCTCATGTAAAATACAAATTTGGTCAATTTCACTGAATTCAGGCAATCCACCTGCTGCTTTGTGGGCCAGTATCATTCCCTTCCTATAGGTTACACCTTTGATTGTTACACACTGTGCAAGGTGAACCTCATCTGCATCAGAGAACTTTTGCCTGATGTCTTGTGCAATTTCCTCTTTGAGTAAGTCTACTGGTAGAGTAGATACTGCCGAGACCTCTAGGTCAGACTTGCTCAGACAAGGAGAGCTCAGATAGTAAGCAATCATCATCTGATGCTTTGAGGCTAATGAGAGGGGCACATTCTTAAAGCAGTTTGTGTATCTGATAACCTTCTTAAAAAAGCTATGCTTTGCCTCAAAGCGCATTGTCCACTGCCCAACAACTGGACCAAACAGCCTAATCATCTGGGGGTAGTGCTCCAAATAATGGTGTTTTGGTAGCAGCCTGATGTCAGGGAACAACGCTTGATATTTCTGCCTGTGCTCTATGATTTTACATTCTAAGAAAGCCAGTGAGTCGTCGCTATGCACAGGGGCAACAACAAGCTCTGTGATGTCCTTCAGATCCATGAGTACATGCCATGCAGGCTCATTTTCAGGTACAAGTGATCCAACCAAAAAAGGTAAGAACCGGAGCAAACTCCAATTTTCGTGAGCATTTCCCCCGATTGTTTTTCTGCTGGAGAAAGTTTGTGACACTATGTGGGGTTTGTTTGTCCTGTCAGCCCATTTGTAAGGAAACTTCAGAATGGCACTGTTCAGGTCAACTAATGTGAAATATTGTCTGGATATAAGCACTGTCAAGCAATGAGCTACCTCTACTGGGATTATACCCTCAAAAACATCATGGGCAAGATCAGGTGGATAGCCAAAGATGACATGAAAATGAGACAGATTTTTTGTGAAAATGCATTCCCGTTTCACTCCACAACAACCTGTGCCAGTATCTTGAGCTTGTTTGACATGCGTCTCATGAAGCTCTTTGGTTCTCAGACTGAATTCACCAGATGCAACAGAATGTAGCTGAATATCACTGCTCTTTCCTGTGCAAAATCGGCAATAGTATTCCACAGAAAAACTCTCCAAAAATCCGGCAGCACTGTGTGCTCCCAGGTTGTCAGCTACTACACTGAGTACTGTACCTTTAACTGACTCACCTAACAGCGGGACATAAACACCAAGCTCCTCCAGAGTTTTCAGATCTTGTACAAGTGGTTCAAAGCATTTATCATAACCATAGGTTTTAACATCATCAGTTTTGCATAAAATTGACAAATAGATAGATGATAATGAGGAATGAGACCCAGCAGGCAGGTTGGCTAATACCCAATAAACAGCACAAAGCTTGTGTTTCTTGCGTGAGGTGCCAAGAGGATTACAGGTTTCAAAATCATCCACATAAAAATTTAGGAGGATCCTTGGCTTTTCTCCAGTGAGGAAACTATTTTCCTTATATAGAGAACCATCTCTTGAGGATTTGTACTGATATGAGACTTCAGAATCTATTCCCTCCTGTCTTTGATGGCCCTCAACAACTTTATCAATGACATCCCTTCTACTTAACAGCTGTTGTAAGGACTTCAATATCGGAACATATTGGAAACTGCGTTTGTTTTTACCATCAAGAATATATTCAATTGGCTATACGACATAGAAGTTCTCTTTGTAATACTGCTTACGCAGATGCGCAGTACTTAGAGGGCCACCTTTTTGTATGGACCTTTGCACAGGATTACCAGAACAAACTGCATCAACAGTCTCTCTGATTATAAGTTCATCGACAGGGAGGTTTCTCTGCTGAAAGATGTCTCTCACAATGTCACAAGATAATGGAACAGGGGCAGAACAAATCAAATGATGGAGTTCCCCTAAAAACACATCAACAGCTGTGCTTGGCACATGAACCAAATGCTCGAGCTTCAGCAAAGCAGCAGCAAATCTTTGCTCTATGACCTTCTGTAAGTCCTCAGAATGAGACTGACTATTTGGAGAAATGACAATGTCGGGCTGCTCAACAGACTCTGGACTATTAGCCTCCAGTTCATTCACAGACGATATCCTAGTAGTTAAAATTACCTCAGGTTTAAAATCAGCCAATGTGTGATGGTAATGTTTTCGGTTTTTATGTGATTTAAATGTACTATAAATATTTGTTTTAAACTCACAGCCTAAAAACATACAAGTGACGATCTCATTTCTTTTGAGATGTGCATTAATGTGAGCAAAATAATCTCTCACTGATGCTAAATCACTACAAGCACAAAGGTGGCAAGTGAATATTGCTTCCTCTTTGTGACTAACCCCTGTTGAGTGGATTTTACTTTGGTGGACAATAAGGGCATTCCATGTCTTAAACGTGCATGGACAGTGCAGGTATGTACATGGAAAGTGAGAACTACGTCCAAAATGTGGATGCCTTAACTTGTAGTGATGCAAAAGCTTGGACCTACTTGACACAGTTTCTTTAAACCCTTTACAACTCCACATTCCCTATGCTTAACCCTGTAAAACACATTAAGATCATCATTAGTTACGTTATTGAAGCTCAATTCTGAATTTCAGGTATAAACAACACTAAATGCACTAAATACAGTAATTCAAAACACATGAAAACTTCCAAATTAAGTGGCAGGTCTTTAAATACAAGGACTAACATTAAACTAGTTTTAAACATTAAATGAGTTTTAAATGAAGGTTTATTTTAAGTATTTGTCAGTGTAAAATAAATCTATATATTTAGGTATAATCAATTAGGAGAGAAAAAATTGATAATTTCCAGCTATGTTTTGAACTCTTCAACTGTTTTGGGAAATGAACTTCAAAATGTCACAAAAAAAAAAAGATTTATGGCTTAAACAGCAACACAAAAGAGAATTATGACAACACTTACCACTATAAAGCCTTTGAGTGTGTATGCTGTGCAAATATAGGATGAGGGACCTATGAAAAAAATATTTAGAATCAGCAATGTGTACTCAGTGGTTTGCTCAGTTAATTGAAAAAATTAACAAACAAACAAATAAAATCTTAAAGCAAAGAGGCATTAACTATTAAGTATTAGTACTTCCTGTAGTACAGCACAATATTTTTTATACAATGGCAATCTGAAAAATAAGGTGTGCATGTGAAGAGAGTGGATAATAAAACTGCCTGCACATAACTATACCACTGATCAGAGTTGAAAGAAATATTAGGATCCTTTGATTAAGTAAAAGCAGAAATACAACTGTCTAAAATACAAAATTACAAGCAGAAGTCCTGAAATCAAACAGTTACGTCAGTAAAAGTACATAGTAATATCAGAAATATGTACTTACATTATCAAAATTAAAAGTACTAATTTATACAAACTGATCTCTTTTATATTTGTTCTTCTTATTATTATCATCATTATTATTATTACTATTATAGTGTTAAAGTATTTGATTTCATCGCAAACAAATAGAAATTTTTAATGCTGTAGTTAATGAATGTGTAACAAATTTTAGATTTGGGTTGATTAATATTGAGTGCTGAATCACATTATATACATGTATTATATCTTTTTTTATAATTACACACTGTATAACTTTCACACAAAGTGCACAACATTTTTTTTTAAAGAAAAGCGCCACAATTTATACAGTCAGAATGTATAAATAACATTTTATGTAAATTTTAACCCCAAAAAGTTACTATTAAATAAAATAAATGGAGTAAGAAGTACAATATTTCCTGAATTTGTAGAAAAGTAGAAGCACAAAATAGCAGAAAATGGAAATAATCAAGTAAAATACAAGTACCTCAAAATTGTACTGAAGTACAGTTCTTGGGTAAGTGTTCTTAAGTTAATTTCCAACAATGCCACTGATACAGAAGGAGGAAGGGCTAATTTGTGTCAGCCAGCAGCTAAATTTACAAGAATTTGTCAAAATTTAAGATGTATCACAAACTCAAACACACTAATCTTACAGAGAGCTTTCATTTATCGTTTTTGTAGAAAAAAATAGCTATTGGGATAACTAGGGCACTGTATTTGTGTAGAACATGGCAGGACTGCAAAGAAAGCTGATGGAAACATGCTTTTACACACTTGTGTTACCTTCACTTTACCTGATTTATGTGTCCCCAGCAGCATCTCTACTTTGACATCCAGTGCAACTGCAAATGACAAAAATATATCAAATGGGCAACACGGAACACTCACCCAGCACCTTTCATCGTTATATTCTGTGGGAGTTAGCTTACCTTTTTTTACTGTGTTCCCTTTGACCTTGCAGAGCCGCCATACCTAGCAAGTGACCTGAAGCTATCGCTATTAGCTCTGTGCTGTTTAGCGGTCTAAGGTTGAACATTTTTACATACACATTAGATACCCCAATATATTTTAATAACTCGTACTTACGACACCGTCACGGACAATTAATTAAACGTCAGTAGAAAGCGCGAGTCCAAAATATGCAACTTTAGCGAGAAGTTGTCATGTATCACTTAGCAGCGAGTATGCTAGGGGAGGAAGACGAGCTAACATGCTAACCGGTGCTGAACTCCGGGCAGCCCCGAGGGACAGAGGCGCGGGCAGAGCGGAGCGTCTCACATTATAGACAGTCGGTTGTAATTATTTCAACACCATGCACAATGTCAGTGTACTTGAACACGGCCAGAAGTCAATTTAATGTACTTACTTTTCAGCTCTCGGTCGAGAGGGGGATGTGGCTGCCGAAAATGAGCAGTCTTCTTCCTCATTTTTCGCGGTTAACGTCCAACGGTGCCCCCTCCTGTTGTTGTGACAGATGGCTGTTTGTCATTGGTCCACCACCGGGACCCTCTGATCCAGGGGAGCCAATCACATGTCCTGGCGGCATTTTTTTGAATATAAGCCATTTATGGCGGTGACCAAACTGATTTCAGTTCTCAATTCAATCAAGTTAAGTCAACACGAGAAAACCTTGTACATTCTACATTCTCAATAAATATCTTAAGTCTACTTGATGAAATCATGTTAACAACAGGATTTTAAATGAATTGCGTTATTTATATGTGATACATTTTTGTAAACTGAAAGACCTGCAATTTCCCATTTTTTCAGTGTAGCTAGTTGGCCAGTCTCATTACCAGATCACACGCCCCTTCGTATTTAATACAGAAGCAGAAGTAATACTGTAGAGTCTGTATAAGACATATCGGGCTTTTAAATAAACATCAATGTAAACAGATCAGCAACAGTAGTCACACTTACAGCAACAGCTCTAGTAAAGCTCATAAGAGCAACAAAGTCCAGAGAGAGGTGGAGATCCGGGTAGAGTAGCAGGTCACAGTCAAACTTGTGACCTGTTGCACAGTAATTCAGCACAAGCCATTTGTGAGTCAGATGTGTCAAATCACTGATATTTTTCTTTAGCTACCCAATTGTTTTGGTTTGCAAATCTAACAGGGTACATTTAGGATTTTATCCCAACAAACTATAACAGTTTCACGACAGAAATCATGTGTAAAGTTAGGCTTTATGGTAGGAAGATGCTAAAGGGTGCCTAAAATAAAAACACAATTCTTTCTGCTAAATGTAATGTAACATAAAAAATAAGCTCAAATGTAGCATTTTCTTAAATTAAGCAGTGGTTATTATACTGAACTTTGTGATCAAGTGCTATGAAAAATTCT
>JAPXVT010000007.1:28528763-28539784 GCA_029823135.1 Acanthurus reversus | reverse complement strand
AGTTTTTGCCCATGGGAAGTATGATTTCCTCGGAAGAAGAAGAAGAAAGAAGAAAGAAGAAGAAGAAGAATTCTTCCGATTACAATAGGGTCCTTGGCTGCTTAGCAGCCCAGACCCTAATAAATGCTAATGTTGCTGCACTTTGGCTGTATGTGTAGCTATGGCAACATGTTGGCCATAACAACTAAAAGCTTGATCATAGCCTATGTTACAATGTTGTTCACAGCCCCTAAAAGGCCCAAAATCTATTAGTTTAAAACTGAGAAATAGTCTTGGAAATAATATTGCTCTTGCTGTCAGTTAGCCTGAGTTAGCCTGGAGCTAGCCTCTTATTTCTGTACAGTTTAGCTAGGTTGATAGTTAGCTAAGTATAGGTACACAGACAGGACAAAAGTTAAAAAAATTGTCCAAGCAGGCTGTTTAAATAAATAACTGGGAGTTGGACATTTCGTCGTAGCTAGACTAGCTTTAAATCTGATGTAACACCTGTGACGTCCCCTAAGCCGGCCTCTACCTCCTGCAGTCTGGTGGGCGGAGCAGGGTTGTCTGTGAGATCAAGCTCACCTGGTCTGCTGGCCAGCCAATATAAGCTGGTGGTTGATCGCCCCTCACTCTCCTTCCTACAGCTTGCATCCACCTTGTCATTATCTTTGGTTGTGTTTCCTTCATTTTATTACATTTCTATTGTTTTAAATAACCTCTCTTGCATGTGCTTCCCTCCTTGTTACAAACCCTGAGCCAGTTTGTAACAGATGGGGGCTCGTCCAGGACCCAGATCTGTGGTAAATCCTGCATGTGTTGGTTTGTATGTTTGGTAGCCCTGTAGATTGTTAATACTAAAGTGAGGTTAAGCACATTTAAGGAGTACAGATTAAAGTGGTTTAGGCGTTTAGTATGTGAGTCAGAGTTTGGGGAGTATCTCGCAAGGGTTGTTATGTTGCTTTTTTTGGTTACTTCAGTCTGTTGTAATTTTTTGGTGGATCTTTGAAGGAACATTTGTCCCCTGTTTTGTTTACAAGTGCTGGTGCATGTTACTAATGTCAGTAGCCAAATCTGACCTGGTAGCAGCCATGCATCCCCTTTGTAGGCTGAAGTGGTTTGTCTCAACAGGATACCAACCAATTTTTATTTTCACTGTAGTGTGACAGAGAACGTGGCTGAAGACAATGTCTTGGGAGCACTTCCCTGGTTTCCAAAGGATTGCCAGTTTCCTGGTTTCCTTTTGGTTCCGGTGGAACTGGTGCATAAGTACCCACCACAAGTGTCTGTCTGAAGACTAGGGTTGAGATTAGTCAGATACAAAATTGTATTAGTGAGTAGCTCGGGAGCTTGGGCTTTGTATAGCAATGTTTTTTCTCACTGTACATGCCCAGTAAGTACATTTAACCTTTGTCTTGCACATTTGTGGTAAGTTAAATGGCAACATTGTGTACTAAAATCAATGTCCTGTGTCTGGTTTGTTGTATTAACCTGGTTTGAGTCTTGGGATGACTTGGTTGGTTTGTGAGCCTTTTGTTTAGAGGAACCTTTGGTAAGGCTACTTTGGTCTAGCACTTTTGGTAATTCTAGTTTTGTTTGGTTGCTGGAGTTTTGTGTAGACAGGCATTGAGTTGCTGTGTCTAACTGCAGGGCTTCTAGTTGGACTTGTGATGAACTCTGGTGCTCATCAAAGTCCAATACTTGCTGCACTTTGGGTCAGGGGGTGGAACTTCAATTCCGGCTGAACCTAGTCCTCGCTATTCTTGTGTTCAGTTTGTTCTGTGATGCAGTATCCTGTGCCAACTACTAAAAAAGGGTTGATGCGAATCCTGGGTCTGGTTGGTTATTATCGGGCTAACTATTAAGTTATTGAGAAGGAAGCTTTGGCCTTAGTTTTGGCACTCCAACACTTTGAGGTGTATCTTGGTTCTGGTGGTGGTCCTCTTGTGGTCTACACTGACCGTAACCCTCTGACCTTTCTGTGTTCTTTGAGTAGTCCAAACCGTCGGTTGATGAGATGGGCTCTCTTCCTCCAGTCCTACAGTTTAGATGTTAGACACATTAAAGGTAAGGACAACATTGTGGCTGATGCGCTCTCTCGAGCCCCAGTAGAATGAGATAGTTGCAGGGTATGTATTGCCCACTGAGTACCAGTTTTCCTGTGACAGCCTTGATCATGGATGTAAGGTGTGTGTGAAATTCTATAAATCTGTTAACATTTGAGTCTTTGTGTAATTTAGATCATTTTGGGGTTTTGTGAAGGGTAATAGTTTGCGGCGATCCCCTTGGGACACCGTCTTAAGGTGGGGGGTGTTACGGCCCCTGGGGTCCTCTTGGGGGTGCTATACTACTGACCTCTGCTTTTTCAACAGGCATCTGATTGAGGAATCAGGAACACCTGTGGCGCCCAGGAGTTCCTGTCTTTAAATAGTCTGCCTGTAGTTTAACCACGCCTTTTGCTTGCTGCTCCCTCTGCTCTCTGCTTCCAGCTTCCCTCACAGGTGTCCCAGGTTCTTCAGCCTTTGGTTCGGTTCTGTTGCTTTAGCCTTATGTTCTGTTCTGCACCTTTCAACACTCACACAAACACACCTTCACTCATGCACACCTACAATACTGATTTCACTGATGACTCACCTACATTCTGTAGATACTTTAGTTTGTATTTTCTAATTCGATCTAATTCGGGTTAATTTGGTCTAATTTTGTTTAGTAAAGTATCTTTGTGTAAAATTTCATTCACGGTGGGTTCCCTTTCTTTGTTGGGGCCTTCAGGCCAGGTCATAACAATATGTGCTAACAGAATGTCTCAGAAGATGACGTTCTTTCAACTGAAATTATCAACATGCTCCGTTGGTGATAAAGAAGATGTTCCCCTGGCACAAATTTGATCTTCATAGTTGTTTCACCACTTGTTGCGCTGATGACAACCAGATATGAGAGGCTTCAGAGCTGGGGATCACGTCCACGTAGACTGGTGTTCACATCGCTTCAGACATACAGCAAGGATGCTGCCAGCTGGTATTCGGCAGACAATCAAGGTGAGAACTTCCTCCCAGCTCCCAGACGTCCAGCCCTGCATTCCAGTAGTCCCATAACATGCCCTTGCTCATCTTAAGTGCCATTCCATTACTTCGCGAAACTCAAGTGAACTATGTGAGATCCCCCCTTTAAGGGCCAAGGGATCGAGTCAACTCTGATGTTCACTCAATATGCAAATCTGGACCAGAATGCTTCATGTTTTTTTTGTGTAATTTCCTGCCAGAGCTGCACCACAGCATGGTGGGTCAGACGATTTACATGTGTACATAAACAAACAGAATCTTGCAAAATCTATTTGTCTGTGATACTTCAATTCATTTCTCTATTATTACTTGCACCTTAAAACAGCCACTGAACATTAGATTAGTATCTGTAGTGCACTTACAGCTAAAGAAACTGCAGATGCACGGTGGCAGTCACAACATCAGCAGACATTTACAGATGTGTTTTTGAGTGACGGACATGCTGTCTCACACAATGGGCAATTCTTCAATTCGTTCAACTTATATACCTCTTCTGCCCTTCAAGTGGTCACTCACGTGATGTATGCTGTGACATAATGCCAAGGGCTGAGGACAGTAGGTGAGGACATTCTACTGGACTAATGACACGCAGTACAGAACGATACGTAGCACCAATAAATGCTGAGCACACGTAATAAGGATGGTTTTGCAGGTGAAGGCAGCTGGTCTCCTGAAAAGGTAGAGTTGGACTGATATCTTGCTGTTTAAATGGTGAAACATATTGTAAGTGATCCAGACTGGGACACAATTCATATATTATGCCACTGAATTTATATTATTCTGAAAATAACTGTCAAAAGAATTGACTGGTGTCATCTCTACCAGGACAGACAACACTGAAAACTTATTCGTACCAGTGTGCTATTTTTGCAGCGTATACTGCATCTGAGGTCTTATAATTTTGCTGACTCAGAGATTGTATTTTCAAACAGACATGCCTTATGATTGTGAGACGTTGACAAATGTCATTGGATTGACAGAAAAGTTTTACTTCAAAAGCCTGAATTAATTCAGTTTAAAGTGCTTTCAATATCAAGGACTGCATTAACTCACAGGGTAAGGTAAAAGGTCCAATCTACTGAAACTCAAAGCTGTCATATTGCAAAATGATTTTTTTCTGTGCAACTGCAAGCAAAATGTAGCTGCACCAGCATCAACAACGACACAAAGGCGCCAAAGTTACTTTACACAACAGCAGATTATTGATTCAAAGTGAAGGAAAACCTATGAAACAACACAACAGGAGTGACGGAACTTTATCAGGTCATTAAATTATCTTGGATCCTGTAACTTCTGAAGTTTTTGAAGGAGCTAATTTGATCTTAATTGTTAACTGGTCCCAGATGAACATTTACAATTGCAGGTATAAAGCCACATTTTGTCGTTGCGCCTGCTTATTGGTTTCTATGCTGTTGTTCATGGTGTTTTTTGTTTGTGCGTATTTAGCAACATCTTGCTGCACTTTTTCATAGCAGAAGTCTTGCAGGTTTCTGTTATTTATGCATCTATTTTTCTTTTGTTTCCCCGACCTCACTCACAGCTCCAGCCATTTCTCCCATAACAGGATTTCCTGTGAAAAAAGTTCTGTACCGTACATGGTGTTCCCCCTACAAGATATTTCCATCCCGCACCTCTGTGGAGAATCAGAAATAAGGAAAGTTTCTATTCTGCATGATTTATTTTATTTTTATGTGCCGAGAACTCCTCCCTCCCTGAACCCTCTGTTCTTCACAGCTTAAACCATGTGGGTTCTTCCGAGGTAAAAGCAGCAATATCACAGATTTTTCTTGCAACATTTCCTTCTGAATTTTAGAGGAAAGTAAAGTCGCACAAGTCTCATAGCTCGACTTAAGAAAATGGTAAACGTACTTAGTTCCGCACCAACACTGGAGTCAGGTCCTTTTCCGTGTACTTATCTTCCCACAGAAAGATTTACATTTCATTTTTATTATGCAATGAAATATGTTGGTGATCCCATCAACGTAAGCTGTAGCTGTTTCAGTGTTTAGTGATGCGAAGGCCTCACAAGCTTAAGAGCAGCACAACACTGGAGAGTGAGCATAGAATGGAGACTGTCTTCTTAAAAAAAACATCAGCATCAGTTATTTCATCAAATGCTCAAAGACATTTGCTTCAGTGAAATTAACTAAATGTTGGTGTGGATTTATTGGGAACTGATATGTCAGACTTTGTTGTAAGAGAACATTTGTTTTCCCAATCAAGAGCAAACACCGGTTTCTTTAGACCAGTGGTTCTCAAACTTTTTCAGTCACGTCCCCCAACAAGTTTGCAACAAAATGATTCACGTTTAACTTTAGCTTTTTTAAAAGTGGATAAAAATAAGATAAAATAAAATGTGCAATCACCTTTTTAGAACATTAACGATAAAGTGCCGTTTTTAAAACAATTTTCCCACTTGCAGTGTTAATCATGTCTTCTTATGACCGCTCTGCCTCAGCTCTGTGGTTCCAGTTGTTGGGGACAGCTTCGCTAAATAAAAGGCACAGACCCTCCTGTGCATTACAAGAGACTGACAATGAGCTGCAGTGCCTCTGCAGTTTAAAACAGCCCGCGGACCTTCATTGTCATGCTCAGTTGTGTGTGTCATTCCAATCTCTCTCTCTGTCTCAATTAAAATAAAGTGAATTCATGTTAAAGGGGCTTTAGCAAGTGTGAAGTGAAAACAATAGAGATAATGAATATAAACAGCAGAATTGTGCTTTTGTTATGTGTATTAGGTTTTGCAAAGTAAAATATTAATTAAAATGGAAAAAAATAATAATAATTTTGCCATCATGAAATAACAATACATCTACTTCATACTCATTATTTACTGTCTCTCCACCAGCAACACCAAATAAACATCACTGAACATGCCAGATGAGACGCTTCCCCCTAAATCAGACAAACAGAAGAAAGAAGCCATGTTTGTTTACAGCTCATTTCAAACGATGTTGGTTGGATGAAAGTTCCGAGCAACACAGCAGGAAGCTGAGGGATGTGTGTGCGAGTGAAGACAAACACACCCCCACACACACACTCAATGTACTACTGTGTTAAACGCATCAAGTGTTCATTCCCAGAACCTACAGCAATCTGAAGAAACACCTTTGCTTACACTGTATGTCAAGTACATCCGTTTATGCAGAGACAAACTTTTACTTGTGCAAACCCCCCCCCACACACACACACACACACACTCACACAATCCACTCTGAGTACATCACAACAGCAAACAGTCTATCGGTTAAACTAAACAGTGAAAGAGAGTGCAGGCGAGAAATGAATTATTTATCAGAGGTAATTACCTGAACTGTTTTCTTTCTGGGAAATGTGTGTTTCTACTGTTTTAAATGATTCAACAAAGATAATGCAGTTTTAATCATTTACCATAATAAGAATCTATTTTATGCCACAATAAAATACAAATCAATTTTTTTAACAGAATATCTATGTATGCCTATAAATACGCAGAGCTGTCCTGTTTAAAGTTTCCGTTATTTGTTGCAACATTACAGTCATTAGTGTAGTTTACAGTAGGTTGAGTGACTTCCTCATGTGACAACATAAAGTTTAAGAATAGATTGTAACTCCAGCACATTGAAGTAATAGCCAGTCACAGCCAGTCAAGTCTAACGTCTTTTAAACATAAATGACTAGGAAAAAGGTTTTTTGTTTCTATAATTAATAATAAAAAGTCTTTATTGTCACATACAATTGTACAGTGAGATTCGTTCTCTGCATTTAACCCATCGTGGTTCGCTCTAGGAGCAGAGGGCAGCCAGCGCAGGGTGCACAGGGACCAACTCCAGCTGCAGGACAAGGCCGTGGTCAAGGGCACGTACAGGAGAACTACATCTGTACATGTCTTCTTGTGTTGGGGGACACCCAGGACATTCTCACTGTGAGGCTACAGTGCTATCCACTGAGCCACCATGATTAAAAAGGATAATTTTCTTGTTCTAGTTTTTTTTAAACACTCAGTAACGGTACTGTTGCTGCTCAAGCAAATCCCAGCCTGTTTCTGAGCAGCATTAAATGCAAAGTTGGTGCACGCAGGTGGAGTGCTGCCACGGCTCTGACCATAGATCTCCAGCACCTGATGAAGTTCTCCAGGTGAGCAGCTGCAGACGGAGCAATGGGCCCCAGATGGAGGACGCTCCATGTGTCCTTCCTCAGGGTTATTCCACATGACCTCTCCTCCGTCGCTATTTTTCTGCCTCATTAGAAACCTCTCTGCCGCTCTTCCGCCATCATCTCACCTCACAGGCTGTCCGGCAGATGGTAGCCACAAAAACACATACACTTGTGGTACATTTACATGCATGCAGAGAGATGGTGTTGAAGGACAATTTTTCTCTGTTCATTTTTATTATTTCAGTTGATAATTGACCAGATCAAGAAGAGACAACAGTCATCTGTGTCAGTAATGAGAATTTTTCTACTAAACATGTGGCTTTAGCTCTAGAAAAACATGACAGCAGCATTGACAGTTAGCAACACATGCTTCTGACTATAAGTAGCTTTAAATACTAAAATGTGCATAAAATCATTAAAGTTCCAATGAAGAACTTGTAACTGGTTATGAATCAGTCTAAATTTAATACTGATGCCTCCCATCATACCTACATCTGCAAATGAGACCATCGACGAGGAGACTGGAGATCGCTATCCTGTCTGCTAATATGACTTTGCCCGGTCCGCTCAGTCAGTAGAAACACTGAAACGCTTTACGACACACAGACCAGAGGAGCTGATTTGTCGTTTACAAGCATGATCGTTCCAGGGCTCTCTTTTTAACTCTCTACGGTTGGAAGCAGGTGGATACTTTTCCTCAGATAACTTCAGGGTTTTGTGTTTATGCCCGAACTGCTTTTGTGCAAATAGGGGGTTTGTGCCTTTCACCATCTTCCAAAACAAATGCTTGCAGTGGACAAGATATTTACAACAGTAAGCAGTACTGCTTTTGTGCACATGGATCGCTACAATCAATACAAAATGAAATTTCCTCCGAGGGCCATTAAAGTTGGGGTAGGCAGTTTATCTTTAGTGTCATTATGCAAAAATTCTGTAATGACCTTTCAGCATTTTGTAATTCAGTCGGTCTGAAAGAACACTAGACTTCTGCACCTCTCCCCCGGCTCTGTATTCAGACCGTGACAGGGTATTTTTGGCCAGTCACAGGTCATTTCAGAGATGTTGTTCCTACTGGCTGCTCTACGCTGTGCAGCTTAGCAACAGGTGACCTTGCTATAAGCTGATTGGCTGCTGAAACAAGTTACGTGCCTTACATTCTAAAACGTCTTCAAGTGACTTGACAAGCTGAGTTGCAGGCGAAAGTGACAGTTGAGCTGAGACGGACCAGTTTACACCACTGCAACTTTCCCTGCAACCGTTTCGTCTCATTGTGAATCTTTGGTGCAAACTGGACTGAAAAGAGAGACAACAAAGGAAATAAAACATGAGGGAGGGGAGGGAGCAGCCGAGTTGTTTTTTAAGAAGTCTCATGCTACAGCTAGCTTGATTCCAGACATTGCCTACCTCAGCTTTAAACATTTTCTTGAAATGCACATAATTAATGCAAAACATGTAAAACTCATTGGCCTGCTGTTGTGTCTATCAGCATTCATTTCAACTATGAAAAGTATCCTAATATTATACTGTAACTATCTTTAGTATTTCTAGATATTGTTGCAATTATTACACACGAGTGTGAGCGATCATATAGCAAATGGACTGTAAAGGGGAGACATCCTTAGTTCAACTGTGAGACAGGAGGTGCAGCTGATAACTTTGACAAATTAGCGTTATCTGGATAAAGTTAGATAATTTGTAGTATAATGTTTGATCAATAACTATAAAAAGTTTTGCGAATAACTTGGCAGCATTATTCTTTAAGATCCAAGCTGAAAGAGACTCAGACAGCTCGGCAGATGACAGATGTTAATCTCTTTCCTGGAGAAATTAGTCAAGAGGGTCACATTATCTTCTATTTAGTCACTTCTCTTTCAGTGCAGATGTCTGCAACAGCTGCCTTCATGTTTTGACTCACTGTGCTTTCTGGTCTTTGTTCTAAAAATTTCCCTAACCTGGTCATTGTTTGTTGTCTTCTTTATGGAACGAACATCAACGCAGAACCACAGGCCTGAAAGCATCACTATTACTCTGCTGTCAACTGATCCTAGTTTCCATTTACTAGTTGTTATTATTTTATTGGCTACATTATATTTCTGTTAAGATCAGACATAAGATAAAATGTTTGAGAAAGGGTCGTGCTCTGTGACTATCCATTCAATTCCTTACCTTGTCTGCTGTTAATGGTCGGCGAATTTTCCATCTATTGTCTCAGTGTTCATTTGCTGTGATATATTGGATAGAAAGTAGAAATAATTTACAACCGTTGTCCCACAGTGCAGGTGCACCTCGGATTGGTTAATTGGAAAATGAACAGTGGGAAATGAAACAGGGGGAAAATCAAAGGATCTGTCTGTGCCTGTCAGCGGCCAGACTGAATGATTACTTCAGAGCTGCAGATTCAAACCTGCCGAGGCCTAAAAATTAAACCTATCCATCCAATTGTGAATACAATTGGCATTTCATAAATGCAACTGATGGTGTGATTCATAAAGTCCAAGCTTATTACTGTGCTGCATCCATAGATTTATTGCCAAAGGATTTGAGTGTTTCTGTTAGAAGCTGCCAAGGTTTTGAATCAGTGTTTCTGAAATTGGACTAAACAGGGTTTTCTGTGTGGCTTTTCTGTCTGTTGTCTAAGATTTATTTCCATTGCCTTAGTGCTAGAGTCATTCATTGGCTTATTTGAAATGTTTCATGCAGGTTCCACTAGAAATACAGGTTTTAATACTGACACTAAAACTCATTTAAAAAACACATTTACATTATATGTGCACAGGGCCTGTGCAAAATGAAAGCAGAATGTTGCTGGTTTGTCCGCAAGTCATCTTTATATTTGCTTGGATTTGTGTATGAGTGAAAGATGCAGATGATCTGCAGAATACCTCAGTGGATCAAATATATAAACATGATCATTGACAGCATAGTGTGTTGACTCATGTTAACCAAATAATCATTTCTATTCCTATTCTTCAAGCATCTACATGTTATTACAGTACACAGGAAATTGCAAAATATTTCCACAAAGTTTGTACTTTGTCCTGTTTCTCCAGATGTACACGTTCCTTCCGGGACTCAAGAGCTTGATTTGGAACATATTGGAGAAAAACTACATTGTATTTCCTAATGATGAAAAGTAAGTTTGCTTTCTTTTAAAAAAAGTATCTATTTGTTGCTCTTATTCTGTTCATCGGTTTATTAATTTTGCAGGATTTTGTCATCTTTAAACAACTCAAACCTTCTTGCAGGAAGTTCCGTGCAAAAGAATATGATAACAGATTTTGCTCAGCTAATAAAACTCACCTCTGACTGTAAAAATATGCTTTTATCTACACTTCTTTACAGTTTGAAAGCCTTGGTGAGTCCACTTCTTGTCCTGCATGCAGAGGATGACAACATGGTACCGTATCACATGGGCCAGAAGGTACAGCAGCTCTTTATGTTTATGTCCTTTGACCAGCGGACGTTGCTGCCTCCTCTCTGAACTACTTTGTATTTTTTGTCTCCAGCTGTACCAGATATCACTCGAGGCTAAGAAGAAACGTAGCTCGGATGTTCAGGTTGAAATGGTGACCTACGGTGCAGATCTTGGTTTCTCCCACAACAACATCTACTTAGATCCAAATCTGCCAAATGTGGTCGGGTGAGTTTTGTAAAACAAATATGAATTTTACACGCATGTGAATCTAATGTGCAAACAGAAGAAAACCAGCCAGTTTAAATGATTTTATTCAGTGAGTTACACTAAGTACAGTGAATCAGAGGAATATTTGCAATCTGCATCCTCACCACTAGATGTCACTGAATCCCTCACATGTGTCCATCACACGTCAGAAGTTCACAGAG
>JAPXVT010000007.1:28151468-28166953 GCA_029823135.1 Acanthurus reversus | reverse complement strand
AATAGACTACCAAAACATTTCAATGATGCAAAGAAACCAAGCAAAGTACATTGAAGTTACTGAGCAAAAAAAGAAAAAAGAAATGTTAGATGAAAGGTCCTACAGACAACAATCTTGATACTGATGACAGAGAGATAGAATGCAGTACCAGCATTGTTAATATTCTTTAAAAGAATTAATTCAGAATGATATTTTGTGGCAACAAAGCAACACTTTAATTTTACACCTTTATTTAAAAATAAACCAAAACACTATGAAAACACTACTGAATTATTATTCAATTATTTGTCTATCTAAAAATGTAATCAATATATTCTTTAAGCCCAATGATAGAGAGCCTGTATTTATATGGGATACATGTTAAAAACTCACAATTGTATTGATGCAAATAGGATGACAAAAATATTTTTTTATGAAGAAAATGCAGCAATAATTCAGTAAATGTCATTAATGTCAATTAAATTGATTTCCATAAGGAAACTAAAAGATTAGGATTAAATAAATGTGTGTAAAAATGTGTATAAAGTTCATATAGGTGAGATGAATGACAAAAAAAAAAATCTTAAAATGAAAAATTTGATAATGACTCATTTATTGGATTTTAATTAACAGACAAAATTCAGAAAGAAGAATATGAACTGCAAAAGAGATATTAATATACAGATATTTGATTAATTCAAGCAAACTAAAACAACCCAAAAAAATCCTCTGTCCACTACAGCTGTGTGCAAATAGTCCTTCAAACAGATGTTAACTGATGCACAATGAATGGGGAGCAATTACACGGCCTGTTGGCGTTCGCTCCACTTTAATCAGGAATAAATGCCTTTCTGTCAGAAGATTCAACAGAGGGCCAAACACTGACGGGCCCTTCATGTAACACGGTGGCCCTGTAACCCCACACGAGTGTAATTACATAAAGAGAGGAGCTCTGGTTTCAGCTTGGCTTTGCATACATGAATACAATAGAAGCTAGGAGTGGAGCACAGGGTCAGTCAGGTAACCCCTCGCCTGTAACCTGGTTATGTGAAGTTGAAATATTGCACATACAAATACTTGCTATGTAAGAAATCAATCTGATACCACTTTTCTTTTTCTTTTTTTTCAAACAATGCACTGCTCCTTTCTATAACAAAATCATCCATTATATTTACGACTGAAAGAATAAAACTGTGATTTTGGCCATACAATCTATGAAATTAGGATTACTTAACTTCTGTAGCACAAGATCATACACCCAGGAATCACTCAGATATTTTATACTAAACACTGTTCAGCCCAGTTCTGGTTTTGTATATCGACGACTACTGACACTGCAAAAATACCTTTATGATAGGAGTTGCTTTTGTTTACAACTATAGGAAATTCAATTAAGAAGTTGCTACAATATGTTTTGGTAATAAATCTGTCAGAAAAAATTACATTCCCCACTCTGCCTCCTCCTTTCAGCTTTTAAAGGACCACACCAGTGTTTCTACGTCATTATCCCGTTGTCAACATCAGCCACATGGGATACATAAACCCCGCCCACTTTCCCCTCCAAACAGCGTTTATCTATGAGTTATGGTGTTTGTTAACATTTTGTCCGTATTCAATAAACGTTACAGAAAGTAGCTGAAAATGTGTGACAAGGTTAGTTAAAAAGAACGTCTGTGTCAAAATCCTTCTTCACACTAATACTAGAACTAGGAAGGCTTGTAAGGAACTATTTTTCCCGGCGTAATAATTTTTGGCTCCCCTCTCTCTCTCACTAGGCGTTTTTTGAAAAATAAACACAGACGTTCTCTTTAGAAGGGTATACCTGACTATATCTAGCAACTTTGACGTGTCCTATAGTGTTTCAATACCCTGTTTCAACATGAATGGCAGTGAATGGGGTTTGAAAATGCAGTGTGAGACAGAGAATGTGAGGGGAGCTGAGCGGTAAAAATCTTCCCTCACTGTTTCTGCCGCTCAGTCGCTCAAAACCCCGCCCAGCCGCTCCACTCAGCATCACACAGCATAAACAAAGATTTCACCCCAATCCACTGAAATCACTCACCACTCTCTCCAAAATTGCATTCTGGGTTGGGTATGTTTCCATCTTGTAGTGTGAGCAGCACCGGAGAGAATTTGGAGCTGGGTGGAGCAGGAGATGAGGCAGCACTATTTAAAAACTCGCTTCCTGCTTGGTCCAAAATCGTCACGCTCTGCTCATACACTCTGGTCTGAGATCTACTGAAGTGTACACATGGTCCAATTTTACCCCTCGTCACATCGCAAGTGGAAATGAGGCGTAAACAACAACATTTGTAGAAAATGGGGCGATCTCTCCTAATGATGAGACGCCAACCAAAGACTGGTATGGTCCTTTAACAAGGACATTTCTGGTCCTTGTACCTACATGCTAGATCACCAAAACAAACTAAATCCCATCACTAAGAATGTTCAAAATGAGGAGACTCATTAGAGCTAGAGTAAAAAGTTGTCAATCTTCTTAAATGAAATGAAGTAAAAGGGGAAGCAGTATTCAAAAGACGCGATATTCCAGCATCCAAAATATCACCAATGCACTGGTGTATTTCCACTGACATCTTTGAGTCGTCTCCTACTTACATTTTATTTTCTGCATTCTACATTTGAGTAGTAATCCATCAACATTAGTCCTTGCTTTAGAATATATTTAAGATTTAGAGGAAGAGAGAGAGGAGGATCACTGAAGTGCTGGTGCCTGAGCATTAGTTGTTCTTCTTGTCAGGAGAGTTTGGATAAGGTGCATATGGTGGAGGCCTCTCCTGCGCGAGAGTAAAGACAAAACAAATTTGTTAAAGCGCCATTAAAGGGGAACTCACATGTCACTTCCACACAACTTAAACTGAGGAGAAGATGAGCAAGATCAGCTTACCATGGGCATGTAGACGTTGTGTGGATTGCTGGGATTGTAGTAAGCGCTGCTTGCTGCTTCAGCTGCCTTGGAGTTACCTGTGCATGAAATGAGACATGACAAAGACAGAAAGATAAAGACGGACAGTAATGACCGCTGAATATATTTAGACACAAACTCTGCAGCTCAAAATGTTGGGGGAAGAACTGATGCGAGGAGCACATTATTAGTCATATGAAGCACATCTGACAGCTCCAGGAATCCTCGAGACAAAAATCTACTTGGCACACCCTGAAGATGCACAGAGGCAAAACGCAAGCTCTTCCTAAAATAGAGATATGCCACACTGACATTTGAGTTTTACTCCATATGCAGCAGGGTCAGAATGTTTTCACAGAAATCCACAAGGTGCAAGAAAAGAGAAGGGGAAGGAGACGGGACATTCTAAATCCTTTGACATTTTGATGTGTAGCTGATCAGACATCAGCACCCCCTTTTTTTGGTGTTGTGATTCGAAGTGATTCACTCTGAGGCAGACGGATCACATCTGACGGGTGCAGTGACACAGACATGGAGAGAAAAAAAATAGAAGGGAAAGAGAAAGAGACCTGGAGGTGCTGGTGCTGGTGGTGCTGTCCAGTTCTGGGGGGGTGCAGCCCAATTTTGTGGTGGCCCAGGGTATGGAGGAGGTGGGGCCATGTAACCAAAACCAGATGGGTACATTCCTGGAACACCAAAGACAGACAGAAAAAAAAAAAATACTGAGTGAGTTTTAAGGTCAAACAAGGTTTCAGTCTATGTAGGAAATGAGTTATGCTGCACTCACACAGCAAAGATGCAAAAAGCAAAACTCTGAAGGGGAGAGAGAAACGCCAGAATTATTTGTCCCTCTACGGTTACAAAAACAAATGTGTGTACTGCATGCACATAAAAAGAAACATAAAACTCAATAAAACATTAAATTCTGCACATATTTTAAAGTACATGCAGGCCTTTTCCATTTTACAATTATTGGCAGCAAAAGTGAAAGAAGAAAAAAATCAAAAGTGAAAGAATTTGCAAAGTGCAGCTTGAAATTGGAGAATCAGCAAATGACGCAATTGTGTACCTGCAGGAGCTGTTGGACAGGGGTAGCCCATGTTGCCCGCAGCAGGAGGAGGACCCTGGTAGTATCCGTTCTGCTGGGGAGGGGGTGGGTAAGGATAGCCGTAGCCATTCATCATTCCAGGTGAAGGATAACCATACGAGGAGGCACCGTTCTGGGCAGGAGCAGCACGGGAAGCTGAAACGCAGCCAGAGAAAAGAGTCTTTAAACACACAAAGTGGACTTAAAAGGTAATGAGTGTATTCACTTAGAGTTCTCCTGCTACTGCCCTTATTATTTACTGCTTAAACTTGAACACAATTTTAACCCTTAATGTAGTATTTTTACTGTGTTGTATTATTACTCTGATGATGGATTTAAATACTCTTCTCACCTCTGTATTGAAGTGATACTTCACCACAAAATTCTGTTCAGTATTTCAATCACTAAACCTAAGACGTCTTGAAATGAATTTTTTTTTTCTTCCAGCGTATTCTACAGTAAATGAATTTTTTCCAAAAATGCGAGCCACTCACCTTAGCTGCTTTTGCTGGCAGTCTGTGGAGACACACTATCCAAAAATCTCCACAGCTTCATGTGCTATAATCCAAGTCTTCTTCATCATGTCACACAAAGCCTCTAAATGCAACACATCGGGTTCGGTGCTTTGTGTTGTGTGTTCAACCGAAAGCAAAAAAACGTATTCACAATGCGTGTTCAAATCACTGCAGCTGAATATTTTGAATGCAGTCAAAGACGCGATGGACACCAAAATTGCGTCCCTCATGTATCATTTCGCAGCCATCCCGTCGTACATCGGGTCTGTGGTGGCACCCAACACGATTTCGCATCATGCCATTGACTTTATATGGAATTTCATCGCGTCCAAATTACAGTTATTATTAACATTGGTGACCTTTGGTTTGAATAATATGGTTCCACCAATAACCATTTTCATTTGCTTATCCTTATGTTCTTCTTTTCTCAAAAATACTAAAAACGTTATCCCAAACTTGTAAGTGAACAAAAATGTCTGGTGCAGAGAGAAAAGGAGCTTCTGGAATTTTTGATGAAACCAGATTCGCTCGAGCTGAAGTTCACCGACATTTACAATAACCTTAACACTCGACACAAAACATTGGATCTGAAGTGTTGGATTTATTGGCTTTTTAGCCGAAATCAAAGTGTTTTGGAAGTATTGAGCCTGCGACACAATAAAAAAAGACTTGGAGTATACCACATGAAGCTACTTAGAGTTTTGAAAGGACGTTTTTATATCTAGTGAACCTCCATAGGAGGAACGCTGGAAGGAAAAATAAAAAAATCTTCAATTCAAGACATCTAAAGGTGAGTCACTGCTTACACTTTATAAAACTAAACTTGTTTTAGTAAAGGAGAATATTCCACAGAATCCCCTCGAGGGGTGAACCGGTGTCGTATATTTGTAATTTATTCCAATAAGACGTTTGGACACGATGTCCCAACAAGTTTGAAATGTGTTGCTGCTGTCAGTGTCCCACGCTAACTATTTTTACTTTTGTCAACTGAAAATGTTTCAATAAGCTGCATCTAAATTTTCTAAACCACTGTGAGCAAGCCAGCCTGATCTGGCCTACAAATACCTTGACTGAGGTGTGTTTGGGATGTTGACTTTAGCTTTACACCTGACTGTCAAAACTGAACAGAGTACAATACCTGGAAGTGCTGATTAAAACAGCAAACACTGTACATTGTTCTGCTTCACATAATCGGATTAGAGAATGATGCAGGCGACAGACCAGAACATCCTGTCGAGCAGGAACTCAAACAAAATCATTATCAGCTCAACCACAGGATCACAACAAAAGATGAAAGAACATTTCATTATTTAAAAAAAAAAGGAGGGGGTAAACAACAATTCCCTTTCCCATCAAAGAACTTTGGATTGAATAGGCGGAAAAAACAACACACCAGCATCATGTCATGATTAAAACACAACAGAGGTCTTCGTAGGACTATAGTTAACTCTTCAAGGCAGAAGGAAAATATGGTGGAAAAAGTCTTTTAGCTCTATTCACAGCCAGCAATGACATATATGTTTCATTAAAAAGCTGAACGAGACTCACAAAACCAGCGGGGCCTTTGACGTCCTGCACAAGAGTCGAGGTCAAGTCATGATCAATCCCACATCAGATTCAGGAGCTTTCTAAGAAAAGTCACTTGCTGAATTGAGTGAATCATCCTCGACGCTTATACAGACCCCCCACACACACGCACACACACATACACTCACTTCTGGAAATGCACACACCTGCATCTGTGTCCTCTTCCAACAAGGCACTAAGATTTCATTCAAGTTTTTCATTACACGAGAGCTTTATGGATTTCAAACCCACACATTTTTCTCAAATCCAGAGCTAACTTTGTGACATTCCTCCAGTTTTCTCCCCTCCAGCTCAGACCGAACGCTAAAGTGATGTGTAGGTTCAGCAGTCAGTTGATCAGCCGTGATCATCTGCTGAGCATCTGCTGTGAATCAGCTGGCCTGCCAGTCACATAGCTAGTCATCCAGTCATTCAGCCAGACGTCGGTGTGCAGTGCTGCCTGCTGCTCGGCACTGCGACGTGACCCCGTGCTGGGCCGTGTGTGACGAGGTCGTTCCGGCGACTGATTGGCAGAATCGAGCAGGGAGCAGCAAAGGGCATACAGACTGAGAGGTGTGACAGCAGCTCCTGCCCCCACCAGCACCACCATCAAAACAAACAAGCCCTTAGCCAGGAGGAGCTGGCCCGCACAAACCCCAGTGTCAGAAAGCGCTCAGCTCTGAGGAATAAAACAGGAACTTGGCAGAGAGGCAATCCCGCGGACGAATCATCGATAAATATAGCCAGGAGGGTACAGAGAGAAGAAGGAGGAGCACAGGGCATTAGAGAGATCGTCCTCTCTTTCCCTCACACTTCCTTTGTCAAATTTCACCTGCTACAGTCAAAGCAGATCAGCCCATATTGGTTACAGAGAGAAGGAGAGCAGGGCAGACGAAACGACAAGCCAGCAGGGCCAGGATGAGGAGGGGAACAAAGGGTGGATGAGGGTTGTAAAGGAGAATCAATTCACCAGGTGATTTTCAGAGTGGTTCTGCCTGGCTTCACCCTGGTGTCAGGATGACTCTGGCTCAGCAGGAGCCCCCCCAGGGAGGTTGTCAGAGCTGGAGAGACATAAGGGGATTTGAGAGAGAGAATGGAGAGAGCGGGCAAGGATGCAGTCATGCAAGCAGATAGAGACGGACATGCAGGCCGAGGCGGAGTGGGAAAGACAGGAGGGGGAAAGAGACAGAGACAGACGATAAATGCAGATAGACAGAGAGGAAATAGATGGAGCAGTGAGGGAAAGAAAGGCAATAATCAAGAGCTGAGAATCTTTGAAATTGATGTAAGAAATAGGAAAAGAGAGCGGAGGAATGTCAGATAACTAATCAACAGAAACATCAGGAAGTGAGACGGACCCACCGCCACAGCGTCATCGTGACAAAACAAATACATCTCACACACAAAGTCTCTTCAAAACACACACCCATCAATCCATCAGAGCTCAACTCAGTCTCTCCTCTGACGTGTTTAACCAGCTTCCGCCGCAGTTTCCCATCCTGCTTCACTCTGAGCACCCCAAAGCACAACAGCTGTCACCTCAGCGCCACGTAAACGGGGAACTAGAGTAAAGGTAAAACCCCGTTTCACAGCATCAGCAGCAGTGACAGCAGATCCACGTCTGAGTGCATAAAGAGTTTGTTTTTTAGGTGGATGCTGCGGGGCATCAGTTGGTGCCGTGGTTGAAGCGCTCCAGCACGGTGGCGTTGGTTCTCTCAAACAGCCACTGCTGGGTGGGAGAGGACGAGTCGCACGTGTTCATGAAGACCCGGCGCTCTGTGGGGCTGCAGTCGATGCAGCTGTTACTGACAGAGTGATACAGACTCTTGTCCTGCAGGACGGAGGAGAAGAAAGTTTGTTTATGAGACATGATTTCAAACCTGCTCCAAATGATTTCTACTTACCTGCAAAAGATAAACTAATGTTTCATAAGAGACTGCCAGGATTTGTTTTAGGGGTAAAATAACTCATCAATAAATACGATACTAGGTTGGGTTTTTTTTTGTTTGTTTTGTTTTTTACTGTGTCAACATTTGTTAACTATTTATTCACCAGTTACGGATGCTTCTTAAGACAACTTACAGTCCACCACTGCTAGAGTGTATTAACAAGTGACTTTAAAACTGCTAATCAATGCGAAACAAGGGGGTTTCACTTAAGTGTTACCAATTTAAGATTGGCCCACTGCAGCGATTCAGAAGCTGAAAATGAATTAATGAATAAATAAATAATTATCACAACTGGTTTGTGTTTAATGCTTCAAACAGGCCTGTGGCCCTGCAGGGCATTTTGAGTCCTAGAAATGTTACAAAAATACAAATGTGGCCTCCTGTCTGGTAAATTTTAGTAATAACTGAGCTTAAATGTATAACTGCTGCATAATGAGGTCATATGAATATCCATCAGCATTTAAATTCTTTTTAAATGTGCAAAACTCTGAAGAACGATTAAGTCAACTTGAGGTTCTTTATTTGGATTGGAGCTTTGTTGTTGTTTTGAAAGGCAGAGAACAAAACATACAGAGCAGCGAGACGGACACAAAGGGGCAACCTTGTCCTCTGCCGTACCTTTCTGTAGCGCCACAGCTGGTTGCCCTTCATGCCGTGACAGTCGTACAGGGTGACGGGGCTGTTATGGGAGATGGCGTCGAAACAGACTTTTTTAGTGTGCATGGGGTCACCAACACGGATGTCCTCCCTCCAGCCAAATGTGAAGACCTGCGGGACAAAAATCTCAGCTGTAATGTCGCAGTGACATCCTGATAATAATCCCAAACCCCTTTCTGAGTCAGCTATTTTGGTCTCCACAGTGTCTCAGTCAGGCCAATGTATAATCTGTTTTGCCAAAAAATGTCAAAATTCCTCAGTCAAAATGTTTCCTCTGGCCTTCGTTTTTCACCATTATCTGTCGGGTATTGTGTTTATTATTTTCCTTCCATTCTCTCTCAGCTCCCGGTCTGAAGCTGCTGCGGCCTCTGTGGGAAATAAATCTAATGGACCAAACTGAGTGGCTAAAAGGATCATTATGACTTGCGTAGGTTGGTGATTATTTTCTTGGCAAATTGAGGTTAAACTTCTTTCAAGCCATTTGACATTTGAGCTGTGTTGTAGCTAAAAACTAAAATATCTAAATGTCATTCATATTCTTACTGACGGCATAAAGATGGAGCTTTGATAAGACTGTTGGGCGACTGAATCAAAACGCTGCCTCGTTTTACTCGTAAGTGCACGAACATAAATGATGCACACACACATTTTACAGCATTATATAACATGGATGTTCCCCCACACTCTTTCATGACAGCCTCTGTAAAGTCCTCAGTGATCGTCCGTTTTTATCTGACTGTATTTAACTCTCTATTGATATCAGCAGCCTCAACTGATCAGTTTCCACAGAGCCATGTATCCTTTTTCTTTTTTACATTTGTCAAATAAAAAGATTCTACTCTCTGATATTTTCGTGGTCAGACATGAAGAGAGCTCTATCATTATTGCAGCTGTTACAGAAGTCATTTCAGTTTTTTAATCTTGCTGTTATCTGACAATAAACAGAAAAATTTGGATCTTTGAAGGCAGAAACTTGCAGCTGGCTGTCGCTCCTTCAGCTCATTCAGACTTTGAAAATGACTTCCTCCACTCGTCTCGCACAGAATCAAAAAGCCCTGACATGGACAGCTGCCAGAGGGCCTCCTGTGATTTGCAGCGAATCCATTTCTCGCCCGCACCGAGCAGAGATTGCAACTGTGACACAGATTAAACTACAATGCATCTTCAGATTAAAGCAATTAAACTGTCAGGGCTCTGAAATGCAGCGTTTCAGCAGAGGAAACAAAAGGGGACATTCAGTCCATTAAAGTTTATTATGAGCTCGGCTTAAAGATCTTCAGCGTGACATACGAGAACAAAGAGACTCCTTTAGAACAATTCAAAGTGCGTCCTGTTGATGTCTGTGTCTCTTTAGTATTGCATTTGTTCTGCTAAACAGACACTGATGTCTAAGGAATATACAGAATCCTCCAACAGCAGAAATCTGATGAGAAAAAACCCTGAAATCTCATGATTCCCCTTGTGTTGGAGTGGTCTAGTGGTCTGACAGTCTTTCCCAACCTCACAGTCAAGAGTTTATATTTTAGTTTTTGCTGCTCACCTGTCCATGGCTCCAGCTCACCTCGCCCCGCCCCTTCACACAGTTCTCCAGGCGGATGGGACTTCCCGATACAAAGTGTTTGCTCTCCATACACATGCCGCTGCCCACGTTACGGATCTGCAAAACACACGACAGCCACGTCATAAACGAGAACACAAGGGACAATCAGCTGTCATCATCGGTCATGCAACAACAGTTTAGTTTCTTATTGAAGCAAAATCACACAGAACCTGCAGCATCAGGTTTAAGAATTCTGCTTTGTTTTTTGGTGGATTTCAGGAGGCAATAACATGCTTATTAATGTGTGATACTCTGTAAATAAATGTGCTTTTCCTCTCTGAGTGCAATCACACAAATGTCCAGACAGCAGCCAGAAACGACAGACCTGTAATTATTAGAGCCAACTGGCTGAACTTACACTTAAATGCATTAAAGTATTTCTTCTTTGACAGATCACATTGTACACAGCTTAAGCGAGAAATAAGTTTTTTTTTTTGTTGTTTTTAATAAGGAAACTGATGAGATGTTCACAATAAAAGACTTGTCTTTTTGTTCTCTTTTGTATATTTACTTTGCTGAAATATTTCTCATCCCATAACAATGACCAAAAAAATTTTTTTTTACAGAAAGTTGAGTTAAAGCAGCCTTGGAAGCATCATCATCGCGCCACCTTGAACAAGCTCTCCGTCAGATAATCGTTCAAGATACAAAACTGAGCGTACCTCTCCCCACGCTGCAGCAGGAGGCTCCACAGGCGGGTAGTGTTTGGGCAGATCCCAGGCCACCTCGCTCATGAACCACCTGAAGCTCTTGCAGTTGAGGCGGCTCCTTAGCTCCTTCTGCAACGTCATGTCTCCTGCCGAGAGGTGGCGGTACTCAGGGCGACGCTGGTAGACGTATTCAGCGTATTCATCCATCCACACCTCAGCTACGCGCTTCAGGTTCTATAATAAGGCAGACAGATTTATTTACCTCACTGCCTTCTTTCTTAGAAAGCATCTCAAATCTTCCAGAATGTCTACAAGCCTTCTACAATAAAACTAAATCTCACAGCCCATGGTAGTGAGATGATCTCATAGAAACATTTGGACTATTGTTGTGAACATGAATGTTTTTATCGTCAGCTGTTCGTACCACTGAAGGTTACGTATGGGGTTCCTCTGGGCTCAGTGTTGGGACCATTGCTGTTTATTCTGTATATTAACAACATATGTGAGGTTTAAAAACGCTGAAAACAATTTTGTTGTCTAAAAATGAAGTCTTATCTATCTATTACCAATCTACCAGATAGACCTCAGGAAGTTTGCTCAAATCACAGCATGCATTTCTTGACTCTGCCTCAGCACAACCTGACATACTGTACAAGCAACACTTCGCTGCTTTGTTGCAGCTGTTAGGACTTCACCACTGGAATCCATTTGGAGCCTTCTGAATTAAAGCTGACAACATCTGAGAGTCTCCATTAATGTAGTTTTAGATAGATGACTCTAATACCTCAGTAAATTTATATCATGTATAACCATGAGCATGAAAAAGCAATTCAAGTACATTTATGTCAATGTTCTTCTAAATCTGCAGGGTCAGCTCACTTTGGGACCATCAGCATTCCACTGAGGTCCTGTTTAAAGACTGCTGGTCGGTCTGAAAAACCAGCGAGGGCCGGCTCCCTCTGCTGCATACTGAGCCAAACTGAGCCAACTTCCAGGCTGCGGCAGAGGCATACATAATGAATGGTGTTCGGCTGCACTGTGGATGATTTAGCGCTTTTAGACGATTTCTCATTCCGTGTAGGTACTTTGAAGAATACAAGGAACAAAGAAAGTTAAGCTCATTCTTCACAGTAACACCTGCAAAGGCTATCAGTCGTAGACAGTGGCTAGACTGCAGACTGCTGCCTCTTGTCTGGTGGTCTTTTGTAAGTGGATGCTGAGCTGACTGTAAAGTGCTCTTGTGCATAGAAGAAAAAAAAGAGAGTACTTAGTAGAGGACATAGAAAACAAAAACGCTGCCATTTGTTATACTGCACCACTTAAAACCAGCCCACACGAGGATGATGCTCGAATATGTTTAAGTTTACAGTATGCGTGTAGTGTTTATGTATGCTTATCCGCCTGTTTATTTATTCTCGAACTGATGCATTCAGTTACATATAGCTGAGTTTTACAGTTCATGCAGTTCAAGAACACACAAGTTGTTTTTGCTGTGTTAAACATCAAGTTGTATATGAGCACAGCATAAAGCAGAAATGCTGTTTTTGTAGCTCTGAAAAGCCCTGTGTGTGTGAATACTGCTGCATACTAATAAAGTTAAAATCTGTGTTTGCTGATAAGATGTCATTTTTTAAATTTTGCAACAGCATAATTGGATTTTGCTTCATTTGTTGTTAATCAAGAACCTCACTGATAAAGCTTTTTAAAGCCAGAGGGGGAAAAAAGAAAAAAAAAAACAACAAAACCTTAAGAGGAAGAGATGCAATAAAGAGGAACTCCAATATTAAAAACATGGGAGAAGTATTGTTGCCATTGACAAGCTGTTCAGCCTGTTCCTTTTAAAAGCTACACAATAGCTGACAATGGACTCATAATTTTCAGACCTAATGAAAGGGAAATATTAAAATGAATGAGTCATTCTGCTTAAAAAAAGAACTATATTATCCAGCAACATAAAGGAAGGACAACTAACAGCAACATCTTACAGGGAAATAAGGAAAGTTTGTCCAGATTTAAGCCACTTAACATTAACTACTGCATCTTCTCATTCTCAGAATATACTAAAAATAAATAATAGTTTGTTTATTTGTTAAGGTCTGACAAAATAACCGCTGACTCTAAGGCCTTGCTCAGATTGCCAACCCAGATTGGATTTTTGGCATATCCAGATTGTATCCAGATTTTATTAAGTCTGAACAACAAAAAAAAACACATGAAATTCAGTTTTTGCAAATCAGATCCAAACCACATGGCGAGGTGGTTTGAAATGTGATTCAAATCTGATTTGTACAGATGCAGCTTCAGTCCCGACGCTCTGCTCATTAAAACTGGACATCAGTGTCTTTTGCGTCACTTCATGGTTACTGGGCACCTGTATGAAGTGTCTTGACGGACAAGACGGGAAGCAGGATGGCCGTAGGAACCCCACAGCGCATTCGAAAATTTCATCTAATCATGGAATGACTCCAGGACGACATGCTCCCATCATCACTGCTTTGCAGACAGCACAGACCTCTCGCCGCACAGTGAACATGGTAATGCTCATCAGTCTGTTTTGTTGCTGAGTCTGTCTGGTGCAGCGGAGTTTGGCAACGACTGGACAGCTCAAATGTTGAGGACGAAATGATGTATCTCCATTTTTCCAATCGTTGTACTCACCAGCACATGTACTGATGCCTACATTGGTGATGTGTGGATGCAACAAATCCGATCTGATCACTTGCAAAAGGGGGTGTGGACAGTCTGTGTTTAAAATCACATTTGAGAAACAAAATGGATTTGTCTGCAGTTTGAACAAGTGATATATCGTAGGAAACTGGACTTGTTTCAGTCTCTTGAACACATTTAGCTTCTCATCCAAGACGCTCCAGCAGATCTGATAACTGGTGGGGAGATGCAGGCTTTAAACTCTGTGGGGGCACGAACCCTCAGAGAGTCGTTCAGGTCACATGTGAGTAGTTGACCCAACCAGCATGTGGTTCATGTGGGTTAGCTGTGCACTCAGTCGTGCGGACAGGAATATGATTTCATTCATAACAAAAACAATGATGCTCCACGCAAGCCTGTCGATGCAAAACAATCAATGCGCAAATTGCAGCAGAATAAACAAAATATAACAGAAGAAGACTGGTGGCTACACTTTAATCCGTTGTCTTTTTTAGCCAGACTACTACTGTTGCAGCTACAACTAAATCCATATCAACATGGCAGAGACAACAGGACGAAAAAAATAAAGGTAATTGCAGGTATGAAGAAGAGCTCATTCTTAGTTATATTTTTAACTTAACGAAATGAGAAATCTTTCATCTTGAAATGACATACAGTATGCTGTGAATCTGTTTTCTACACAGGTCAAAGCATTGCTCTGTTCACACATGTGAAAGATTCGCTTCGAGAGGCCGCAGCAGGGTAAAAGCCTGACCTAAAAATTCTTCTGTGTCAGACTGTTCTAGCACTCAGAAAATCTGTGACTGATCTGCTGTGTTGTGTTCCGTCATGAACTGTGGAGGCACGCGATGTGAAGAATTACCTTTGCCAAGCTGATCCCACCAGGGACCTTGTAGGGGACATACTTCCTATAGATGTGTCCCACCCTGGAGCAAGGGATGTCCTCCATCCGTCCACCGCACATCCAAACCTACAGAAACACACAGAGAGAAAAAGTTTGTCATCAAAGGAATCTATTGTATTAGGAAACTTTGTCCATCTTAAAATTTCAAGATAGAAAGCTGTGAAAAGGTGAAGGAGAGAATCAAGAGGATAAGCTGAAAACTGAAAGCTAAAAATAGAGAAGCATAAAGTACGTCGATTCAAACAAGCTTATAAATCCCAGGAGGGTTGAGGAAAGAGGAGTGAATCATAGAGAGAGGCAATAAAGTAGAAATGGCAGGACAGTGGATGAAAAAGAGACAATATGATATGACGGTAACCTGACTTCACCTGAGTAGGAGGGTCAGATAACACAAAAACTGAGCTGCTGGATCAGTAAAATACTTAGTTGCAGTGTTTCAGTTCTGTTGGTATTGAAGAAACTATTGCAAAAAGCTGTTCAGGAACACAAGGCATGATGTCACTTTAAAGTATTGAAAATATACAATGAGATGTTGATGTTTTGAACACCCTAATATGCTTGTCTTGCATAGAAACAAAACTTCCTTTACTGTATAATTACTTTCCTTTCCCTTGTCAATCTCACATGACAGAGACAATCAGCAGTGGCTCCTCTTTTTAATCCCCTGACTATAATGAATACAGCAGTGGTGGTTCTCTTTCTTGGCTGCAATGTTAAAAATAAACCGAGAGAAAGGCAGGAAGGCAATGGAGAGGAGTAGAAAGAAAGGAAGACTTAAAGACAGCAGGCAGACAGAAAAGAGGTTTTGGTTCTAAGACAAGAGCACAATGAGAAGTGTGGCAAATGAAAGCTGGATTTCAAACAGCAGGCTGAGTATGAGAAATAAGAGGTGCTCGGCTGCCAAACTAGATCTGCAAAGTAAAGTCAAAATTTAAAAAAAATTTCATGGTTATTTTTTGACACAAGGTCAAATAATGAAATACAGCTG
>JAPXVT010000007.1:28006488-28019275 GCA_029823135.1 Acanthurus reversus | reverse complement strand
ATCCAAAAAATCCATTCCTCTTTAATTGGGTTCAAACAAACAGACCTGGTCTTGCCGGTGGGATGTTTCTCTGCCTGTTAGGATTTTCCTCACATTCTGGCTGATGCTCTGCTCCTGAGGTCAACCTTTCAAGGAAACATGTGAATCAGCGTTTGGCTTGCTATTCGCTAACAAGCGTCAGTACATGATTTTCTGGCGGTTCAGTTTTAGGATGGTCCACCTGACACTTTAATCCAACACTGTGACTGTCACTGCTAAAGAGGCAGAGAAAGAAAAAGTGATAAAAATATGATGTCTGAAAATCACATCAGCATTCAGAGCGCGAGCCTCCCTCAGGCCGCGTTCATAAATATGTTATGGGCAGGGCCTGCCGTTATCATGCAGTCTGACAGTAATGGATATTCTGGGTGAAGGGGTTCTTGTGAGAGCAGCATGTAAAGGATGACTGGGCTGGAGTTAGTAACGCGCCATTAACTGACTCCTCAGGATGCTCACACACTGGGACGAGACGGAACGCAGTCGGTCAGGAAATCAATATAAAGCACATCAGAATGTGAGTGGCTGTGAGAGGAAGAGGAGGTGTTTGCCATCTCAGGATCACTTTGAATACAGAGTGCAGTAAACACACAGGGCTAGTATTGTAAGGTTCCTGCAGCAAAAATATTTGACTGTGCATGCTGAAAAAAGATGCAACAGGACTTTCAGTACTGCACGTGAGCAGACAAGATGCACACACATCATTTGGAGGCTCTGCCTTTCATACCCTGTGGGAGATATTTAACAGGCTAAAATTAGTGGTGCAGTATTTTAAATTTGTTTCAGTGTTTAGTCTACAACAATTAGCCTCCTGAACTACTTTTCTCAGTGTTAAGGGAGGGTTAAAATTCAACAACACACAGTCTGATTTCAGACAAGACTTCCAAAGGAGACAGCTTGTATGGCCAGTTGTGTTTTATATCACTTGGAGGCATCTTGGCCTTTCTGTTAATACTTGGTGCAAGGGTTCATCTGCCATCCTGCTGTGCATGCCTGTACTGTGGGTGTAGATTCACAGTTCTGCATCTCATTTGGCAGTTAATAGATGCATCTATCATCAACATAACAAGTGGCAGGTGGTGTTGTGCTTTAATTACCTTCCTCATTGTTGTGTTTACATTCTTACATTTACTATTTTAACAGGATTTGAGTTAAAACCAAGAAACTTCTGTGTGTCTCATTACTGAAAACTGCTGCTTAACCTGACTGCGCCTGATGCTTTGTTACACACAACCATCCGGGAAGGCCCCACTGAAAACGGCCTTTAAAAAAATACTAGAGATTGGATAAACCATCTGTCTGTCACGATCGATTCGATCAATCAGATCAACAAACAATATGACCAGAGGAGTCAGTGGTAAATCAAACTTTTACCAAAGTCAATCAGGAGATCAGCGAAAACATCTTTCCCATCAAGAAAAGCTTCAATGTTGTTCTTTGCTCTTCTTTCAGTGAAGAAACACAGACACTATAGCAGCATCTACGCTAACCAAGTCTGTTGCTGCCATTTTTGTTTTCTGAGCATCTCACGTGTGACCCACGCCCGTAGCTCATGCCAGTACTTCCTCAAAGGATGCCGACTGGTCTGATTACCAGTCTACTGGCCAAAAACTGATTGCTTGGAGCCTGGAAAGATGGATTTGCATGATCTTGTGATCTTGCAATTTCACATTCTTTCATTTACTTTATGACAAAAAGAAACAATCGAAGTGAGCAAAAGGTCAGCAACAGACAAAGCTATGCTAGAAGTGTGTTACGGAAAACTCAGCCTCCATGAAGTTGTCTCCACTATCATCAGTCTACAGCGTCAATATGAACTCCTCATCGTAACACAAGAATGTCATTCATGTTGCTTTGGTACGGGGATGCTGTGATAGTTAGGATAGTGTTTTAATTTAACATTAATATCTACCACAGCCTGAGTTTCATCAAATTTCTGAACACCTTGTTAAGCAGATCTATTGGGAAAGAAGTATTTGTATGAACAAGTTTTCAGCAAAACTGCTCTCAGAATACTAGGAACAAAAAATCTTCGGTGTGAAAGTGCCCTAAAATTATCCATCCCAGCTTAGAAAATATTATTTTGTGTTAAGGTTGTGTATAAATGTTCCTTTAATAAAATTCTTAAAATGTCACCCTTTCAGCTCCTTGATCAGCATTTCTGACACCAAAAATTCAGATCTACTCTCGATTTCTCTGAGCATGTGGCAGAGTCCTTTAAAAACCTCAGAACTCACAGCGTGTTTCTGAGTTCCTTTATCACTTTTTGGCACAGTTTGAGCCCCCTTGTCTCGTCTCTCCATCAGATAGGCACATTCAGGCTCCTAATTGCTTTTACTCTCTCTGCAGCTCAGTAGTTTGCTAATGACATCTAAACCTGGAGTCTGACGGCATCACAGAGCTGTGTTTTTATGAGGAAAAGTGCTTTTCCTGTTCACTGTAGGTGGTGGAGGGCAAAGGAAATGTGTTTGTGTGTCTTTATCTGTGTGTGTGTGTGTGTGTGTGTGTGTGTGTGTGTGTGAAGATGCCGTTTACGGGTGGGTGGATTTGCTTAAGATTTTGTTTACACAAGCTGTTGCTCCCATGTGGCATTGCTCCTTGTCTAAAAGCTTTTTCTGAAAATCTCAATATGTTAAAAGTGCTGCCAAATGAGCAAACACACACTGACAGCGTTCGTCTGCGGCGCCGTTCAGCTGCAGGACTCAAAACCATAAAACAAAGCCGTTACGGCAGATGAGACGCATCCTTGCCAAGATCCATTTGAGGTTTGAGGATGTGATTTTTTTCTCATTCAGGGATTCACTGGAGCTCTGAGGCAGATGAAAACCTTGAGCAAAAATAAGGTCATTATGGGTAGAAATCCAACATCCTATCTTGAAGACAAATGGACTGATGTTTCTCTACACAAGCGACTGGTTTCGGTGTCTTCCTATGATTCATTTCGGGCGATTGCCACGCAAATTAATTGACACTAAGCAAGAGAGGCCTCCCAGGTTTTCAGTATAGCTTGACATGAAATAAGACGTTACATAAATTGTCAATGTCATACAAGAGCAGCCACTCAGGGGAGCTTAATGAGAACATCAGAGAAATGAACCCAAGGCTGTAGATGGTGGAGAAATGAAGCATTAAAATAGTAGGACGTCTCCAGTGTGCGGAGAGGAAAAGACCGCTTTCTCGCTGCTCTCTGAGTGAGACAAGGACACTTGCCTTTAATCTTCAAACTCCAGCTTCATATCCTTCTCATCTGCAGCCATCTTCCCTGCATGAGTTTGCCCAAATAGTCCTGCGATGTTAGAGAGGGTAGCCAGCTCTTTTTTTTTCTCAAAGTTTTACACTTTCTTTAGATGAAACTTTAATCAAATACATAGTTAGGCTTCTATATTTCACAAGGGTTGAGCTGGTGTTACTTTTGAGTTTTGCATTTTATTTACTACAAATCACATATACATCACTGACGACCAATTTCCAAAGTGAAACTATCAGGGTTTATGAGGTTTGTTAAGATAAAAAATAGTTTAGAAACATGTACTGTAAGTTTTGAGCTCTTGGTCTTAACGCATTCTAATGACATTTCTGTAGGGATTAATGCTTTTCTTCCAAACAGATTCCTAACAGATTGATGTTTGACATCAGGTGACTGTGAAGGTCGTATCCCATGACTCAACATTTTCATGCTCACCAAACCATTGAGTCATTCCTCATGTCCCGAAGGGATGCATCTGCTTTAATTATGTTCCTTCACTGATTTATTCAGGTGTTTCCTTTAATTCATATATCTCTTGCTCAAATAACAGTGAACTTCCTAAGAAAAAAAACAATGTATATATATATATGCTACATCATAACAACATTTTTTTTTAAAGAAACAGTTTCTTTACTATGACATTTACTGTCTCAAGCACAAATGATGTTTCTGTATATTAATTTTTCAGCACTATATCTTTAGAATTAAGATCATATGAGAAGATTCCACATCTTACATTTTCTGTCCAACAACAACATTCATTTTGAGTGGAGCAGCAGTGCACCTTTCTGTGGCAAAGTGGCCAAAATGTGGCAAAGTCATGCATGACAGACAGGTGAGTTGGAGGGAGCAGTGAAAGGGCAGAAGTACAGACAATCCCAGCAGACAGGAACAGTTATGTGATTAGTAATCAGTCAATGTGCTGCGGTGCAGATACAAAGGAAAAGAAATCTATCACCTCCCTAATATTCCAGGGACGTAACTGCACAACAGCTTTCTTTGAGCCTCCTTGAATCCTGGAAAAACAGTCAAAATGCAAACAATGATGCCAATGATGCCAACACACATTCACACATGGCAAACTTGTTTGCAGTGTGTCGTGTATTTACAGATTGAGCACAGACTGCATAATTGACTTACCAGTTGCCATGACCTACATATGACGGAACATAATTGCCATGCAGCACATATGGAGCCGTGCTAGATGTTGCAAAGCTCTAAAATGATGCTCTGCAGCTTGGGACTGCCACTGACAGACTGTCACAGACTGATTTATATACATTTAACAAGCACTAAACTCTTCCATTTGAACAGTGACTTGAATAGCAAGTTGCAGTTATTACAATAATGTCATCTGGTAAGTTCCCGTCTTATTTCACGGAGCAGCACATCCCACCTGCCTGGGAAAAGATGGAGGAAGAAGCTGGTCAATAAATATTTTATGAGTTTCATTATTGCATATTTATAGGGTGTCAGCCACTCAGTAAATCTAAATCTGTGCCGTGAAACAGTCTTTAACCCAACAGCCACAAAGTCGAGCAATGCAGCGCAGACGAGGCCGAGTCATCCCATTTAACTGTCCTGCCAAGTGAAGCTCTGCAGAGCCGTTACTGCCAGTGAAATGACAACAAGGGCAAAATCTTGTTAGCTGATCTATTGCAGTGTGACATTTGTCTTTGAGGTTATCGGGACACATAAAGCCACGGCAAATGAGGGGATGAACTTTGTGAGTTGCAATGACTTTAGAGTTTTTATCCGTGTTGCTGCTCGTGAAGGGCGTGTCTAATTGCTCAGCAGGAGAACGAGGGGGAAATTAATTGGGAATTTAACATGTAAATTGAATGTTAGAGGAATAAACTAATAAAAGTCTGGAACAGCTGAGCGTTCACAAATATGAACAGAGGTGGGGACTTCATTAGTATGCTACACACATTAATAAACTTAAAAAAAATAGTCTGGGGCAAAATAATTATACTAAATTAAAATTAAGACAAAAACTATATATGAAAAACAACAAGCTTAATTGAAAGGCAGTGATATGGGGCAGATTTCAGTTGACTGATCGTTCTATCCCAATATCCTCCTGTTCATGTTTCCAAGTCCGCAAGACAATAAAGACGTAGAATTGATCTGGGTAGGGTGCTTTGGACAGAAGTGTCTGCTGATGGACATTAGACAAAACTTTCACTTCTACAGCAACAATCGCCAGAATCAGTGTTGACGATACCAGACCAGACCATACACTTTATTATCCTCACTGGGAAATTTGTCTTGGACTCCAAGTGCTACACACATTTCTCAACAAATCAACTGTATCCGACATATAAAATGCAAAATTTGCACTCAGTCCAGCATATGTGGATAGAAAAACTTTTCAATAATAAAAGAATAAATAAATGAACAATGACTTGAGTTTAAAGGAGACTTTTGTGACATTTTCATACACACTAAATGACATCGCTCCTTACACTGAAATATAACGATCAGTAAAGCAATGCAGAATATCCTTCACGTTGATCCTTCACTGAATAAAGTTTTACATCAATGAAGGAGGATTGATTGGGAAAAAACATCTCAGACTGCTGACTTCCTCCTTCTCACTACCTTTCCACACGACCTCTTCACACTTTTCCTTCAGATGTTTTCTCTCTGAACAGGATCTTTCTGTTTAGGGGTGCACGGAGCCATCAGAAGATGTGACCTCAATACCTTCACCCTGCTCCCCAGTGAGCCGGGCCTGCCACTGCGGTGTGTCTGCCGCCATTATTTCCCATTAGTTCCTGACAGCAGGACTGTTTGTAGCAGTGAGACCCCTCAGAGAATCAGGTCAGTCACAGTGCCGCTGTCCCTCTGTTAGCCCACATGCTTCTCAGCCTCGCCATTCTCAGGTGCAAATTTAATGCTGGAAGTTGTCTGAAATAAAGGACAAAAGTGGCCCATATTGGAATCAGTGTGTTTTGTGTGCCATTTTTGTGATTTTCGAGAGGAATAATCACTTGTGTTATATAAGTATTATATTTTGGTCCACACAAGAAGTTTCATTTTTAAACATTTTTTATTTCTCACTTTTTTAACATTTGGAAATAAATGAAAACAGGAAAATTACGCGTAACAGTAGGCTAATAGAAAATGTTAAGATTATTTGTGTGTGTGTGTGTGTGTATGCACGTGTCTGTTTGTGTGTGTGACTGTCCCACTCGTTCCCTAATGTTCCAAAAAACGCTGTAAAAGTGCCCTCCTGGATGCCCCTGTGGTGCATAAAACATGATGAAGTGCCGTCTTGGGTGCCACTCCAGTGCACACTGGCGCCCTTTTTACTATTTTCAGCCCTGTCCCTTAAGCATCCTGAGTCTGCCAGTGGTCTTTAACAATGTTGGTTGTTTTGTGAGTCTGCCATGCTGATGTTTAGTCATGTTCATCACGGTAGCCATCTTTGTTTAGTGTTTTAGCCTTCTAATTAGCACCAAGTACAACTGCAGCTGAAGTGAACATCATTTTGCAATAATTTGATCATGAAACAAAGTATTAGAGAAATTAAATTTTCATAATAATGCTCCTAGATGAAATGGGATTCACCAAATTCATTAGGATTTATCATCTGGGTACCATGAATGCCTATGCAATATATTTTGCGTCAAGTCATCTGGTAGATGTTGACAAATTTTACAGGAGAACTGGAAATTTTTGACTGGCTGGTGGTACCAGACTAGAGAAAAAACATGGATCACCAAAGTCAGTAGGTTTTTCTTTGAGACCATGACTGTCTAAAAAAATTGTTTTCATTGTTTCATGGTGTTAAGATGTTTCTGTCTGTCATATTGTGCACTCATATGTGTGCAATTACAGCCCAGTAAGTAAAATACAGGGATAATTTACAAAAAAGTGAATTAGAAGGAAACCTTACTGTGATCGCATTCTGTAGTCAGTGCTTCCACCTTTGTATGAACAGCTTATGTTGGCCTCCCATGCACAAAATCAGGTGCCTAAAGAAATGTTTTTCCTCCTGGCCTTCACAGATCCCTGACCTCAATCCCATCCAACACCTTTGGGATGAAATGGAACAGTGACTGCGAGCCAGGACAAATCTCCTCCAACAAGCTGTTACAGAAAATAAAACAATTACAGTCTTTGCAGAGAGAAAAAGAAAGTTTAGAGTCTTTGTCCTTCAGTGTTCAATCCAGCCAAAGGCAAAGACAACAACACGGGTTCATGCCAGTGAATCAGAAAACATAAACACACACACTAAGTCGGAAGAGCCGAGCTCTTGCAACATCCGTACTAAGTTCTCTCAACTAATGAACAGATATGATGAGCACTTCTCTAATCATGTCATCCCATTCATTATCTCATCATTCAGCGTCCTTTACTTGTTTTCCTGTCTTGTTTCTTTAGGCTGATTGAAATTAAATTTCAATTTAAAAAACAGACCAGTTTCTGATGAGCCATTTAAATTAAGAGACGGCCAAATTTACTGCACGGGTTTCATTTATTAACGAGACATAGCAAGAATGGGCTTTTCACTGTGCAACCCCGTGTTGTAATATGACTAACAAATGACTTAATTCACACACACACACGCACAAACAGGTATGTATGTATACAGCTAATATATTTTCATATTTCTTACCCTCACACGCACACACACACTTGCAGTCTGTCCTTTTTAACCTGATCAATTTGCTTTGTTTCCCTCGATGACACTGAGGGCCTGATGAAAATATCCTATCTGTAAAATCTTCCTTCCCTCTCTCCTTAAACGTCTGCTCAGGCTCAGTGTGATGAATGATCGCTCGCACCAATCAATTCTATTTAGATAAGCTCGCCTCCAGAGAGGACAGGAAAGGGAAGAAGGATGGATTTTTCGAGTTACTCAACGCAGAGGCCCAAGGTTATTGTTATTTGGGCTGCGCTCCAACCTGGTTTTTCTCAGGTACGGCAGGCTGCTTTCTATGAGATTAACCTCTGGGAAAGAGCTGTGAGTACAAAGCAGCAGTGAGCTTCACGAAGCCTGAGTGCATCGTTTACTCACAAAGGTGGAAATGCAACAACACGTGTGGGTGTTACTGCAGATCGATTACAGCCAATGTTTATTTCTAATTCATTTCTTTTTAAGTGAAAATTACTGCCCATTCCTGACTGGAGAGTTACTGGTTTCAGTGTTTGGGACCTTGCTGGAAATGAGACGCCTTGCAAATCACAGTGAAGTGCAAATGTGGCCAGAATTAAATCTAATTAATAAGCTGTGGTACCACAATCCCCAACAGTTGAAGTAACTTTTTTTTTTTTTAATCAACAACCCAATATATTTACACGCAATTAGATTGTTTCCTCTCTTTACTCTCATACATAAGCCTGTTCTAAAAAGTCTCTTTTTTAGTGAAGTATTACATACCTTTGTAATTCCTTTTTAAAGTTTCTTTTAAGGACAACAATGTCACCTTGTTGCCATGTTTTTAGAGGCCTGACTTGTGCTGTTAGTGACTGGAGGCCACGCTCCACTGCCCAAAGACTGACACCCAGATATGTCCCGAAAAACACCAAATAAGAAGAAAAATAGAAAAATGCAGGTGGAGAGCAGGACACAGACACCACCACACACATTCAGTGTGCCATTAGTCTCACTTAGCCAGACCTCTCTTCACATTACATTAGTGCTGTGCCAGCCTGTTTTCATTCTGAGGAGGGGAAAAAATATCCTGGCTTGTTTGCATTTCTGTAGACCAATCACAATCATCTTGGGCAGAGCAAAGCCCACGATGCAGCAACGCTGCACTTGCAGAATAGTCGCATAGTATAAACACAAGAGGAGGAAATGGGGTACTTATACCAAATTTTGATTTCCCATGACTCAGACTGGTGGGTCGTAAATGACTGAGATTTTTCATTCACGTACAAAGTGTTTTCTGGAAAATTCTGCCTATTATGCATTAAGTGTTGGAGCAAAATGGTTAAGAAAAAAAATCTACGTCTTTTCCATTGTTTTTTTTAAAACTTGTGCAATGATGAGAAAAGGAATTTTAATCAACTACGATGTAAGCTCTGTTTAAATGATGTGAAGTCATTGTGCAGTGGTTCAATTTTTAACAGACGATTAAAGTTGCGAATATCATTGGCCTGAAGTTACTGAAACATTAAAGAGTCAATGAAACCCAGGGCTCAAAGCAGCATGTGGTGACACATCAAATCTCTCTGCTTCTTTAATAACAATATCAAGTGTTTTCATCAACCGCTGTTAATGTGCAAAAGACCATTCAGCAGTGTTTTAGAGAGTAAAGACACCAGCAATGTACAGAAGTGATGTTTAAATCAACAGCTCCACTCAGTGGCTCAACGGCAAAATGACATGGAGGGACAGAAATAATCAGTACTAACTGTTTTTAGGACCACACTTAAAATAGATCTATTATTGTTCATTTGCAAGTTTTTGATCTTTTAATCAATGTCAATGAGAGGGACAAACATTACTAACATCTTTCAAAAACACTGACAGCATGAACATTCATATGAACACATGTAAACCTCTACACACAAGTCAGTACTTCTCTTCTGCGTGTCTTTAATGAAACTATTGTCTCAACTAAAAAAATTCACAATTGTCATGATAGACAGAGGGAAAAGTTGCACCACCTTCATCACAAACCCCCCCCCCAAAATTAAAGTCCCTTGCTGCTGCAGGTATTTATACACCAAAATATAAAATTCTTGCACATTTCTGGGCACAGTGTCAAACATTTTCTGTCACAGCAGACAAAAAAAAAAAAAAAAAAAAGGTTAGTTTCAGTGTCTTTCCTGCCTCTGAAAGGCAACGGTAAATAGAAACTTCACTACACTAAACTTTGTTTTCTCATTTTGTGTTTGTTTTTTGTACGTTTACTTGTTTACTAAAACAGTCTGTCACCTCTCGGCTCACGACAGAAAGGCTCCGCAGCAGTGATTACAAGCACCCAAAACTGAGCACCAGTGAAATCGATGGAGCGAAAAATAAGATATTAAAGACAATATCTGCTGCAGCTGCAGCCTGCTCACCCTGCTGCCATCTGACCGAACCTCCAGAATACAGAGCAGCAGCTTCTCCCCTTTAGGCTGGGACTCCTCTGCATGCCGTCATAAAGTACAAATTATTTTTAGGACTTATTGTATTTTAATCTGCTTATATAATCTTTGTTTTGTGAGTATCATAAAACATTACATAGCTAATGCTGTGTTACACTGTGATAAATGAACCTTGTACATTGTAACAGCAGCTGTCCTGACACAGAGAAAACAATCACGCGTGTGATGTAACATGTTTTTTAGGAAATCTTTCAGAAATCAGTGTCAGACATTTTGTTCTGTTGAAGCTGACTGACTGTCAAAGGAAATAAAGGTGACCAGCAGCAAACTGTGTTTTCTAATGGACTGACACACAAGCTGCGTGAACAAACATGTTCACACTTTATTTCAGCCAAGCGGAAGTGGAGATCTGAGCTCAGTTAATGCAGTTTGGCCCTGGTCAAACTCACTAGCACACATAGTTTGATGATTATTTGAAATTACAAATAAATAATTTAAAAAACAACAATGCATGTTTGCTGGATGATGTCACAGAGACAAATACCACATGACCAGAAGATCTCAGATTTGACATCCAAAAAAAAAAAAAAAAAAAAAGGGCCTTCTTCCTCAAACAGTAAGACACAAGTCAACAGCTCAATAACCAGAATCATTCAAATCTAAATAAAAACCAACGTCACAAATGTCAAATGTTCGTGATCTCCTCTGGGCATTGCAGCCAGACATCTCACACTGCAGGAAAATGTTTCTTCTGCTGGGATTTGGACCGACAGGCTACATGTTGCTCTCATAAGACACGCTTGCTCTTGACCCTGGTTGGAGCGCATGGCAGCACATCTCAGCCTCTGAATCCTCCCTGACAACCACCTCAGAAAGTGTGTGGACAGTCACTGTGGTGTCAGCGACACCTCCATCCTTTCCTTGACTTTCACATGACAGCAGTGCCTGACACACCTCTTCCTCGTCTCCATATATGTCAGTGGAGGCTGGGCCTATAGCTTGTCTGAATCCATGTGCTGATGTACTGACCTGCTCTGCAGGCTGAGGCCCCCGCGGGTTCACCGTCTCTGCCGCCTCCTCTCCGAACGTGCGGCAGTTCAGGATGAGCGGCGGCAGAGGAACACTGTGTGCCAGCTCCTCCATGTGACGGGCAAACTCCATCGTCTTGAACTGCGTGACCTTGGCGAGCTCCAGCGTCTTTGCTGACGTGACGATGGGAATTTGCTTGGCGACCTCAAACGCCTTCTGCAGCTTCTCTGCGCCCTCGGTGCGGAAGAACTCGTTAATAGCTCTCTCTGTCTTCTTGAGGTGGCTGCTGACCATGCAGAGCCGCGCCACATTGAGGACCATGGTGATGCTGAAGGCCACCAAGCAGACGATGACAAAGTACACGCCCAGGCTGCTGTCAGTGTGGGCCACACGCAGAGTGACCGTGTAGGTTTCAGTCCCGTCTGCACTGCTGGAGGCCATGCAGGTGTACCGTCCACGGTCCTCAAAGGAAACCACAGTGATGTTCAGGACACCATCCTCCTGAATCTGCCACTTCCCTCCTGCAGTCAAAACACACAAGACAACAAGACGAGGAGAGTTATTGTTTCACCAAAACTTTGAATTTCTGCACAGATTAGCACAAAACCATTTCCTGACAAGATAAAAGCAGAACAGTGCTGATTTAAAGAAGGCATGACATCTGACACTATGATGAAAGCTTTCTGATGAAATGCTGTCTTGACAAAATGATAATGAGAACAGCAGCGATATTACCTTACTTTGAAGTTGTTTTTTTGTTTTGGTTTTTTTTTGCCTTGGCTGACATCTATACTACCTTTTTCATATAAAACGACTATGCAGGCCGAAAGGAACTATAGGTTGTTCACACAGTTCGTCTCAGAACAGCGTTTTCTCCTAAAACTTGTCTTCTCACCAAGCAAAGGTCCTTTAGAGTTGTACCACTTGATGTTATCATGGCCTCCGGTCACATTACACTCAATCAGTATGCTGGATCCCTCTTTAGCCACCATGTGCCTGCTGGAGGCATCGCTGGCCAGTTGCATCGAGGACGCCGCCGCCTCCACCTCTGACACGTTCTGAGCTCCATCTGCTGTCCAGCCACTGAGCAGCAGGGCTGTGAGAAGCAGGTGTGACAGGTGGTGTTTCTGAGTTGACGACATGTCAAAAGGAGTTAAAGCTTCAGCTCACACTCTGACGAGACAAACTTGCAGAACAGGAACAGTCAACGCTAATGGATCATGCAGCATCAAAGGACTGTTGTCTTTAAATCTGTAACACTGTCCTGATATGAAACATCTCATATCACAGTTTCACCTACACACCTCAATCCTCCAGGCTCACGGCACGATTATCTATCAATGAAATGTGGACATTAACTCCCAAATTTAAAAATAACAAAAAACAAAATCGTTTTAGTGTTCAGCTGAAGGGGAAACACTT
>JAPXVT010000007.1:27573146-27583233 GCA_029823135.1 Acanthurus reversus | reverse complement strand
CCCCGAGCTTTGTGGCTGGTTTTTCCACATTGCATACATCTGCATTTGCATTATTTGACTGCTTTTAAAGGCACATATTCTTTATTCATTGGAGGTAAATTTAAGACACAACAGGATTCACTCAAGCAAATGTGGGGATTTGTTTTTTTTAGTCTCGTTTCATGCAGCGTTTCTGTTATTTTCTCCACCCTCCTGCAGACAGATGGATATAGATACAGATAGAGCAGCGGGGCGGAGGGGGCTTGAAAATAAAAATGAGAGGCAGATAAGTGTAAGAAGAGGAGGCGAAAAGAGGGAGAGAATTGAGGCAGCAGAGGAAAGGAGGATTTGCTGAGTGAGTGATAATTTGAGGATTAGACTTTGGAGCAGGAATCGAGCTGCGCCGAGCCAACCTCTTCCCACATCCGCTTGGCATGGCGCTGCAAAGTCATTTCCATGGAAATTATGACCCCACCCCTGTTGTTTGCGGCCATTTTGCTGATGGGTAAATGACGCCTAAGCCGCGGAAAGTGAGCCTTTTTAACAAGAACAACAAATACAGAGATGCTGAAGTTTTATCAGTGACATGTCTGCGTATTTGCACAGTCGTCTCTGTGTGATTTCATAATTCTGCATTTAATGAGCAGCATCTGTAATACTGACTGGACACCCGGAGGTCCGTCAGTTACAGTTTTCTTCTTATTTATTTTCTTTTAAAGTGTGATCCAGCCATCAGGCAGGTCAGTTAAGGGGAAGAGTTCTTATTTACTGTGACAGCCTTGCATAGCCTGCTGTCTTTCCCATCATTACAGCTTCCTCACACCTCGGTCAAGCTGACACACACATAATTAGACTCCACTGGTCAGTCAGATTGTCTGTTATAAACATAAAGCACAGGCCAAAATAATAATGCAAATAGGAATTAACTGAGACCTAAAGTTTTCACCTTTTTCTCATTTGAGTTTAAAGTTCCATGCAGACATTCAGGTGTTGAATTTGTTTCATTATTCACAGAGTATAATGAGCTTTATCTGCTCTCTGGGAAGCTTTTTTATTACCGTGCAGATTGTGCGCAGTTGGAGCTCTGTGATTGCAAACACAATGTGAAACATTTAAATCATGTATTTAACACAAGAAAATATCCTTAAAATTCTAAAATCTCGCCCCATCAGCCTCTCCTGCCTCACTATTCAGGGCAACAGATAAAACTGAAGAGATGCAAAGTTTGCAAACAACCTCTTGTGTATTTTTTTCATTCTCCAGACAAAAGTGTTGTTCATGAGATAAATAACGCTGTAAAGAATTAATTGGTTGCTGACTCTGATGAATGTGTGTTTGATGGCAGGCTCATTTGGCTAATTTATGGTGCTGCTCAAGTTGTGAACATGAAGTCATGCTTTGGTTCCAAGTTTGTGCAGTTTGATTTACTCTCCGGCAGGCTGTTTGTCTGTCTCTCATTTAAATTTTTTGAATGAATTAGCGTAACAAAATGCCTCCAAAAGAATTAAAAGTTTTACAGTCATCAAGGTTAAACAGGAAATAGTGTCAGCAACAAAAAAAATGATTCTAACTTTAAACCAGCCCAAAGGTAAACTTCATAAGAAAACCAGTCACAGTAAATACAAGCAGACAACTTGCTGGTTTGTCTGTCTGAATAAAACGAGGAAGATGTAAATAAAGATGCAGCCTTGATGGTCATTTTGTAAGGGTGGGTAAAAACACATGCAAGGCAATGGGGACTGAACTTGTTTGGACTTTAGCTTAAGGTGTTTAGAGAGACATTTAAATCAGATCAGCAGGAAAACTTGATCTGCAAACACATGAAAATTGAAGTGGCTCATATCTCTGGGTTCACTTTGTTTTGTTGTCAAACTTGTTAATTATAAGACATCAGGGCTGGTGTAAGTCGCATGAAATGCTGAGATCTCACATCCTGCACACTGATCACAAAGTCTGAGGACTTTTTTTTTTTCTTTTTTTTTTTTTCTTCAAACTTCAGCAGGAAAAATCTGAAAGTACAAACCTGACATCTGATGTCTTGAGCTTTTCAGAAATGTTTAACTGAGGTATCAGCAGACAGTTTCACGTATTTCGACTTTTATTTGCTCTTCACATGAGTTTGAGGCTGAATATCGCCACAGTTTAGCAGGATGAGTGATTTCAAGTATTGTGCTAACTGGCAAAGAGCTTGTCATATTATAGCACTAATTAGAAGAAGTCTTTTAGTTGTGAGCACAGTTTGAAGGAGAAAGGAAAGTGTCTCGGCGGCCCTGCTCTTCCAGTTTTCAGTGTATGTCTATAGAGGTCCACGTTTACGGTGCTTATGAAGTCTATGATCCAAGCACCTGCATTTTTTAAATGGATCAGTTGGAATTTTAAAAAAAAATCTTATATTATGCTGTATATATCAAAGTTCAAGGCATTTGTTTTCATGTGCACAGTCAAGAAAGCGATTTCTTTGTACAAGGAAATTCAGTCCCTGTTCCTGGCAAATTGGATAATGGGATGTCTGGGTGGCCAGTTGGTACTTCAAGCCACTATGCTCGGGTGATTGACATATCACCAAATCCCACATGCCACCCTTGCATAATTTAGTGTCCCTCTTGGGTCACCCCAGTTAAAAAATTCTGGACACGCCTCTTAACTGGATTACCAAGTTCTGCTGAAGCTAAAGTCAAGGCAGTTGCCTCGTGTCGGCTTCAGCTGAGGGAAACACTGAGGTGTTCACCCCACAGCAGTGTGGAAAACCTGCATCCTAAAAGATTAGATTAATATTCCACTGAATAGTTCTGAAAACACTGAGGATGACAGATAACCCGGTCACAATCAGGAGACCAGACTGTTAAAACTGGACATTTCCAGAAAAACTCCAGATTATCACATATAACTTTTCTTTACAATTCATAGGAAGTTTTTTTTCTTTTTTCTTTTTTTAATTCTCAATATCTACAATGTCTACAGTGAAAAAAATTTAAAAAATAATAATAATTGCATTCATGTGTCAAGACCCAAACTGAAAAGTGACGCTGCACATCCACCCATCTCCCGACCTTTCCTCCCCTCACACGGAGGGTGTGAAGGAGGTTCTGTTGTAACGTTCTGTACACAAACACAGATGCCACGTGTTGCTGCCGGCTGGAGTAATGTGTGGATGTTTTGGATCTTTTAGATTTCTGTTGTTTCCCAGGAATACAGAGCCAGTGCTGTGCACAAACACCCGAGCATTTTTCTGCATAAACACAGAACAGAGAGCTTGAACAACATGAGGAGATATATGCTGAATTTGACAAAAAATGTGTATTAGACCTTTTACGGAGTGCTCTTAGTTGCATAAATGTAACACTGAAATCTTTAACAATGCTATAAATTCTCGAAGTGGATACTGTTGAACTTTTGCAGTCAGGTTCATTAAATATGTTTCTGTATTATACTTGCAAATATGCAAGCCGCATTACATAAAGAAAAATCATTTATTTCACATAATGCGTGTGAGTATTGAATGAAAATAGACTTGAAATAATAAAACTGTCCTCTGATTGTCTTTCACTTTCAACTTCAGCTTCAAGGTTACAATCTCTGTTTCTCTACTTATCTCTGCCACACACACACACACTCACACACACACACACACACACACATCTCCTTATCTCCCTCTTTCTCTCTTTCATTTGTCTCTCAGTTTCTTCTCATTCTCGCCTCCCGCTTCCTTCCATTTTTCATTCTGCAAGTGTTTCTGGTATTTGACTCTCCTTCTCTCTGTTTGTCTCTTGTTCCTCTGTTTTTTTTCTCTTTGAATACATGTTTTATTCCTTTTTTTAACTCTATCACGTCACTGAGGGAATACAGCGGGACTGATTGGTACTGATCATAAAAATTGTTCTTCCGAATTGTCCCAGACTTCAAAACAACGCAGCGCCGCGCACACCAATGAATGTTAAGTGTTCATCAGAGAACGTGGACGACTGCAGCCGAGCAGCAGTTAATAATGATGTTGTGGATGAGCACAGTGTGCAGTAAATACAACAAATGTTTACAGGAAACCGTGTTTGAAGTAAGCAGGCGAAGCCGTCATCAGTCAGATTGCGAGGAAATGAATGCAAAGAGGTTTAGTCCAAAATGAAATTATACACTGGATGAAAATCCTGATATGCTGACAAACAGAATTAGACATTATGGATGCTGACCTGGTTCAAGTTTCAGGTAAACATGAAGTTGCATGAGCTGCATCTTAACACAGTCTGTTTGTCCGTTAGCTGGAAAATCGTTGCTCTGTCTGAATATGCTGATGACTGTTGGCACGTTGGTAAAGAGAAAACGGTTCATTTTCTCCACTAACATCATTTTATCAGTGCCTTTCAAAACATTCTAAATCACTGTTTCAAAATAAAACTGTTTCGTGATTCAACTTTGCTGTGGTGTCAGATGTTATAACAGTTTTGTTTTAAGATGCACAAGGAATTTTGGCACAAACATGATTTTCAAAAGTAGAGAAAGATTGTGGTTTGGGTTAATAATTCCACTGAGGGCAGAGGAACTTTGTTTGGTCTCCTCTAAGATGAGAATGATTGAGTTAAAATAAAAAACAAAAACAAAACTGATTTTCAGTAGCAAACAGGAAACAAATTTCTGCTTCACATGTCAAAGTCTGACATCTTGACGACCCCTCCATCCACCCCGACCTCCTCCTTCTGCAGCATCGCTTTACTTCCACCTCTACCGATGAGCAAGAGTCAGAGTTCCTACAGCCTGCAACAGTTTGTTTACGTGACAAAATTCTCGATCAAAATTGTTGCAAAATTATAAATTGCTTTTGACCATTATTACTATGAATCATGATAACAATTTAGGTGATCCTTGCAGGCATGCACATACATAAAATGAGTTATTAGTCTCTTCTCCTTCTTGTAATTACAATTTACAACCCACATTATTTAATAACCACATCACTGGTTTAGCTCATCTGAACTGGGCTTTCTCTAAAACCTGTGTGAAGGTCTAAATGCTCATATTGTTCTGCTGAAGGGAAGTTTGTGTGTCCCTAAAGAAAAATACAAATTGTACTTTAAGAAAGTTTCCTCATGTTAAATGTCACAGATGCAAATGGAGGACTTGTATCCCTGCCAGACTGAAGGAAGAACAGACTTTTTTTTGTGTGTGGATACAAATCTTCTTCATTCAATGCAGATTTGAATGCACATTTCTGCTCGAGTTTCAAAAGAAGCAGACAAATAATCCCACTCTGGAAAACCATGAGCTTCAATGTGGTTTCTTTGAACAGCTGAAATCCAGCCACGGACGTGAAATCTCCAGAATCTCACCAGCCTCTTCTGAAAACATCAGATCCTGAAGGAGCCGTCTGAACAGCTCTGCTCCTTCTTTAAGGTCCTTCAGCTCAAAGACTCAATCTGTGTACTAGGAGTTGTATTGAGTGTCACACACCTGTTTTTCTTCTTTCTTTCTTTATTCATTATTTTATTTCACACCTTAGTTTTCTTGTGTTTTGCTGAACTCTCCAGCAAAGCACCCTCTTTGTGAATTTCTCCTCCTTTTGTTTCTGTGCTGCAGAGTCAGCAGGTTCTATATCTGTGCCCACTTGTGCTAAAAACCAAAGGACTCATGTCTCACTGAAGCACTTTGGATGAAAGTGCTCTTCAGGAAGAGCACTCTTGAATCATAAATGAAATGTGCTCTCATGCCGCAGTCACAGGGAATGTCGAGATCAGTCGATACTTTGCGTTAATTTTCACCGCAGACTTTTCAGTTTATGAATGAAGGACTTCCAGCCTGTAATTATATAACTCTTACTTTATTAACAAGCTGACTGACTGCAGTCAGCTGGAAAATGAAGCATTTTAGATTCCATTAGCTATGATCAACACCGCATGGTTCAGTAATGTCCCGTGGCTTTTCCGCTTGTTTTCTCTGCTGGACATGAAGTCCGACTCATTCTGAAATCATTTATGTGTTGCTTAATACTAAAAACAGCATACTCCTCAAATCAGTCTCTCAGTCACTGAGACAGATTTCACTAGTTTTTAAGATTATTTCCGAGTTAACCTGACCAACATGGAAGCTAATTATATGACAGGTTTCAGCCCGTCTCTGTATTTTCTCCTGTTATCGTCCCTGTGAGGAACTTTTACTGGTAATGAAGCAGTCTAAATTTCAAACTGATGCCTCACATCTTACCTACATCAGCAAGGAGATTGGATATTACTACCCTGTCTGTCCGGTGTGCTCAGTCAGCAGAAACACTATGAAATGCTTTACGGCACACAGACTGGAGGAGACAATTTGTTGTTTACAGGCAGGATTGATCTGCTGCTGTCTTTTCTTTTCTTTGGTTGGAAGAAGGAGGAGATTTTCCTTTAGATAATTTTAAACTGGTATTGTGTAGATAAGTGGCGTTTTTCTTTCACTCTCTTCCAAAACAAATGCTAACATTAGACAAGATCTTTACAATGGGAAGCAGTACCTCTTTTGTCCACATGTGCCGCTGCAATCACACAAAATGCAAATTCCTGGGAGGGACTTCAGTCAAAATAAACCTCATATCAGGGTCAAACTGCTCCTGAATGAACTAAAATAATTTTGATGGCCGCACAACACAGAGCTGATAATAAATGTATGATGCAGAACCTTTAGGTTACATTTAATGATTTTAATTTTCAACTTTGGAACTCATCAAACTACCAAACCTACTGACAAGCATTAAATTTGTGACTTTTAGGAGCTCCTTGTTGTCACTGGGCGGTTGCCCACGTTAGTTGGTAGTAAAGACTCAGTTATTACAGGACAGACATCTAAAAAAAAGATATCATTATCCTTTTATTGACTGCAGCCTGCATGCTTTAGAATCATTGGATGAAAAAGAATATAAAAAATAAAGAGCACTTTTGCTCCTTTAGTATTTTGTATCCCTAACCCCCCCCCACCCCCCCCAAAAAAAACAAACAAACAAACAAACAGTTTTTACAATAATAATAGAATCGTCTCATTTGCAAATTTGTTCTTCTCTGAGGGATTACAGATATACGGAGCCCTGATTTACAGCTAGAGAGATGGTTTTCGGTTGGGAGAAACCCCCGCTGAGCTCAAAAGAAATGTAGAAGTCCACAGCAACCACTGCAGACGTGCTTCCAAGGATCTGTCTCCAAGGAAGCTGCTTTTGGCTGTGAGATTAATATTTATTTACTTTGGTTTTGGAAAGAGGAGTTTTGTGCCATCTGGTTGATCCACAGAAAATCCACAAGCTTCCTCTGAAAAATCCCCCACAGACCTGCCCAATAGGCAGAGAGATTGTGCTAACGGACGGCCAGCTGAGCCAGTAGAAGGTGTCTGATATTTTCTGGATCACAGACAATCCCCGTGTAATACCCAGAAAACACTGAGACAGAGGCACTCAACCGACTGCTTCTCAACTGGAGAGGATCCTCCTTTGTGCCAACAGGACTTTAACCCTCACAGCAAAGAGCAGAACTTTACGTTGCCGTGCAGCTGCATCAGGATGCAATTTTGATAATGTTACAACGCCACACCAGAGCTTTACTGTAAATTCAAACATGTCAAACACACAAAGAAATCACACATCAGAGACAAGAAGCTTATTTGAGACCTGAGTAATTGTGAGAGGTTCAAAAAAGTTTGAAAAAAAAAGAGTTATTTAATGGGTCAACGTCTCTGCCTCTGTGTCTCAGGTCAACCTCATAAAACCTTTTAAAGCAGGTAAGCAAACAGTCCTTACTTCTCAGACAGCCATTAGTTTCCTGTTTAAAATACATACATTATGTGTGCATATATGACATTAAATTAGCGTTACTTGGGGCTAAAACTAGAAAAAGACCATAGGACATTGTGTTTACATCACAGGTACACTGATATGATCACAACATATTTACTTCATTTCCTGGAGTGAGTAATGGCTCTTAAAAAAATGCAAGCACGGTGATAAGTTAGTTAAAGACTGAACTGTTTATTGACATGTTCATGAAGCTTTTAGAAGCTTTTGCTCTTACACAGAAACAGGTCGTCTACGGCAGCGTGCACACAGAGGAAGGCGGCTGTTACGCAGCAAACTAGCTTAAAGACTTAACGTAGCCTCCTGCCTCCTTGTTAGCTTAATTTAGCCTACAATTCCAGTTTATTAGACCTCAGTTAATAACCAGTGAGATTTCTTGATTAGAGCTATCCAGTTTATAATATAGAGCCATCACAGAAAACGGCTCTCAGCCCCTTTTACTGTCACCCCACACACTTTGCACTCCACCTGAATCTCATTATATTAATATTTCCTTCTGCATGTAGTGCTATACTGCAATTGCGTCTCCTCCGTCCCCCCCGCTGCTCTTCCTGAGGCTTCCTCCTTTTCCTCCTGTTTAAAACATCTTTCTGTGCGGTTTTTTCCATATTTGAACAAAGGGAATGTAGATAGAGGGTTGTATTTTGTACAGATTTGAAGCCCTCTGAGACTTTTTATCTCTTATTTTGGTTAAAAATGGACTCGACATAATCATGGTGCTGCAGCAGCTGCTGCAGAACAAACCGTTTAATGTAAGAATGATGTATTTTCTTTTAACCCATGTCTGTATTTACTGGTCGTTTGTTGTGTGAATTTGATTTTCTGACAACTGTAAGCAGCGCGCAGCTGCACTTAGGCCAGGCTTTAAGAGGAGACAGTAAAACATAAGAACAGATTCAGTCCTCTTTTCCTCTGTACTGGCATTGCAGACGTCCACACTGAATCTTCTGCGTGTGGGCATGTTTCACTGTTTCATCCCTCATCATTTCACTTATTTCACTTATCTGGAGAGTGAATGAAGCTGCTTTAGGATGTGGCTCTCTTTACTTACAAGTTCCCCATGAGGATTAAGTAAAAGTGCAGCAGTACTTCAGCAGGCATGTGTTGGCCTCCATTTGTCCACCGTCTCCCTCTGACATGCTTTTTCTCCCTTGAGGTCTTCTGGAGTTTCTGTCATGTGCTGCATCACTTTTTCTGTTTTCCACTGATGTTATTTCTGAAGCAAACTCTGTGAGCTTTATGTCTCAATGAGGCATTTACACCTGTTGAAAAAAACATCAAGTGCTCAAGTTTTTTTTCCATTAAAGATAGCACTCATGAATTTCTCTTTCAGTTTTTAAAGTGACATTTAGACATTTAGAAAGCAAAACCACCATTTGAAATTTCTGCTACTCGAGGTCTCTTTATCTAAAACAGGAAGCAGTGTGGGATCATGAGGTTTGTTTATTTCCACTTCTTCCTCACTCTGACTCTGACTGGTGTTACCGCTGTAAAACCGCTGCAACAGGAGACAAAAAAAGATGCATCGTTATTTTTATTAGTGTGAACATTGTTACAAACATTTGGAGCAATGAAAGAACACAACTCATTAACATATACAACAAATAATAGTTATGAAATATAGATACGTACTTTTGAATCAGTGCTCTTTTTGGAATGTCAAATTACACTCTTTTATGAGAATGTTTCATCACTTTTGAAACTTTGCTGAAAAATCAGTGCAAATTTTGTTTCACCTGCCGTGTCATCACTCTTCACTGCATGTAAACAGGAAGAAGTGAAAAGTTCTTACACAAGTGCTTAACAAACAAAGTTATTGTTATTATTCAGTGCCATTACTTTCCCCGAGGCTGCATCCACAGCCAGGCGTATGAGTGTTTATGGCTCATGACACAATTATGATTAAGATGTTAGCCTCTCACCAAGAGAGAGAGAAATAGACAGAGAACAGAGAGAGAGAGGAAAAGAGAGAGGTAATTTAGCATCACTGTCTCTCTGGTGGCATCAAGTGAAGCGGCTCAGTGCTGACCTGTCTTAATATCAGTTCAGCAGGTACAGTTCCACAAAATTTCATAAAGCAAAATTTTGTGTTTTCTCTAGAAATTCCAGTTTAGAGATCAGAACTTTTGTACCCAAATACTTCAGCTCAGCCACCAGAAATAAGTAAGGGATAATGGCCGACAAGGTGTCCATTATCAGAAATGAATGGATGACGCGGAGGCGGACGGTTGCTTCCGCGTCGTCCATTCATTTCTGATAATGGACACCTCGAAGGGCATTATCCCGCTTATACCATGGTCACTTACGAAA
>JAPXVT010000007.1:26759787-26774766 GCA_029823135.1 Acanthurus reversus | reverse complement strand
GAAGATCGACTGGTCTTTGAGACATTACTTTTATTGGAAGGAGTGGGCTCAACATTTGATACACTGTCCTGGGGCTCCACATTATCTCCCCTTGGAGGTTCCCCATTTAGATTTATCTCATCAGGACCAACATCATCATGAACACTCTTTTCATTGAGATCCAACCAGTTATTTACCTTTGACGCGTCGATTGACGCGTGCATGGGTGCTCTCACAAACCGATGTCCCAACGAAAAACTCGTGTCCATAAAAAGAATTTGTTAAAGAGATCTCCAAACAAAGAATACCACTGTTTCACCACGCCACGCCACGGTCAAAGAAAATGTGCCCCCAATCAGCAACACCTGTGGCTGATTTCCTCCCCAACATAAACGTTTGTGCTCAGCTACATCACTGCCCTTTACAATGGAAGTTACCAAAATAAACCCATAAAACACAAACACAAAAGTAAACATCAAAATAAAACTGAGACCTGGCTCCTACACACCGGCCCCTAAATTGCTTTCTGTAGGATACAAAACAATTTCAAACCATATACATATTAGGAGCCACCATTATGCGTTAATAACAATAACAGTTATTTTCATTTTTACAACCCAAAAGTTAGTTTTTTTGTTTTTTTTTCATTATACCAATCCCCCCCCACACACCTTATTACTCAGCTGCTTCACACAAAAGACAAATCTTTGTCACAGGTCTTTCTATTATATTGGTCTTAGTTTGCAGCTGAACAGACCTGACCAGTCCTTTCTTATCAGGAAATGTCTGCAGTATGCGACCAAGAACCCAAGATCCACGAGGTGCAGTTGAGTTAACGACAACAACTACATCTCCAGGTGAAAAGTTTCTTCTTTCTTGATTCCATCTCTGTCTTTCTTGTAGCAACGGTAAGTATTCTTGTGTCCAACGTTTCCAAAAGAGGTCAGCTAAATACTGAACCTGCTTCCATCTCCTTTTCGTGTACAGCAACATTGGTTTTCCTTTCATCAACAAAATGCAGTTTGGTGTTAATGCCTCAAGGTCATTAGGATCGTCGGACAACCTTGTAATAGGACGAGTATTAAGTATGGCCTCCACTTCACATAACAGAGTGTGAAATCCTTCATCATCTAAACACTGCTGTCTCAGAACAGTATTAAAAACTCTTCTGACCATATGTATAACTCGTTCCCATACGCCGCCATGATGAGATCCCATAGGAGGATTGAAATTCCATTTAACTCCTTGCTGTGCCATGGCTCTTTGCATTTTGTTTTGGTTCCATGAGACAAGAGCTTCTCGGAGTTCTCTTTCAGCTCCTGTGAAGTTTGTTCCATTGTCAGATCGCATTGTAGAAACCTGTCCTCTTCGACAGATGAACCGTCTTAGTGCATTAATACAAGAGTCTGTGTCTAGTAAATAAGCAACTTCTAAATGCACTGCTCTACATGCAATACAAGTGAAAAGCACGCCATAACGTTTCACGATGTTGCGACCTCTTTTGACATCAATTGGACCAAAATAATCCACACCAACATTTGTGAAAGGTGGCAGATCAGGAATGATTCTCTCTGCAGGGAGATCCGCCATTTTTTGTCCACCCACTTTACCTCTGTGAAGAGTTATTACCTTTCTCACTGCTGCATTAGCGCTAGTAATCCAGTACCGTTTCCTTAGGTGAGAGAGTACATGATTTCTACCACCATGGCCCAGTTGTTCATGAATATGACGAAGTATTAGAGTTGAGACATGTTGATCCTTTGCTAGAATGAGCGGATGCTTCATTTCTTCAGGCATAGAAGCCTTGCTTAGTCGTCCTCCAACTCTTAAAAGACCTTTATCATAAACCGGATCAAGTTTATAGATGGTGCTCTCTTTCTTTAGATTTTCCTGCTGACAATGCAGCAATTTCATCATGAAATCTTTCCAACTGCGTGAAGCGAACAATAGATGTCTCAGCTTCAGTGAGGTCATCTACAGTCAACATTTGTCCTTTCAATGTAGCTTTAAACCTTTGCATTTCCACATTGACATCAGTCATCTGATCAGCGCCACAGTTGGTGTTTGCAGAAATCAGTTGCTTTCTCTTTTCCTTTAAGGCCTGCAAACTCCTCCTCAGCTTCAGGAACCAGCCCACTGCAACCTTTAACCTTGTTCAACTTTAAAAGTGAATGATTAGTTTGTGTGTGGCATCTGAAACATCTCCAGCAATAACTGCATTTACTGTGATGTTAGGTTTAATTTCTGGATCATCAGCAACATCTGTGTCAAAAAACTGTGCTGGCCATTCATCGACTGATTTCAACAAGAACTCAGGACTTTGAATCCACTTCTTCTGAGTTAAATGCTGGATTTTGAGCTGTAGGTATGTATCTCCATTGGTCAACATCTGAGACTTCTCTGATAGTTGTCACTCTGTTTGCAATAAATGTTTTGAACCGTTTGTTTTCATTCTTTATGTATTTTAATACTGCTGTACTATCAGTCCAGAACTGTGATTTCTCCAGAGGCAGTTGTAACTCTGATAGCAGCATCTTGTCCACTTTAACCGCCAGAACAGCTGCTGTTAATTCCAAACGAGGAATAGTCACGTGTTTTAACGGAGACACCCTGGATTTTCCAAGTACAAAAGCAGTGGTGTAGTTGAGCCGACGTTCCTCTCCAAAGTCTTTAGGTTTAACACACCTCTTGATCTCAAAGTTTTCAACCTTTTCAAGATCCTCCAACCAGTTGCTCCACTTCTGTTGCAAGGCTTGGGGTATTGGATCATCCCAACCACATTTTATCTGGCACAGCTCTTGAAAAATCAACTTAGCTGGTATGGTGAATGGAGCCAAGAAGCCTAGAGGGTCATAAACAGAGCAAATCATTGACAACATGTTGCGCCTTGTGCATAACTGATCTTTAACTTATCCTTATCCAGGTCAAATTCTTTGAAGTTCTTGGATCTATGTTCCTCTGGGATTCCCAACAACACCTCACGACTGGTACTAATCCATTTTGTGAGGTTAAACCCTCCTAACCTGCACATTGCTGTAAGGTTTTTTACCATGAGTGCAGCATCTTCTTTAGAAGACAAACTCTTCAAAAGATCATCCACATAAAAGTTCTTTGTGACAGTGTCAGCCACCTCTGCTGGGAACATGGTTTGATTGTCATGAGCAGTTTTTCGTAGTGCGTAACACGCACAACTGGGAGAGGATACTGCCCCAAATAAATGGACAGTCATTCGATACTGCTCAAGCTCCTGATCCAAGTTTCCTTCTGGCCACCACAAAAACCTCAAAAAGTCAAAATGTTCATCTGCAACTTTAACTTGGTGAAACATTGATTGCACATCAGCCATAATTGCCATAACCGTGTCAAAACTCCCAACATTGAGCTTGTTAGATTTGGCCCTTGTAGAAGCTGATTGTTTAATGATTCACCTTTAATACTGCCCCACAATCAAAAACAACATGCAGGGTTCCCGTCTGCGGGTGGTGTACTCCATGATGCGGAAGGTACCAAATTTTTCCATCAGAGCACTCCAGTTGACACTCTGGCACCTTTTCAGCATGTCCTTTGTTTATGACATCAATAAGGAAGTTTGAGTATTCTCTGTGAAATTAGCTTTCTTTCTAAAGCTTCTTTTTGAGTCCCTTGATGCGCTGTTGGGCAACAGATAGGTTGTTTGGCATGTGTACACAACTTGGTTTGAAAGGCAGTTTTATTTGGTAGTGACCATCTTTAAGTTGCACTGAATTTTCCATTATTTCAATGAATTTTCTTTCCTCCACTGACATCTCTTCTTTGTCATCGAAGAATGTTTCACTGAAATCATGATTGTACTGCTTTAACAGCAACTCTTCCAAGTTATCAACACCAATACGATTAACATTTACAGAAGAGTATCCATTCCCACATTGTTGTACACTGTTTCCACTTAAAGGTCTGTTGATCACCCAGCCAATCAGGGTTCTCACAGCATATGGTCCCTTTCCTTGACTGTTGATTACGTCCCATGGTTCCATTAACCATGAGGCATTCGTTCCAATTAACAAATCAACATCAGAGTCAATGCGAGGAATGTGAACATCCTTCAGGTACGTCCATTTAGCCAGTTCCTCTTCAGGGATAATATTATTTACTGTTACTGGCATCTCTTTTTGTGTAAACATACTAGGACGCTCATGAAAGTTGTTGTCAGTAAATGCAGAAATTTCCAGTCCTTTGACAATGTAGCTTGGAACAACGGTGTTGTGGCTCATTGTACGTAGATTTATCTTGGTTCTTTTCCCATTGATGTTTAACCTTTTCATTAAGCTTTCAGAACAAAAAGTGTCAGTGCTTCCTGGATCCAGAAATGCATATGCTTGTATAACTTTATTTCCTTTTGTGAACTTAACATTCACAGGAAGGATTGAAAGCATGCCGTTACTGCCCCTGGCCCCTGTATGTCCACAAGTGGAGACAGTTGTGCCACTCACTGATATCTTTTTCAGTTGTGAGCAGTCATCCAACACATGCTCTTGTTTACAATGCAAACAGGAAACACAATTTGCAATTGTAGATGGCATACCTTGTGTTTGGGTGTGAATGCTCTTCCGGTTTGCACTAATGTCTGAGTCTTTAGACAAAAGAACTGTGGTTGCAAAACTGTTACCTTTAAATTGGGATTTTTGTGGTAACTTTGCCCTGCCATCTCCCTTAGTCACACCAACTTGTGCATCTTGGATGTCACCAAAGACTGGGTCAGAAATTATCTTGACCTGATGCTCAATGAAGTTAACAATGTCTTTGAACCCAGCTCTGTGGTTTTGCATTTCAGAAATTTCACATGCAGTCACCCTCCGTTTCTCCCTGAGCTTGTATGGAAGTCTCTGGATTATTGATTTCATATTGGCTGGCATGTTTAACTTATCCAGGTAATGCAATTCCTCCATGGCGTTACAACACTCACGAAAGTATAATGCATAAGCCTGCAGCCCTTTGACGTCCTCAGCCTTAACTGCTGGCCATCCAATGATTCTGTCGACATAAGCAGCTGTGATTTTTAACTCATTCCCGAAGTGGGTTTTGAGAAGATCTTTGGCCACAATGTAACCTCTGTCTGGTGACATGTGCTGACAGCTGCGCACTAAATCTTTAGGCTGCCCCCTGGTGAACTGTTCGAGATAGTACAAGCGATCTCCATGGCTGAGTGTTTTGGACTCAATGCACTGCTCAAAGGCTCTGATGAATGATCTGTATTGCAGTGGGTTCCCATCAAAAACAGGAATGTCTCTGTGAGGTAGGGATTGTGAACACTGCATCCGTGCCAGAAGCGCTGTTGTCTCAGTTTGCCTCTGTAGCAGAGAGTAGAAGTCACCAGGTACCTGAGCCTGTGTCGCCTGTTGGCCACTAGGATGTGAGCCTGCTTGATGTGGTCCAGTTTGTTGAGCTGTGATGTCATTTTCATCCTTTGGTCTTGTTGAGTTTGTTTGAATGTTGACAGGTAGTGAATGGGTTTGCTGAGATACGTTAATTTGTGGTGCACTGTGTTCTTTAACATGATGCTTGGACTACATACCCTTTTTGAAATAGGACTCCATTCCGTCTGTACGAGCTGCTGAACCACCTGAGACACTGCCATGACACGACCCAGCCCATGCTGCCAATTTTGCTGCAGATACTGCCAGCTCAGTCTCCATCTCCAATTGCTCCTTCTGCCTCCTTAGTTGGTCCGCTTGCTCCTCCAAAGCATGTTTCTTTTGCAGTGCAGCAGCACGTGCCAGCAGTGCAGCTCTTTCTGCCTCTGCTTGCAGCCGTGCAGAAGATGACGCTGAAGATCGACTGGTCTTTGAGACATTACTTTTATTGGAAGGAGTGGGCTCAACATTTGATACACTGTCCTGGGGCTCAAAGGTTATCTCTCCCTGGAGGTTCCACATTTAGATTTATCTCATCAAGACCAACATCATCATGAACACTCTTTTCATTGAGATCCAACCAGTTATGTACCTTTTACACAAATTCATTTACACTCAGCATTTTTACCTTATACCACATTTCATGTTTTTCAGCTTCACTCTTTGGCAGTAAACCCAACAAAATGTCATGATTTTCTTTTGCTTCATCACAAAGAACCTTGTATTTTGAAAACATACCTTTTACCTCATTAACATAGCTCTTATCAGACGTCAAACCCACAATTGTTTACTTTAGACCAATGGCTTTTTTAAATTTCCCGCTTCTTTCCCTTTGTAGGTGATCGATCTTCTCCAAAAGAGCTTTCTCAGTTAGTTTGATTGTCCGCTTTTTCACAGCGGGGTTTGAGGAGTCCACAGAGCAAGACGCATCTTGTGGTTCATTTTCAGTTAATAGTTCAGAGTCATTTTTACGCTCTTTATTCATAATTACAGTCTCGACACAATTTATTGTCACCAACGCACTGTTCTTTATTGCAGGTATGTGTGCAAAGCAAAGTTATTGTCATTTGTGTCTCTGTGTGTGCCACACATACCTGACATCGGCCGACTCTCAGCTGTGCTGAGGTCGCGTTACCTTTGTTCCAAACTCAGCCAGCAGCTGCGCTTCTGCTGACTCACCGCCTCGCTCCGTTCCACAGCTCCAACCGCCGTGCTCTGCTCCAGCCGCTCCGCTCCGGTAACGACTTGCAGCTCCGTGGCTGTGATGGATGCTCCGCGGTGGCTCCTGCCGCACCGCACCAGTCCGCCACTCCGCTCCGGTAGCGACCCACAGCTCCAACCGCAGCGATGATCCGCGGTGGCTCCTGCCGCACCGCACTGCTCCACTCCGGTAGCCCCCCAGTGGCTTCGGTAGCAAGCCGCCGCTCCAACGTGACCTGCTCCGCAGCCCCTTCACTGGCTCCAACACAGCCCAACTGGCCCCGGTGACGGTAGCGAGCCCAATACTGGCATGGCACGGCTCAGCTTGTTCAGGCGCAGCATGCACCGCTGCTCTCTCGGTCCAACCATGCTTTTCCACCGCCCATTGTCGAGGCTTTCTTTGACTTAATGTGTCTTGACTATTCTCTTCTCTTGCCAAAAAAAAGGAAAAGTTAACACTGGTGCTGATTGTAGTCGATTGACGCGTGCGTGGGTGTTCTCACAAATCAATGTCCCAACAAAAAACTCGTGTCCATAAAAAGAATTTATTAAAGCAATCTCCAAACAAAGAATAGCACTGTTTCGCCACACCACGCCACCCATGCCTCGGTCAAAGAAAATGTGCCCCAATCAGCAACACCTGTGGCTGGTTTCCTCCCCAACATAAACCTTTGTGCTCCCCATACATCACTTCCTTTTACAACGGAAGTTACCAAAATAAACCCATAAAACACAAACGCAAAAAGTAAACATCAAAATAAAACCGAAACCTGGCTCCTACACTTACTAATGTATGTGCACAGAAATACAGATATAAATAAAAGAAGATATGCATAGATAAACAACTAAGTAAATAAATGAAGAAATACAGAAATAAATAAATAAATAATTTATGTTAAAATACAGAAATAAATAAATGTAGAAATGCATACTCATATGAAAATAATGTAAAAATAGAGAAATATCCTTTATTTTTACCAAAATATATTTATGTTTTCATTTATTTATGTATTTAATTATTCATTTCTGCATTTATTTGTTTATTTATTTATACTTATATCATTTTTGTCCGTCATAGTTCTACACCTCTGACGTGCTGATATGAACAAAACTACAGCACCTGTAGCAACTATAGTAGATATTTTATAATGACAGTGTATAAAATATGAGAGTCTGCAGCTTCTCTTGGCTTTTACGGGGTTGCAAAGCGAGTTTGAGCTTACTGTTTAGTTGTCCAATCACAAGTTTACTGTTGTAGTTCACTGTCAACTGCTGATAGCGTCGTTTTCAGAGGAAGGACTTTATAAAGCCACGTACCACGACCTGCTGAGCAGTAAACTGCAGGCAGACACAGAGAGTAGCTGTGAACAAAGTGGAGCATTTAGCAGCTAAAGAACCAGATATATCCCTCAGGAGCTGCTGGAGAACAAAACCAGAGTTAAAAAAAGAGAGAATACTGGATTGACACTCTTAAGGTGACACAATGAAAGATCATGTTGTTATTAACTGGTGAATGTGGAAAAACTGCTTGATAAGTTAAATATTACTGAATACTGGTGATGATGACAACAAAAAGGATTTTGATTGAAGGTAAATGAGGTCAATTCAAAGTAAATGACCACTTGTTTAGATAAAAGTCAAATCTCTTTAGTCAGATCTTGATAAAAACGTCTGCTGGTGTTCATCAAAGAGGAAGCAACCAGCTGGAAGTGGAAACAGCTGTTTCCCTCGAAAGCCTCTCTGTTTTCTGAGCTCAGCATTTGAAATCCTCTCCTTTTGTGTCATTTCATTTCAGCTGGAGTTGCAGATGGTCCGTTTGCAGCCGGAATCGGACCAAGAGGTTTCATTTCAATGATCCTCATTAGAGAGAAATTCCGAACTCTTGTCCAAATTCATTTCGTTTTTTAAAATGTGTAAACTTAACATTCCTGAAAGTCAACTCTTCTGTTAACTTTTATTGGTTTCAACTTATTAAAGCAGGGGTAGGCAGTTTGTTTTTGGTATCACTGGGCAAAAACTTCGTAATGACCATTTAACATGTTGTAATTAACGTGGTCTGAAAGAACACTAGACTTCTGCACCTCTCCTCGGCTCCAGCCAGTCACGACAATTTCAGAGAGCGCGTTGAGTTGAGTTGCAGATGGCATAAGAAGGAGGAGTTTACACGGCTGCAACTTCCCCTGCAACCGTTTTGTCTTGTTGTGAATCTTCGGACTTAGACTGGACTTAGAAGAGAAGAATGACGACTAATGAAAGAAAAAGCCAGCTGGAACAAAGACAGGGACGGCAAGGTGCAATGGAGTTGGGGCCAGAAGGTTTTTTTCTGTTTCCCTCATAATGAAGGGCAAGACAGTGGCTTAATGCTTATCACTGTTGGCTTCCATACCTGGCTGGGTTATGACCTTTCTGTTGGGAGATGGCATGTTGCCCCGTATCTGCGTAGGTTCCTTCTAGGGCTGCACGATTTTGAGAAAATATCTAATTGCGATTATTTGCTCTGGTATTGCGATTGCAGTATGAGTTGAGATATCAGAGGGAATAATCATTTTTTAATCATTGTTCTCTTTTTCACTAATAAATTTAAATGATTATGGTGTGATTTTTGCAGGGATCTGTACCAAACAGTGATGTTTTTTTTTTTAAAGTCAGTAGAATATGATGTGTAGTCAAGGGCAACTTTGTAGCACTTCAGTATCTGAAATAAATGATATTTTGACACACTTTGCACATATAACAAATATTGTGATCCAAAAATTGCAGTAGGTCATATTGCGGTTTCGATTAAATTTAGATTAATTGAGCAGCCCCAGTTCCTTCCTTGTACTCCCACAGCTTCCTCCCACGTTCTAAACTTACAGATGAGGATAGTTGGTGACTCTGAATTGTTTGTAGGTGTGAATGTGAGCGTGAATGGTTATATATGTCAGCTCTGTGATGAATTGGCAACTCGTCCAGGGTGTAACCCGTCCCCCGCACAGTGTCAGCTGGGACTGGCTCCAGCCCCCCGCCCCATGACCCTGTAAAGGATAAGTCGATACATATAATGAACGAATAAAAAAAACTCATAGTGACCATCATCTGGTCTGTGTTCCCTTTCATTCGTAGCCTCTTTGTAAGAGTTCTTTCTCAATTAAGTGATGAGAAAATATACATAAATCAACCTGTGTGACGCTGACTTTGTAACTTTGGGCCAATGAATTCTTATCTAATGCTCATAAATTATACGGTCCTCACTAAACCAGTGTGCACTGTGCTCCAGTTAATGTGGCTCAAATGTAAAAGTTCACCGCTGCATTTTCAGCCTCTGGCTGTGTGCAAACCAGCGGCTGTATGGATGCACAGCAGGAACACATTGATTCCCTGCACTGGTACGCAGCACACTGTGTGCTTTTCTGTTCCATAGGGTCTCATATACACAATGGATTCAGTTGATTGCTGTCATCCTTTGGTTGATGTAGGCTAAAAGTCATTTCTTGTCATTCTCGTGTGAAGTATGTTGTGTTCATACATGACAACATACTAAAGATTACAAGGGGTTAAATGAGAATATAAACAAAAATAATCACAAAATTTCTTCTTTGTTCGTGTTTTTCTTTGAGTTGGACAACCCGCATCAGCTGATTTTTTAGCAAAGTCTTTCTGAGAAACTAAGCAGTCATCTTGGAAACGCCCCTGGCAGTTATTTCAGGCTAACAAAACCAAATAAAAAGGAAGAGACTGATGACTTCACTTTTAATGGTCGCCAAGACATAAAACCTGCAATTATAGAATCACCAGTCAGATCTGATACAAAGTTTGGTGATTTTGTCCTGAAATAAAAGCAAGAACACTTTTGGTCTGTGCGTGCGCAAGGTTCACGGCGCCATCGTCATTTATGGCTCATTGCAGAGTGTCAACGTGATTGGCTGGATTTGTTTTTGGGTTCATCTGTTGTAAAGCATAGACTGCTGTCTGGGGAAAAGGGGCAGGTCTTCAGACTTCTCTGTTCGAGATGCCTTAAGTGGTTCGTCTCTTTTCTTGTAACATCTCTGTTTTTAGGCATCCCAAACTACTGTGTGCATTCCTGTACCTGCTGCAGGAAACGCTGAGTCATGTTAGACCACCTTCCTCCCTGTAGGGATTTATTTTGGCTCACCGATTACATTTCACTGTGTCACTACTGTTTTTGTGAGACTCACTCTCACTCTCCAGCACCAGCTCAGCCACAGGGCTAAAAAAAAAAAAGGGGTCTGATGTTTCAGGTTTTGTTTTCAGTGCAGGAAATGTCATCACTTCTGTGTTTCGTCACCTCTGTTGTTATTCTTTGACTGACATTTACTTGGGGTATCATCCTCTGTTTTTGCAGCTACAGTTCCTTTAATTTGGGGGCTCTGGGGATGAAACAGGAAAGTATAATGTTGTGATGGAGGCAGTGTGAGCCATGACTGAGCCCTGTTTTTCTTTTTAGCACATATTTTTTCAAAATTTTGGCAAATGCCATTAAAATCTGCTGGATTGTTTGTTAGCAGTTGCCGTTTTGCAGTGTACGCATGGATGTAAAAACAGCTGTCATTGGATTACTTTGATACTGAAGAAAACATGATTCTCAGGCAAATTCTGCAGTTGTAAAGATTGTCTTTTTTTCAATGAAGCACGTCACTGGCATTCATTCAAAATGGATAGAGTCATTCTGTCCTCAGAAATGATCAGTTACACTAAATCTTAAAATTCGTTTTTCATGTCTGAAAGTGGGAGTTTGATGTTTTAAGGAAATCAGGTGCAGAAGGTTTTTTGAATCCATGTTTGTGTCATAGTGTCTGTTTTATCTGCTGACAGTTTTGATAAGCTGTGAAATCAGCAGCTAAAGGAACAAGCCTGTTTTCACAGCACCCACATGCCTTTTCACCTTATGAGTGTGTTTGCTGCTTCTCCTCTGCACCCTGACTTCCAGCATTGTTAAGGTATTTAAAAAAATGTAATTTGTTACAGATTACTAGTTAGTTTGTTCAAAACATAACGTATGTAACAGTTTTAATTACTTTATTAAAGTATTGTCACTTATTACGTTTGATGACTTTTCTGAAATAAGTGTAAATTCAACAAAGAGAACCAGTTGCGTGCACAGCCTAAACTGTGATCCAAAAAATGTGAATGGAGCCTGACAGGTTTTGTTCAAAGCATAAGCAAATCCATCAGTATTATTATTTAATTTTGCTTTAGTTTGCGTTTTAATATTGCACGTTTCTACAAACCACAGATTTCCTCTTTCTTCTTCTCCTTCACATTATCATCTCTGCTCATTATTATTTCCCCAGATGTGCTAAAACCCTTTAGTAACCAGCCTCATTTCCTTCTATTAAATGTGACTCATGGTCAGGTTGAATGTGAAATAGACTGTGACGGACGATGTCCATTTTGCTCTCTCTTCTCCCTGTTCTCTCTCCATCTCTTTATCTTAAGGCGTTTTTCATTCGGCCTTCCCTTCCTTTTTTTGTCTGATGAATCAAATCTTCCTCCTCCTCCTCCTCCTCCTCCCTGCTCTTTCTCCTTGATTTCATCCATTGCCTGGGGCAAAGTTGGCATGCTTCCACGTCCTTATTCTTCTTTGTTGTTTCTCTCACTCACTTACAGTATCAGAAGCACATTCAGCGGGGGAAAAAATATATATTTTGTTTTGTTTGTTGTTTTTATCATGTGTTTGGAAGAAGATGCTGTCAATTAAGCAATGTTTCATCGCAAAACTATTTTTTGTGTGTCAGTTACTCCCCCTTAGATGTCTTGAATTGAATATATTTTTTTACTTTCAGTGTTATTCCACGGTGAACAGCTTTTTTTTTTTCCAAAACTGCGAGCCACTCCCTTTAGCTGCTTTTGCTGGCAGCCTATGGAGATACAGTTTCAAAACATCAAAACCATCTAAAAACGTCCATCCAAAAAACTCAAAGGTTTTGTGTGGTATAACTCAAGTCTTTCTTGTCATGTTGTAGGCTTAGTATTTTCAAATCACTGTTATTTCGGCTAAAGCTGTTTGAAGAAAACTTCCAGAACTTCCAATGCGAGCACTTGGCTGGGCACGCAACATAGAACGTTGTGCCAGATCAAAACCAGACCAAAACCACCATTAAAGGAAGTCTACCGAAATCTAAATCACTTTAAATCTTTACTTGAAGCTTCATGTTATGATTTTATTTTTTTTTTCAAACAGGACGTTAAACTTTTGGTGTGAATGTGAATGTGTTTGTCCTCTTCAGATCCCCGGGGCGGCGATGGACAGAGTCAGCCTGCTGTGGCGTCTCAGACGTAGGGCTCGCCGTGGAGTGCTATGCATGGCTTTCTTCTGCATTTCCATGGCTCTGCTCTATGCCCTCTGTGCTGAAAACAGCGTCCCCGTCACAGACGCCATCTTCGGGGTCCGGGCGCGAACCCGTGCTCAGCCTCGGGCACACTCTGTCATCAAGGTCTGTCACTTTGTTTTGGTTTTCTGGAAACCGACTGATGCGCACTGAAGTCTTTGGCTATTTTTGAAACGGCATACTATAATAGCGGTACATACTAATTTGGCCAAAAAGTAGTTTGTTGTATGCTGTAGGTAAACGCCAGCAAAAACTGTAGTATTACAAAAAAAAAATTTCCAGATGAACACAGATCCGAAGGAAATCTCAAGTATGCATCCGACCCGTCTACCTCGCCTGCTGTTTCCCACGATGCAGTGCGCTGCAACGTCACAATCAAAACCTGGCCAGGCGTTTGTTGTTAAATTCTGATGAAAAAAACAAACAAACAAACAAAACAAATCTTGCAGTTGCTGTTGGTGTGTGTGAAATGCATTCTGGATAACCCGCCAGTCTACTCCAGTGTAAGCGGATGGCATACTGATCATTCATTTAGTGCTCAGTGCGTAGTGCATGCAGTATGCAGTTTGCATTTTGTTGTGATTGTTTTGAAAAAATTCTTTGACCAAAACTGGTTTCAGGTGTTCATGCTCCAACTGCATCCAAAAGTTAGAAAAGAAAAATAATGTTGGTGAAAAATAAATACAGGATCTGGATGGTGACCTACGTGACATTGTCGTCCCTCTGACTCTTGCAGGTGCTGCGAGGTGGAGCCAAGCCCATGTACATTGACCCTCAGAAGCTCCCAGGTGTCGTCCCAGGTGACCCTCACCGTCCAATCCCTGTCCTCTCCTCTCCAAACCACACCCATGAATTTGGGGACTCGATGTCAAAGAGGAAGCTGAGGGAGCGGGAGTCCACCGGTTTTTTCACTCAGATGCTGCCGCGCCCCCTCACTCGTGCACTGGAGACCCTGTTTGGAGGCAGGAGGAGAGGGGTGCTGAGTGGCCGAGGGGGGGATGCAGAGTTCTTCGGATCTCACGGGCTTTTGGGAGAGGTGTGGGATGATGAGATGTCCAGCAGCATGCTGGGAAGCAGACTGAGGAAGGTGGTGCAGAATTACCAGGTGAAACTTTATTATTTCCTAAAGTTGCTGAATACTGAGGGAAAAAATCTGTACTTTAAAAGTAAACTTAATAAAAACAACACAAAATTAGTCTCAAAATGCTGCTTTACTTTAAATATTATAAGTATGAATTTGACATTTTATCTAAAATCTAAGATTATTATGAGACTGTCATGTCCCCAATTCTGTCAGGCGATGAATAAGTACGGCGTCGAGTTTTCCCGCCCTGGTGGTGCATCCAGCAGTCCCAAGTTGAGCGGCCAAAAGCTTCTCTGCCAAATGAAGGAAAAAGTAGAGGTCAGGACTTTGACATCTGACCTCCAGCCCTTCTCGTCACTGCCCTGGGCCAGCCAGCTGCCATCAAAGCAGGTGACCTCTGATCTCGGACCGTACAAGACCTGTGCTGTGGTGTCGTCTGCCGGGTCGCTGCGTAACTCTGGACTTGGCAAAGAGATAGGTGAGCTGTTTTTACATGCAGAGGAAAATCAAGGTTGGTCGTCATAAGAGGGTATTTTATGAAATCCTCCTCCATTTTTCAGGTGTTTGGAGTCAGTTTAACATCATTATGTATTGTCAGTCCAGTACTGTTATTCTAGTACATTTACTGACAGTAATATTTCTACAGTCCTAAGTGGAGCACCTCTGAAATGTTTAGTTAACTGAATGTTTGTAAGGACCTTTTTCTATTGTCAAAACGTGCATAACATGTAGGGGTGTAAATCCTAAGTTTTATTATGATACAATGCTTTATTGATTCTTTAGACAGTGATACCATATTTGCTGATATCACAAAGTTCACCATGATGCAGTTTGGCTTTGATTCTATTCAGGAGCCTGCGGTTGATGTGAGACAATGTCATACGCCCATTTAACACAACTGGCTACAGAATAAGTTGCCGCCTCTTTTTTTTCGTCTTTTGTCCATAAAAGAAAAAATAATAATATAAAATATAATTGTAACCAAGTGCAGTAA
>JAPXVT010000007.1:26615109-26626839 GCA_029823135.1 Acanthurus reversus | reverse complement strand
CGGAAACAGTAGGACGTCAGTGTCGATTTAAACCAATCAAAATAGGCTGGAGGAAAACCAAGCGCACGAAACGTCGCTCAAATAGAGCCAAGGCGAGCGATATTTCCAGCAAGTGACATATTGCTACGGCTGTTTGCTGTTGCAGGGTGATGGTTAGGATATCCTTAGTGAATAAAGGAAGCAATCAGCTGTTTGCTTGCTCACTTACTTGTGTCGTGTCTTGTTAGGAATCAGTGTAAGGTAAATGTTCTGAATAAAGCTTCAAACTATTCGTACAGCCCTAAAAAAAACATCTCTGTATAGTATTCAGGTTAGACTCAACCAACTTTAGGGCACAAGTGGAGACTCCAGGAAATTACCCTTTCTGTCAAAGAAATTGTTTGCTGCATTACTGCACCTTTAATTGTCCATTGTCTGTTTCACTCTTGTTTTTCTGTATGGATTTGACAAACAAGATGATGATGACTTTTAAGTTAAGCTTAGGTCCTCAGCTTCGTAGTGCAATCAGTCTTGACTCTCTCCAGAAAAGCCAGCTAAAGGGAAAAAATTACCAAATGATGAGTTATTCACTCTGTGACTCCTAAGATTGAAAAAAGAATCAATGTACCCTTGAGAGAGAGAGAGAGACGTCTGGATGCTAATGAATGTGTTGCTGCAACAATAACCACATCTTGTTATGAAGTAATCCAAACGGAGTCAGACACTTTGCCAAAGATGATGCAACATTAATGCCAGCAAATCAGACTGAATTGAATGGAGGTGGACTGAATAGAAGTGAAATGAGTTGAATTGAGAGCAGCAGACAAAGAGACGCAGGGAGGTAGAGCGAGCATCTCAGTCTAATAGAGCATGTAACAGGGTTTTGAATGGATCTCTAACCTGAGTGCGACCCCATGTTAACACAGGCTTGGGCTCTGCGCACAGCCTCATGAACTCAAACCCCGCTGCACATTAAAAAATCCAGGATGGGACCATCTCATGAGAAAATATTGCTTCTTTTTCCAATCTGAAGTAAAAGGTTGGGACTGAGAGGCAGAAAATCCATCCGTCAGCAGAGATGAAGGAAATGGACGAAAAGTCCTCAGAGCAATAAAACTTTCTCTCTCTCTTTCCTTTTTTTGGTTCAGGTAGTTTTTCAGGCTGTTAAACTGCTCTGGTACAGTTTAACTTGCATGACTTTAGAATTAAATAAGTTTGTCTTCACGTGGAGTTGACTAGAGAGAAGTCCTACTGATTTTACAGCTCCAACTTACAGAACCCACTTTGGTTAAAATGCAAAATATGGAAGATATATAATGTAAATGTAAATGATATAGAGTACAGTAGCTATTGTGTCTAATTATTGTGCTTAAAGAACAACATATAGTGATAGATTGTTATTCTTATGCCTGTGAACTGCTGCTCCTGTATTTTTTATTTTTAAAAAAATTATATTTAAGTGCATTATTGTTCTTATACAAACATAACAAAACGACAAACATACATTTGCTTCCAACAGCGGGACAGAAAAGACAAAAAAAACCAAAACAAAACAAAAACAAACAAAAAACCCACATAAGCCAGACAAACAACTACACACAACCATTAGTTTGAAGAATTAGAATTAGTTGATGTCAGCCTGTCAGCAAGAAAAACAGCCAAGCATGACAAGGAATCACACAACTGAATAAAACACAACAGAGGGACAGCAACTAACTGTCTGGGAAGTTAAGTTAGGAATCTAATAATTGGGCCCCAAGTGCTCTCACTTTTTTTTTTTTTTAAAAATTGATAATCCTGTGTGTTGCTTCGAAGCTTTTCAAGCTGTATCCCTGAGACCGTTTCTCTGATCCAATCCATAAGAATTATTCTCTTTACTATCAACATACCAAACAGAAGGGTCTGCTTTACAGCATGGGGCAGTGCAAGAGCAGCATCAGAACAAACGAACAAGGCAATCAGTACATCAGGTTCAGTCTTTAAATCATCAATTTTACAACATCATATATTATTCTGCCAAAAAGGAACAATCTTTGTACAAAACTAGAAAGTGCGACCAAGCGCGCCCTTTAAGAAGTTGCCACCTGCCACAGGTATCAGCTACATTACGACATATTTTGTTCATCAAACTTTGAAGTGAATCAGCTGCAGTATAACAGAACCTAGATGGATCCTCTCCGTTTCTTCCCTCCAAACTTCACATACTTTGATAAAAGATGTTAAGAGTCAGGATTTTGTTTCATTGACTCATAAAAAGAGTGTTTCTTGTGTAGGTTTTAAAAACCTTTTGCAATTTTGACTAGGGCCAGATTGATACTGGATTTTTGTCATAAATACCGACATCAAGAGTGCAAGAAAATTCATGTACCAGATATACAGGCCAGTTTTATGTATATGATGTTGGCTTAACGTGGTTATCAAATATTTGTGACAAATATATGTAATTGAGGCATAATATCTTACGTTTTAACAAAATTTATTCCGAACATCTGTGTACTGAAGAGTAAACACTCCACTCATTACTTATTAAATAAGGAACCAAAAATATGACTGTGGTTAGAGATCCGTCACATTTTTTTTTAAACTGAAGATACGTAAAGCTCAGCAGTTGTCTGGAAGGATGCACAGACCCCTGAAAATATGCTACACGCTAAAACACAGAGATACAGCCAAATTAGATTTGTTATTCAGATGTTTGCCGTGGTTCACACTTAATAACTGTTGACCAGTTTTCATCAGATTAGTTGTAATAAGTTTAATGATCCCCTAACTTTAAATCTAGCACCATCATCAGTTCAAAAACTTACTTCTGTAGCTCCAATGAACTGTAGACGCACTTTTTGCAAAGCCACCAAACTAAGATAATGGTCATGGTAAACACATCACACCTCCTTAACATCAGCATGTTAGCATTTTAACAGTGATTATGTGAGTATAACAGCTCAAATTACAGCTTCACAGTTAAACATGACTGAAGACTCTTAAGCTTGTTACAACAGAGATACTTGTAGCAGTTTTGTATTACATCTTTAGTGAAGAAAAAACAAAAATAACTTGTTCTTGGCATTTTGGTGTCTCTGAAAATCCAAGTGCCTCTGTCATACAAATGATTTACATTGCTAAATAGCCCAAGTGATCATAAAAATATCAGTTTATGGCCTGTCATGCTAACACAAATACTGACAATTCCATGAATCAGGACGAACAGGCGAGGTTTCAAAATAAGGAAATCTCTTTCTCTGTGTGTCGACCACTTTGAGTGTGTGTTTTGAATATAAACTCTTTCCATGAAGCGGCAGTCGCATGAGAGTCAGTTAACGTTTAAACTCATCGCTGTCCCTGGAGTTCTGATGAAGATGGGAGGAGGAGGAGGCGGAGGAAGAGGATGAGGAGAAGGAGGAGTGAGATGGAGGGGAAATTAAATGGTGTATTTCTTCTGTTTTGCTGCCAGGACTCCCCTTATCAGAAGCCTACAGACTGAGACGACAGAAGGATAGGACAAGACTGCCCTGTTTCCCATAGTTGGTGTTATTTATTGTTTGGTGGTGCAGAAAAAAATAATGAATGCATTGTGTAGGAGACATTTAGACAGGAAACCGCAGCAGAAAGGGAAGAGAGAGAAACAGAGAGAGAGGAACCTGATTAAGTTTGCTGGTAACATTTTGCCCTTGAGGACTCACTTGTAGTTTCACGCTCAGTTGAATGCCTCAAATATGAAATGAGGATAAAGTGCAGCGGTAAAAAAGGAACGCTGGATGCATCGCCTGGAAAGACGTTTATCTTCAACAACCCAATTTGGCAAACAATGACAAAAGAAGAGCCGGTGTACAGATAGAGTGCGAGCAGCAGAGAAAAGGGGATTATCTTTAATTAACAATCTTAAGCCGTAGTTTCATGTAGGACAAAACAGAAGCAAGATCAGATGCCAAAGAGTCAGAGTCAGAAGAGAGGTAGAAAACTGAAGGTAACCAAAAGAAAAGAGTAGAAATAAACTGCAGGGTTTGTTTCTGTTTTAATTTATTTACTGTAGTCGACCGAGTAACAGTCTGGGGCCTTTTTTTTTTTTTTATGTTTTAAAAAACCTTCAAATAAATGCTAATTGTTGGATTCCAGCAACAAATTTTGGAACTTAGGTCTTGAGATTTTCTTTAGCTGCTTCCTGTAGAGAAACCCCTCAGTGTGATCTGTGTCGGCCCAGGAGCTGGTAAGAATTCAATGTTTTGCTCAAGGACACTTTGGCAGGGCAGATATAGACTTATAAGCTCAGTCTATTGGATTCCTTTACAGATTCTTTAACCAAACTTTTGCAAAGGAAGATGGCAAGAGGTTTAATCTCATCACAAACGTGTGATCAGTGCTGGCTGACCCGCCACACACTCAGATAGCATTTATTTTTGTTCTTAAAATTAAAAAAAAGTTTATTCACATACTTTTATCACCTCCGGCTGCTGTTACACCTGCTCGCAATGCTGAAAGGTTGCCAGTAGGGGAGGGAATCACAAAGTTACTCACAACACAATACTATCGCAATATGTTGCCCACAATACAGCAGTTGTGCAATATTAGAGGCACTGCAAGACAATACGATACATTACGATGTCTGTGTAACTATATAAAACATACCCCGAAAAAGAAAAAAAAAGCAGGAATTATGCAATTATTCAATGCATTGTGTCAGTTTCACAGGGTTTGACAAGACGTGTACAAAAAAAATGCATACATGCCTTTATGTGGCACTGTTTCCACGTAAAATAGACATAAACTGGCGAAACCACAAACTGATTTTCTTCTTCTACTGTGAAATAACGGCAGTTGCTTTCACTTAGGTGGTGGTTTGTGTAGTTCTAACAAACAGCTGATTTCGTTGCCTCTGGAGAGAACTGTGGGTAAATCTCTGCGGACGACTGAAATGTAAATGTAAACATGGAGGCAGCTGAGACGAGCCTCAGACTCTGAGCAGACAGATGGGATTTAAACCTGCGACTGTGGAGGGAAAAACACTTGTAGGGAGCCTTCATTTCTCTCTCTGGTGTGTGTGTGTGTGTGTTCACGTGTGTGTCGGAGCTGCATGCTCAGCAGGAGATTATTGCGTTGATGCCTGCGAGGCAGCTGCTGCCTAAATGACTTTAGATACAATGTATGTGCGTGTGTGTGCGCTTGCGTACTGTATGCATTTGTGTGTGGATCAGCATGTATGTGTGTGTGTGTGTGTGCACGCGTGCTGTGTTACAGCAGGTTTTACGCATGTGTGTGTTACTGTGAGTGTGCAGTGTCTCACCCTGAGGAAAGCAGCCATTTAATCTATTATTCAGCATTGCTACTAAACACTTTAATTAGAGCCTGAGGTTGAGACGGGAGTCGAGTGGTTTCAATAAAAACCTCAAATCTCGTCTTCTTCTTTGAGCTGAAGCCCCAGTTGTCAACCTCTTTGACCTGTAAACCAGGAAGTACAGTTTGTGCTTGAGTCAAGATTTCTAATAGGGTTGGACGATTGGTTTTACTTTCAGATCATCCAATCATGCTCAATATAGATCACTGATAGATGATCCAGCTGTGCGAGGGGTAGGATGAGTTATGTTACTGCATGGCACCGAGAACTTGAAGTCAGCATTTTGTGAAGATGAAGAGATAGGACTTTGCTGCTGCATCCGTGATGAAAAACACGATAGTATGAAGCAGGTGTGGCGTCATTTACAAGTTAACACAAATATACATAGAGCAGGAAATGTTTCCTGTCTGATTTGTGTCTCTATAGCGCCTTAAAAGCATAGACCATTTCTGTTGGGACGAGTTTTTAAATTGACAGCACGGTATGCAACTCTCGCTCTTGTTAAAAATCAATCTAGCTTATCCAGGCTCAATCTCTGCTACGGTACAGCACTGTATGCTATGCAAGACAGGCTTGATACAAGCTAGGAGTCATGCATTACTTTCGGTTATGGGTAAGCTTACTAAGCAAGACATAAGTGTGTGTGTGTGTTGGTGTGTGTCGGTCATTTCAGCATGAGGGGAGCTCCAAACCGGTGCGCCAACGCAAGTTCTGTTTAACATTATCTAAGGCTATTTTTAGTATCACAAATAAAATCATACTCACAACATTTTAGGTCTATTCATATGGAGCGCTGCGCAAAGTATTGATGAGCATTTGAAAACTGGAGATGTGAGGTGTTGCCATGGTAAACTGACAGGGTAGGCAAAGTGGGTCGCACTTAAGGATTTAGTTCACTAAACAAACTACTCATTAGCTGCTCTGCGCCGAGACAGTATAATGTTCCACTAGAAACAATATCTCTAAATACATGCAGTGGGTTGAAAATTACAGAGATTTTTACTATAACATGTTATGATAGTTAATTAAAGGTGCCTTAATAGGCAATCCTATCGTCTTTGGAAAAAAAACAATCATTATCTGTCCCTTCAGTCACTGATTAACGATCTGATCGCCAATTGGCGCAGGCCTAATGTCCAAGATACTTTATGTGCTGATAAAATGATCATTTGAATTGATTTACTGTTGGTAGCACAGCTGATTTTGTGGACACATTGTTTCATTGAGCTATCTGCATCGTTTTTTAACTTTTTTCAAGGTTTAGGCCTCTTAGTTTCAGTACAGTGAGATCTAGTTTTTCATCTTGTAGCACTACTTAAGAACACAACTTTTATAGTCTTTTGTGTGTGTGTGTGTGTGTGTGTGTGTGTGTGTGGCAGTAATGGCAGCTTGTTTTCATCCACTTACAAGCAGGATCAAGATAATTCCTGACATTAAAAAGCTGGCAGGAAATGAGGACAGAGGTTGGATGACATAGTCAGGGTCTCAAACTCCAAAGCCACCAGGACGCCTAAAAAGAAAACTCTGAAAATGTGAATTAGCAGTGAGAGCAGACGCTTGGTCCACCTCACCGCTGCAATGTCTGCATTCTGGCTTTCCCATTAGTGGCTGCTTATAATGCCAGCAATGACAGGCTTCAGCCAAATCCACTGCTGCACTCAGACAAAACAAACAGCAAATATTAATGTCGCTGTCAAGTGTTTGTTGCTGGGATTATAGCTCATTTTGTGTCAGACTTGACTGGACATCATTCTGGGAAAGCAGCAGTGTGAAGTGTCAGCTGTGATGGGGAGCCAAAATGACAGAGTGAAACAGTGACCTGATCGTTGGATGTGTGTCTCTGGGCCGTCCTGTCCCCTCTTTTCAGCAGAGGAGCGTAACAGTCGAGCCGCGGGTCGTCATGAATGCAGTCAGAGGAGGATGATGACCGGAAAATTTCTCTGGTTATTAGCCCTCCTTACAATTATCCACCAATAACGTTCAGCTGTAAAATTTGTCTTTTCTTTATTTTCCTTGATTATTTACTACACGCAGACAGATCCGTCGTATGGATAGATGGACAGATGTGTCAGGAGGATGAGCACTTCGATGGGTAGACTCGGTCTCAGCTGTGGGCCCCGTGGCACTCAGCGTCGTCTCTAGGCTGTGTTTAAATAAAGCTCTGTCTAAAAGCCTGCAGTGGTGAGGAGCGAGATGTCTGAAGCGAGGACCCTCAGTGGGTACGAGACGAGGTCAGAGCAGTCTTTACGATGTTTTTATGAGTGTCCTTGTTGAACATTTGTCACCAGTGATAATAATGGTTAAAGGTTCTGTCAGTCGTCAGATTTTAACATCAGTGATGATGACAGAAGGTGACATAATTTATTCACCGCTGACTTCATATAAACAAATGATTATTTATTGATGCAGCCAGTACTGTACCTCCAAAGGGGATACTAACTACGTGCTACCCGTAGAATACAATCACTTGCTGGCAGTTTTCTGATGTGTTCCTCAGCCTCAGTAGTCATGTCCTTTATACAATCATGTGTTTACAAAGTGAATGTCGCCTCATCCTTGCTTGTGAACCTTCTAAGGATGCCCCTCTCATACTAATAATGATACTAACACTTGTTATCAATTTACTTGTTTACTTGTGAATTATTCTAAACTGGGAAAGTTGTGAAATGCTACAAAAATAACGTCTTTTGTTGCACCTGTCCCACCTTGTTTGAAATGTGTTGCTTCATCAAAGTCAAAATGAGCATATGTTTCCCAAAAAGTCAATAAGGCTGATGAGATTAAACATTCAAATGTATTGTCCTTGTTGTTGTTGTTCTTTCAATTGAGTATGTCAAAAAGGATCAGAAAATCTTAACATTCTGTTTTATTAATGTTAAACATTGTGTCCTTTTTGAAAATGAGGTCATCCTTCTCTAAAAGCAAGGAATCTATCCATTAGCTGTCTGTCCCGATAGCACTAAAACAGTTGAAATTGACATCAAACTTGGCAGGTGTGTTGCTGATGACCCAAGAATGTGCATGTGTGCTTTTGGTGCATTTTAGATGCACGATGTGTTTGGTATTAACAAAGATTTTCAAATTGATTTGCATCTTCTGTCTGTCGAAAACACGGACAGCACCACTCTGCCATTGCAAAACACATTGTGGTCGAAGGTGGGATTGCATCCATACTGTTCACTGTTACATCTGGAGATCTCTTCAACTGGCTCTTCATAACATTCACAGCTTTGCTTTATTAAAATACAAGAGAAAGCGCAAGCAAGCCGCACAACCAAACCACAAAGTTTATTGATACTTTTTGCACCAGGCAGCAGCAAGGACGAATGATTAACAATTCCACCAAAATTTCAAGCATTTTTGTGTTTGGCTGACGTTAGCAGTATATCTGTAATTGGATCATTTGTTTCAGTTGAGGACCAGTGGATGTAGGGACGCTTACTGAGTCAGGACCCTCAGAAGCAAACACACACGATGCTAGCTTAGGCCAGAAACTTTCATTTCAATGTGCACATTGTTACAGACACTGCCAGACGTTTTAACATCTTCTTTCATTTATAAGCCAAATGATTCATACCATCAGCTGTTGATGTATTGAAATGGATTAATGAATGAATAACAAATTGTTATGCTTTTGAACTAAATGATCAGTCAGACCTGTCAAGTGTTCCTAATGTCTACACCATACACAAGCTACAAACTGTAATGTGCATTCAGGGACGCATTAAACTGGGAGCAGAGGGTCAACAATATGAAGTGATGAAATGATGAAGGCTGGTGTGAGAGTATCAGCAAGAACTTCAATCTACTTTCAGCCTTGGACATAAGGCTTCGCCAGTCCTGCCTATGACAGTTCCCAGTGTCCATGTGCAACTTCAGACTGACTGGGCAAACTATCCAGGAGGAAAAAGTCTGCATGTAGTTGCAGTGCACATTTCCCATGAAATGGACTAGTAGGATATGTCATTGATTACATATTATATAGATATACACAAAGATAATATATTTTTTAACATATATTAGATAAATTAAGCATCATTTCCTTGGTTATTCACCTGAAAAAGGGAATATCAGTCATTCTTACCTTACAGATTTTGCATCCGAAATCCATACCACAGGGATGCTGTTGACATAAACACAAATAACTACAAAGTTTCCTAAGGCTCACAACATCTGTCCCCCTTTGATGAAGAAGTGCTCTGTCGTCCCAGTGGGACAGCAGCACTAATGCTAAGAGACAGATACCTCGTTAGCATGATAGCATTCACCCAAAGGCATAAGTGTATTGTTAGCATGATAGCGTGGCCCCAGAGGCTGGAGTTATTTCAAGTGCTAGCCTTCTCAGAGGGACCAGGCTTGTTGTTAGCATTTAGCACTGGCCAATGGGGATCTGAGGCTGCACCAAGGTCACACACACACACACACACACACACACACACAAGAGATGAGGACATCCTGCAGCACACACTGAATGAGGCTGTTCTACTACTGATTTATTAAAATCTGATTTGTTCTTTACTTCATTTAATTATTTGATTAAACCATCGCTTACTTATCAACATATGGGCTTGTACTTGTTGTGCCCCCAGGACAAATAAACGAAATGGCGTCAGCTTCAATACACATTTCGTGGTAAAACAGCGCTCTGGAAAAGGCGACCGCAGGCTTCAATTATGCAAAAAATACACTAAACACTGATACCTTTTAATAAACTCCTTCAAAGTATTCACTACATATATTATATGAATCTGTACAGACTTGGATGGAAACTGCAACTTGACAGGTTTGTGGAAGCAGTAATTGTAATTTACATAAGATCTAAAAAAAAAAAAAAAAAAAAGACTGAAATATGATGGTGCAGCAGTACACTGCCATTGTGACAATGTTCAGATTTGTATAATGCTGGATTAAGAGGATCCTGACAGAGGCGAACGTTTGTAGGTGTTTGACAGGTGTTTCAGCCTATCTGACTTAACTGTGCTCGATGCCACTTGCTTATTTCTCCTCAGCTCCACTCAGGCTTCATCTCTTTTTGTCCAAATGAGGATTTTCTGGGTGATGACACAGATAATACCAGCATGTTTCTAAATCGGATTGTGCCCAGAAGACCATAAAATAAGACAGTGATTCACTGAATGACTTGTGGTGCCTCAGCAGTTGGTATTATTTTGTCTTAAGACTTAATCCCTGACTGTGAAGGAGCCCTGCATGAGGAATAATTTGATTACAGCCATTGTGTTTTCAGGGATTTACCATGTGGAGGCCTTTTGTGTGAAGCTGGAAACTTTATCAGCTACTCAGCAGCAGATAAGTCAGGAGATGAAATTATGTCTATCTGCCGTGAAGATAAGAACACTTTATCATCTGTTAGCTTATTACCAAGTGCAAATTTTGCTGTTCTCTGATGCGTACAGATAAAAAAGTAGACACATCAGATAAAAACAATAATTATGCATAACAAATGACACTGTGTATGTTGTTTCAAAAAGGTATGGAGAGGAGCTGATTTTAAAAGCAAAAGAAAAAAAATGACACCTTCTTTTTCGTCTTTCACAGTAACTGCCTGATTAAATTTGGAAGGATTTAGTATTGGACAAATTCGCACTTTAAGGCCAGATTTCCATTGTTTTGTTGAAGAAAACTTGTCAAGTACAGTATGATTGAGGAAAACATAATATTTTCATTTTTATTAAAGTATTTACTTCTGGTTTGTTTGGTGACCTGGATTTAAGGCTGGAAAAAAAAGAACTAGAGCTTGAAAAAATGGGGACAAGAAGACAAATGGCATTATTGGAAAGATAAGATGTAAAGGAAGAGGACAGATGGTGAACAAGAAGGCAGAGGATGGAGGGATGCATACTGACAGACAGAGAGAGGGATGAGGGAGTAAAAAAAGGTATAGAAGATGTGTGTTATGCCCTGCAGTTGTCACACTGAAAACATAACAAAGACATAAATACCAGGCTTAAACGATGTGTGAAAAACTTCCGAGTGTGTTCATGTCACGCACAAATGCTGTGTGCCGCTCAGTAATGTGCATGTAGCAGGTGCAGGAAATCATTTTAAATAGGTTTTCCAATATTTGAGTAAATGCTCCAAGTTACAGTGAATCAGTAAACAGTGATATGTGAAACATTTGTTCCAGTTGATGTGTTTTAATTGTTCTGTTTTTATTTGGGTCATCATTATATTTTATACTGTCCATCTGTTATTTTTGTTGCTTCAAAACAATTTGAACTGGAGGAAATAAAAGCAACTACAAGTAATTCATGAGAAGCAACTTGCCCTCTGAAAATGTATTTCTGCATAACAGCAAGAGCTGGAGTGAATTATCCCCACTTATAACAGTGAAACGCCAGAATATAGCCTAATAGTTAATATATATTTTGGAGCAGTAGGCTCTTAAAATTATTAATTATTTA
>JAPXVT010000007.1:26427886-26438991 GCA_029823135.1 Acanthurus reversus | reverse complement strand
TTTCTGAGACGTTTAATAAATAACAGGCAGATGACGCTTTAAGGCTTCACATTTCATGTTACGTGAGAAACACTGGGGGGAAGCAGACTCACCACGACCTCATCCAGCAGCTCATAGATGAGAGCGAAATTCATCTGCACCGACTTCTCTGACAGACTGCCACAGTAATCTTTAACCAGAGCAGTTAACCTGAGAGGACAGACAGACAGACAGACAGACGGGTTTGTTGAATCTTTTGGGGAAATATCTGAAAGTGGAGACAATGATCTTTTGTAATTTTTCTTATACAAATGCGCAGTGGATGCGAACAAACGCCTCTTTTTACACAGAGTTCCCACTAAATTACTGGGATAATCTTTTAACCACTGCTGGGATTTTACCATTCCCAAATGCAGCAACATTGGTTAACATTTCCTTCTGGCACCTTTTTATTTAGGTGTCATGGCAATGCTAGTCCAGCAGATGGCAGTAATGCAACACTTAAAGATGCTGACTGCCATAAAACTGTTACTAGTTTCATCCACAACACAAATGAATGGCAGTTTCCCTTGAGTGTTCGTAAGTTTTGAGGTGGTAAATGGTAATGCAGACTTCCTTGCATACGGATCTCTGCTCCCAGTCACACGTGAGCCATGCAGAAACTGTTCCTGTTGTCAAGGATGGACTACATGTGGGAAAGCGACTGTAAAAGATCCAATAATGAACCTGTCTCAAATTTTTGAACATTACCTTCTCCAATCGAGTGAAACAAACACAGACTACATATTCAAAAAAAACAAAAAACAAACAAACAAAAAAAGTCTTTTTGACTTTGTGTTGTCTCTCTTTTAATTCAGGTAGTTAAAAAGTAAAGAAAACACACACACCTGTTGAGGAACTCGATAATGGTGAAGGGGGAGGAGTCATTTGTAGTCGTGGCGACCCAGTACAATCCTCCCTGTCTAATGTGCACAAAGTGAAGATCTTTGTGACTCTGCAGAGAAAAAACATGTAGGTGTTGGTTTTAATGTCCCAATGATCTCAGCTGATACTGTTTTCATTGTGTTATGATCCTTATAAAAACACGTTGGTGAAGGTCTGAGATTTAAGTTGCAGGCTTAGGAGAGTCTCAGAATCAAACACTGTCCATCACAGCGTCCTGAAAAACACACAGGCAGGATGTTACCATGACAACCGGAGGCTGGTCTCCAGTCAGTGCTGTGACCTTCTCATAGAAAATACTGACGACATCACTTCCTGCTTCTCCGCGGACTGATGATGAGGTTGAGAAAAAAACATGGCAGACAGAAAGTAAACCTGGAGGCTTCCTTATTGAAGTTGAATAATAAATCATGAAATACAAAAAAAAATTCTACTGGATGAACAGAGCAGAATAGAATAGAATAGAATCTCTTTATTGTCAGTGTAAAAGTACAACGAAATTGAATGCAATCCTGAAAGTGTAAGAATAAAAACATACATCTAAAACAATAAAAAAAAGAAAATAAAACACACACATACCCCACATAAAACACAAAATATTCACGTTCTGCCAGTGTTGCACGATTCATATAAAAATTACACAGTGAAAGTGTTCAAGTTTTTGCTGTATAACTAAAAAATTAGAACCTATAATGAAATATAAAAACCTTCTTTTGTTTGTTGCGCAAGAAAAAGTGATGTAGGAAAGTATTAATCACACAACAAATATATATTGCCTTCAATAAGCCTCACTTATTTTTACTTGCAGGACACAGAGGTGAGGATACAGTCTTTGTAGATGAGGTGGTCACCCTTTGAGGACAAGATGAAGACCTGAGAGATCATCCTGCTGACAGACAGACAGACAGACAGACGGAAATCGATCAACTACAGCTTAATTTATCAAGATGCTTAATTTCTTTAATATATGGGGTTCGGCTCCAGAATATTTTCAAATCACTGTAGTGCAGTAGCTCCCCCTGCTGGTGATATTTGATAGTCAGTCCGGCTCCCGTTAATTTAACAAAATATTATTTCTCTGCTTCTTATTGAATTATTTTTAAATGACTCTAATAAGCAACTTTACTGTGGATGATTTGCCACTAAGAGATGCTGAATCCAGTCAATCACACCGACATGTTCTGTTTATGAAATTATGTTATAATGTTCTGAATACTTTTTCAACACCCCTATGCTACACAGGTAAAACTGGTGTAATTTTAATCCATCACTGACGCGTACTCAATGGATTGGTTCACTTCTCTGGATAGAGGACACTGTTATGCTGTTATGCTTCATGCCAAATTAATTGTAACATACAGAGACTTCAGTTTAATTTTTAAAAATGCTTAGAACTTGTACAAGAGGTTTGATCCGGAGTAAAAGTATATGACTAAGTTTCACAACATTGTGTGAACATGAGCCATTAAGTCCTTTCAGTAGTTGTAACGTCAGCTAACGTTACTGCTTTACTTACCTGCAGTGGGCTTGTGGTGAAACAGAGTTCGCTACAGTGCAGAAAAATATACAGCGTTAGATTACTTTAGCGTTAAAAATCTGTTACCGAGCCATGACTGGGAATGAAAGCAATTTTACTAACGTTACCTTACTGCTAGCGGACGTTAAATTTAGCTATCGCGGCATAACTAAACTTGTAAATAACTTTAGAGCACTCTCCTACAATACACCGGTCGACGCTGACCTATTTCTTCCGATAAAACTGTTAAGTATTAAGAATAAAAGTCTAATGTATGACTAGTTGTTTTCCTGCCTCTCAACTGACTGAGTACTGTTTACAAACCGGGTCAGCAGATGGCTGACAGAGTCACAGCGCCGCCTGCTGTACGGGCGAGTAAGTTATAACGGACATTTTTACATCAAATAATGCATTTTTCGTATAAGATAGCAAGCTGTTAAAATAACCAGGCTAACCTTTTAGTAATTTAGAGTTTCTCTACGGTGTGAGCATTAATAGTCTAGTTATTAAAGCCACATAATCGCAGCCTGTAGTAAAGCCACCCAACCAGCAAGCGGCAGCAGAGGCTGGAATACATACGGAAGTGGTTATTGTCAGCAAGGTAGACGATTTCCACCATAGCGTCGGTGTGTGTTTCATGTAGTTCACCATGAAGTAAGTAAACATTTTCGTTTCTAACTACTGGTCAGCCCTGATTTGTACTGTGGTATCTATCTACCAACGTGAGCAAGCCAGTAGAAACAGCTAGCCAACACTGTTGTTAGCTAAATTTAGCCGGCTCTCTCCATAACTTACATTGTAGGTGCCCCGAACCCTGTTCAAAATCTCACAATTTAACGATTTGTCTTACAAGCGTAACTAATCATCTTCATACAGGTTGCATCAAACCATTGGAAGACGTTTTTTTGAGTCGGTGCAAACGAAGCATTTAAGTTCACGTTGAATCAAAGGTTTTGCGGTGCGTTTTGCGCTTCACGGTCAGTTTTGGTTTGATGTTACGATAATTGTTTCCTGTTTAGCGGCAAACATCAACTTTTACGCAGCTGTGATGGTCTCTGGCGTGAAGTTGGAAGTTTCCCATAACTTGTTTGTTATATGTTCAGAATGCATTCTGAGGACGAGCAGTAATCATTTTGCCCCAACAGCTGTACAGTTTTCTGTGCTTCACAGAAACAAGATCTTATGGTGCGTTCAGGTGCTCTTCAACAGTTTGAAATTTGAAGTCATTGTCAGGCTTCTGACAGGTAAAATTGCTCAATTTCTGTGGTGGACTTGGGTAAGGTCCATGATACCTGAGGACTACAGAAGGTGACGTGATTTTACATTTGAACACATGATGGGTAAATGGCAGACAGTCCACTGCTCTAAAGAATTAACTTGCATATTATGCCTGGTGTTCAGGAACAGCTGATAGATATTAAACAGCTGTGAAACACAACAGCTGAATTAACAAGTTAAACATTATCTGTTTTCAGTCCACTAACGAAGGTGAAGTTAATCAATGAGTTGAATGAGCGTGAGGCTGACCTCGGGGTGAAGGAGACTGTGTCCTGGCACAGCGAATACAAAGAGAGCGCCTGGATATTTGTCGGTAAGATGGCTTTCCTGTCTTATTTCTTAATCAGACTTGAATACAGTGACAGGTTAAATTCTCATTAAGTTTTTTAAGTTTGAATTTGCAATCTCAGAGATTTAACATGAGACACACCAGTAAGAAACTAAACGGATGAGATGTTTAATTCTATCTATTATTTGTGACATTTACTTTCAGAAATTTGAGAAAGAAAATATTTTACAGGAAGTCAACCTGTTACTTACACTAGAGGTTTCTACCTGAAGAGGATCCTTAAGAACATAATATTTTACATTTTTAGCATTATTAAGGCTTGAAGCTTAATGAAGAGAGATCAACACTTGTGCTTCAGCCTAATCAGTTGGTTTTTTTGGTCTCTTGCAGGAGGATTTCCATACGAGCTGACTGAAGGTGACCTCATCTGCGTCTTCTCTCAGTATGTTTCCTGCAGCCTTTATTTCAGTCTTCTGACACACTGCTGTGTTGCTGCCTACTTATCCTTACTCTCCAGCAGGTACTCTTAGGTCTAAGAACATGAGAATTCATTTTCCCTTTTGCCCCCGAACCCTGTCAGGTATGGAGAGGTCGTTAACATCAACCTGGTGCGTGACAAGAAGACGGGGAAGTCCAAAGGTTTCTGCTTCATCTGCTACGAGGACCAGAGGAGCACAATCCTGGCAGTGGACAACTTCAATGGCATCAAGGTGACACAGCTGTTACTCACACACACTGTATCTTGTTTAACTTGTACGCAAACGAAAATGGGAAACTACATATCCAATAGGAGAGTGAAGAGGCTTGTGCTGTGTTGTGTTTGCTGTCAGATCAAAGGTCGGACTCTTCGCGTGGATCACGTTAAAGACTATCGTCCTCCTAAAGACACGGAGGACATTGATGATGTGACCAAACACCTGAGGGAGGAGGGGTGCGCTCCTAAAGCCCACGAGTCCTCTTCCTCCTCCTCAGAGGAAGATGAGCAATACACCATCCCTGTGAAGAAACCCAAGAAAGGTGAGGTCACTTCCTGTAGTCTTAGGGTTCCTCGTTTTTGAGGAGAATCATTATGGGAAAGACTTTCAATTCTCTTTTTGTGCCTCCTTCCTTAGACAAGAAAGAGAAGAAGAAAAAGAAGAAAGAGAAGAAAGAGAAGAAGAGGGCAGAGAAAGAGAAGAGAAGCCAGACTCAGCACTCCTCCTCTTCCTCATCTCCTCCTCCTCCTCCTCCTGCTGTCAGAGTCAAAGAGGAGAAGGTGGATGCCGCCTACGACAAATACAACCAAAAGGGGGCGCCGCCAGTAAGACAACAGAATGGACAGAGAGTGAAGGAGAACGAGAAATTCCATGGAGAAGAGGAGAGGAGGAGAGACACAGAGAGGGAGAGAGAGGAAGACAGGAGGAATCGTGAGAGGGAGGGCGACAGAAACAGAGACCGAATGGACGAAAGGAGGAGAGAGACAGACAGAGACCATGAAAGAAAAAGACAGTTTGACCGGGAAAGGGACGGCGATAGAAGAAGAGAGACAGACAGGGACAGAGACAGTAACTGGAGGAGAGAGACAGACAGAGATAGAGACTTTGAGAGAAGAAGAGAACTGGACCAGGACAGAAATAATGATAGAAGAAGAGAGACAGATAGAGATGACAGAAGAAGAGAGACAGACAGAGGTAATGATAAAAGAAGAGAGACAGATAGAGATGACAGAAGAAGAGAGACAGACAGAGATAATGATAGAAGAAGAGAAACAGACAGAGATAATGACAGAAGAAGAGAGACAGACAGAGAAAACGACAGACGAAGAGAGGCAGACAGAGACCGTTCCCGGAAACACTGAGAGTTCCTGCAGTCATATGATGTCACTCTTGATTGGATGATGTGAAAATATGTAAATGTGAAACACAAACTGATATCATTGCATCATTTTCCAGACTGTTCATAGAAATGAGAGCAGTGAGAGGCGGAAGTCCTGCTAGCGCCCTCCAGAGGCTCCGGTGTTAATATTAAAAGATGCAGATTTAGTTTTAGTTGCTGTTAAGAAAACAGTGAATTCAGTCCATCAGTGTTTTAAGTGATGCTTCGTGTTATTCAGACAGTGAGACCTTAATGTTCTTCATGGCTACATTCACACGACAATTTATTATGTACATCAGTTCACTGTTAAATGTTTCTGGGTGTTGGTTTTCCTTGAATTGAGCAGGAAATTCCTGACATGCCCCCATGTAAGAAATGTGTTCAGGTAGCTACGGCCCCCCCGTTTTCCTCCCTCCATCTGGAAACATTGTTTGTTTGTATTGTTGGAATGTGTTTTGTAATAAAATGAATGTAAAAGAAATGTGTTCACCGAATTAACACTTTTATACAGAGTCATTTTGTAAAGGACTGAATACCTCTGAAAGGTCTTATCTCTGGCTGGCAAAATATGATGTATTTTAAGTATTTGATCAAGTTTTTCACTTCTACCTAGCAACCTGCCCGAAAATAAAGATCAGAGTCACACAGAAACAAACTGCACCCATTTATTATAGAAACATCACAGAACTGAGCAGAACACTGAGAACAAAGAAATATTGAATCAAAACCTTCTCACTGACAGTCAGGTGATGTAATGATAAAACCAGTGACTTTTTAACTTTATTATTTTCAGCGAATTTGAGTTTTAATTGTCCCACTGCCACGATAGAAACTCCACACAGCTGGGGAATTTCATATATTTTTTGTGTGTGACAACTGCAGTTCAATTAACAGAATGTAAAGTTGTGTGTTTTGTATTTTTTGTGACATGCCACCTGGGAGTTGTAGATGACTTCTTTATTCCATGAGCTTTGAGTCTTTAATCAAAGAAACAAATATTTTCTAACACAGAGTTTCATGTCCATCCAAGGCTTAAAAAACATCTCATACTTGACTACTCTATGAATAAAATATTTCTGCATTCTGGAAAAAGTGAACAGTAGTTTGTGATGTCAGGCCCTGCTTTCCTTTATAACATTTTTTTTGTATTGGATGCTGAGGTTTCAAAGTTCAGTAAACTACAGCAGCAGAACAAGAGAATATACAGCCAGAAACAGCTTAGAAAATTATTTTCAAAATCTCTGTACAGCTGAACAAACGCAAACACAAATACATGTCAGATTTAGCACAAGGAATGAATGCAGCAGTCTTTTGTTTTTAGAAAATATATTGTCATTATAACTTCATTTACAATATTTTCAAACATTTCGTAGAAAGTCGGCGGGTTGTAAAGTGGAAGTGATCGTCAGATGGCAGCGTTTCCTCTGTGTTTATTATTTAGCTGTTAAAATAACAGTGTGTGTTTACACTGCAGTCACTAAATTCTGCAAGAAACTCCACTTATCACATTTAAATACACATTCTTCACCAACAAACTTTTCCATACAGAGATAACTGGACTAAATATTGACAAAAGAAAACATAATAAATGTTGCTCTTTTGATGTGACAAATTTTTTTAAATTGATGTTCAACAACCAGTTATTACTTCCTTACAGTAAACAACAGAGTGATTAAATCACAGTTAAGACAATATTTTTCATATAATTTTTTTTTTTTTGTCACGAAAGTTGCTCTGAGTCAGTAAAGGCTGTTTTCATTAATATTCTATTGGTTGTTGCTTATAAGCTAGCTAGCTAACAAATTAACATCTTGGCTAAGATACATCAGCTTGATAGACAATGTTTGTTTTCCAGCAAGCGTACATATCTTAAAAGATTTTTCAAGATGTTGTCAAGTTTCTAGAAGGTTACGGTTACCTAGTAAGCTAATTTATCTTAGCTAAGATGTTAATTAGTTTCCAAAAAGCAAATGTTACCTAGCATGTTAATGTTAGCCACAACATTAGTTAGCTAAAAAAACAAACAAACCAAAACAAACAAACCCTTATCTAGCAAGCTAATGTACCTAAACTAACTCATTAATTAGTTATCTAGCTAGCTGAGCAACCGTTAACAGACTAGGGCTCTACAGTGCATCAAAATACACAACTGATGTTGAACACACAGGCAATTTATTAGCTTGGTAGTTAATGTTAGCTCACCTTTTAATAGTAATTCCCTTGCTAGCTTATGTTAGCATCACTTTCTCTCTGTTGTGGACAATAGTTTTGCTTCTGACCAAACACTAAAAATTTTTGTAAGTTTACTAATGCAAAATAAACTGTGTTCCATTCCATCAACTATGGATTCTCAGAATTTTATCTTATATCCACTTTCTGTTGGAGAGAGCAGGCTCTGCCACTTTGTCAGCACATGCAAGCAAGCGAGCAGTTGGTTAGCTAATGTTAGCTTGTTGTGTAAATGAGTAAAATACATGTTTAATTTTTCTTTCATCAATTTATACAATTTTTACTCATTTAATTGGGTTTTTGTGTCTGCATTCTCAGATAGGCAAATGCCTCTTTAAAAGAGATCCCATTTGTCGTCTCCGTCAGGGGTGGAGTAAGACTTTTTTCTAGCTGAAGAAACACGTAGGAAATGCTGCCGAAGTATGAGGGGTTTACGGTTCAGTTACAGATGTCTGTGTTCAGAGGTATCTGGTGAAGCTGGTTTCTTCCTGGTCCAATACAAACACTTAGAGACAAGGAATGTTGGAAAATCTTGTTTTTTTGTAGTTGATTCTTTTTTTTAAACTACAATGCCACTTGAGGTTTAAAGATAATAAAGTTCGTCCATCATTGTGGCTTTAGACAAACACCAGTATTTTTAAAAATTCATTTTTCTTAGTTCTGCAAAACAGTCTCAGTTGTCTTTCCCTGGGCAGATTTTCAGTGAAAAAAGACCTGAAAATAAATTGATGTCAGGTGAAGCACATCAGCACCACAACTCCCTCAGAAAGAGCTTGAAAAGAAAGAAGAAGAGGTTGGTGGTAGAAAAGTAAGGCGCTGGCGGCTAAACAGACTGCAGGAAGAGGGATGGGAGGATTATTCCTCCATTTCACTGCTTTTATCAGAGATTAAAGAAGTTCTGCGGATTAACTGGATTCCAAAGCTCAGCCAGTTCCCAGAGTTCAAACACTGACCTCCAACCAGAACCAAAGTGCACAGTCGCAACACTGTAGGATGCTGCAGGGATCTGAACCAGCAACCTTCCACTCAGCCCCACGCAACCCACTGCCTTGTTCATTAATGCACAGTTTCTGAACAGGTGTGTTCACATTATTCTGCTATACTTGAACTGCCAGCAGCCTTTTTCAAGCGGCAGAATTGAGACCTTTGGAGTTGGATCACAGCTTTGTTTATTTTTATTTCCTGTTTGAAGTTTTATTTTCCCAGTTCTATATTCTTCACTTAATGGAAAGTATCTAAATCAGGGTTCAGCTACTGATGGAAAACAATTTACGAGATACTGGCCATTTTAGACTGCAAAATTAATCAGTCAGAGCTCTGTGGTGGACAAACAATGTAATGGAGACCCTGTACTTCAGTTTTTTATCTATTGGTTCACAAAAGCACTATAAAAGATATATTTGCAAAAGCTAGCACAAGCTAGCCAATTTATTGGTGCAGGTCTAATAAGAATCTTAACATTTGTTGTTTATATGGACAACTTAACTCTGCCTGAAAGCACCAGAGCTGCTGGCAAAGATTGGAATATTGTGAGCACATCAAGCCGACAGGAAGTCCGATGAACCTGACAGAAGCTTGTGGGGCTGCTGGTTTAAGAATGTGTTTGTTTCCTCTAATGAGACAGAATTATTTCTGCTCAGGAGACTAAGCTCAAGACAGTTCAGTCTCTGTCCAGCCCTGGTCAGTGGGTCAAAGCAGTGGGATTCAAGAAAGACTAAGACCTGATGCTTGATGTTCTGCGCTGGTGGAGACTTCCTTTTCTCTTCCTATGATGCCCAACAGAGGGACGTAGGGACAACCCGTTCGGTCCCATATTTCATCAAAGACCAAACAGACATCACACAGGGCAGAGGTGGCCATCTGTTTCTGCTATTCAGTTGTTTGTTGTCTCTCTGCTTTAAATGTTTTGCTTTTCCTCCAGCTGCTCAGCCAGCTGTATTACCTAACACCGCAGGACAGCACAGGAGTCTCTGTAACCACTAAAGGTAAACTCAGCACCTGTCTTCCAAACTGATCCTATAATGTGTCTCCCTTGTGATGTCTGTCCTTTGTGTGTGGCTGTGACTACTCCACTCCTCTCTTTTTCCTTAGCACATGGAGATGGTGACGTTGATCCCCAGGTTGCCATTATCTGCAAACAGATGTGCGATGGAGGTATCGAACACCAGACAGTCACTGTTCATGATGGCAGCTGCCACCCCGTCATGGATGGAGCGTGGCGTGGCCTCCCAGGTGAGCCGCCGTCGGTTGCCGTTGAGCTCCAGTCGGTAGGCAAAGTTCTCGGCTTGCTTGCGGGTGCCAATGAGCAGCACCACTGCGAAAAACTGCTGGTGGCCTTCGTACTTCTCCTGCTTCTCCAGGACCAGCATGAAGTGGTGGCTGAAACACGACTGCATCATCACCCAGTCCACAGCGCCAGGTAAGTTGATGTCCGTCGCCAGGAAGACAATGTCCTCCCCCTACAGAGAGACAGAAACATCACAGCCTACAACAATTTGTAACCCCTCATATGTTTAGTTTCAATTAGGGCCCGACCAGTAAATTGGTTTGCCAATATTATCAGCTGATATCAGCCTATCGCAGATATAATAGTATCGAAGTTTCAGTTCTCCGATATGCGTCAGTAATAAAACTGTTTTTGAAGGCTGGAAAAAATGCTTGGACTATTGATTTAGAATGGTGTAATTACATAGTTTGTCCAGCAGAGGGTTGGTCCTTACGTAAAATATTCAGTGCACTGATGTTTGAAATAAAGTTTGTGAAAATGTTAGATATCCTGCCTCCATTACACATCTTTGTCACAGGTATTTCATTATCACATTCAGCCGATACTATATATACAAAATATCAGCTTTATCAGATATCGGAATATCTTGCTTCCTAATATTGGTATCAGCATCAGCCCCCAAAGTCCCATATCAGTCAGGCCCTAGCATCAGTATCAGAATATCATAGTAATCAGATGATAATTAACCATATTACTTTCACCTGGTTACAGACAATAATTTGGTTTCCTGT
>JAPXVT010000007.1:26295808-26306377 GCA_029823135.1 Acanthurus reversus | reverse complement strand
AACTTCTTACACCGTGGGATTATGTTATGAACACAGACACGATGTCTTTAAGTTTTCAAACATTTGTATGGACTTTGACAACTGATAGAGAGTAGAAATGATGATTATATATGTAGTTAATGACAGAATAAATGGCAAGCCCCCCCTCCTCCTGGCGCTAACATTACTAGCTAATGCTAACATCCCAGCTATGGCTGTTTGTAACTTAACAGACCAGCAGATGATTTTATTAACCCAGACACGATGTCATTAAGATTTCCAGCCTGTCTAGGACCTCCACAACTGATATAGTGCAGCAAAAATGTTTATGTCAACTGTAGTTAATGACAGAAAATGCCAAGTCCCCCCTCCTCCAAACAAGCTAACGCTAAGTTAATGTAAGCAGACTCAACTCCAACTCATTCATGATGCTTTCATTTTTTTTTACAAGGCTACGTCCTGAAAGAGGAGGGAAGAAGGCACCTCGTGTCTGCTGTGTTTATGTGTGTACTTACGGGAGGCACTGGAACGGAACAGAGTAGAAAATAATGTGATTTGGCTGAGAGAAAAATGTGTTGTGTGCCTGAGCCTAGAACTGCAGCATGTAGAATGTACACTGATGCACGATGTAAACGATCATAACGTAATGGCGGCGGATCACGGACACATTCTAATCGTTCACTGTCTAATATCGTCATATCGCACACCCCTACTGAAAGAACACTAGACTTCTGGACACCCCCTGTGGCTCTTCATGCTCTGTATTCAGGCTTGGCTCTGTATTCACACCGTCATTGGATATTTTTGGCCATTCTCAGCAACAGCTGATGTTGCTACGAGCTGATTGGCTCTTGAAACAAGTGACATGCTATACAATCTAAAACTGTTCTCTGACAACTATAGTATCTGAAGTGACACTGTGGCTATAGTAGCAATGGCAATAGTCGTAATACTCAGCCTGGACCAGAGTGGTGGACAGGTAGATTGTCTACAAAGAGGACTTTCATCAGTAAAATGCGCCTCGGGGGCCAATTTCAGATTGATGTATGCAATCTGTGAATCATTAAATGACTTGGAGGACTAATGATTGAGTAATTATCAAGTCCAACACTGAACTTCTGAACGTTTCCTCATAGGTCTCAATGGGGTGGCCTTAACCCAAGGTAACTCTGAGAAAATCGGAAATCTACAGGACAACATGTTCCCTGACAGAGCATTTTCAGATGGTCAGATGGGCAAACAAGAGATTATCAAACCTACACCACAGGACAAACCGCCATCTGACTCCAGCAACAGTGGACCTGGTAAGTCCACAGAGGAGATTCACTGTGGAAGATAAAGAAAATCTGCCTGCAAATAATTTAAGATTTAAAAATCAGTCTTTTAAGTGACTCTACAAACTTTCTGTGGCAGTTGTGTCCGCGGAGAACTTCTGCTGTCAGATGGAGTTGGAGGAGCTGAGGGATGAGGAGGATGAGAAGATTAGGATGAGTAAAGGACTCCTGTTGTGTGTGTGCTACGCTGCCAGCATTGGAGGCATCGCCACTTTAACTGGAACCGGACCCAACCTGGTTCTGGTCGGACAGATGAACCAGTAAATCCTGACATACAAACACAGAAAGAAGCATAAACTTCACAAACAAACAAAAAAACATTGCTGTAGTGAAGGTCTGCTTTTGTAACTTCCTGTCTGTTTTTTTCTTTAAGACTCTTCCCTCACAACGGCGACGTGATAAACTTTGCATCTTGGTTTGTGTTTGCCTTCCCCACCATGGTGGTGATGCTCACCCTGGCCTGGTTCTGGCTGCAGTTTCTCTACATTGGCTGCAAGTGAGTCACTTTCCCTTTGACCTTTCTGTATGTGTTAAAGCTAAAAGGTAACGGTTTCCAATCATTCCAGCCTGCGGAAGACGTGGGGTTGCGGGGCAGTCCAGTCGGAGAAGGAGCGAGCAGCATACGAAGTGATCAGGGACGAGTATCGCCGTTTGGGTCCGATGAGTTATGCAGAGGGAAGCGTCCTGGCACTGTTCCTCCTCATGGTGGTGCTGTGGTTCACAAGAGATCCACGTTTCATGGAGGGCTGGGCCACCAATGTGTTCAACGCCAAGGCCGAGTGAGTACAAAAAATAATATTTATATGTAGCATTTTATATGTAATAAGTCAAGTCAAGAAGCGTTTTCACTTTAGATGACAAAAAAATCACTTTATCGTGTTATATATTTTTTAAGTTATGTACTTACATTATCCCAGATGTTTCCAACAGTGTTCAACCTTGGAGTAATTGCTAATTTTATTCAAGGTAACAATGTGTTTTATTTTGTCGCCTCTCGCTTACTTCAAGGGTAACCCCAGTCAGAATGAGGAAAGAAGTCAGCAAACATGAATAAACATAACGTGAATCAAACTTGAATACTTTACTTCGCCCGTGACCGTTTTCTGCCTGAATCACTCACGGGAATTTTCATCTGCAGTGATGACTGTTAACAATGAAATAAACAACTTAATCCCAGACTACTTCATGATATTATCCAAGTACGTCTGTTGTTTTTTCACAGACATCTTACAGCAGCTCATTTACTCATGAATCAATGTTAAAAAAAGAAAACATAAATTTTTCATTCAGATTATAACTTTCCTATTCCTCTAACACTTCCACCCAGAAAATCAGGATCACGTTTCCTCTGTGTGTATTTATATGGCACAGTCTGTAATGTAGTTTAAAGCGACATGAAAATATGAATTGTTAAGATCGAAACTCACAACAGCATTGACTCAAATTTGCAACAGAAGCACAAGAATATGAATTTGAGTTTTGACGGTGTTTTGACAGCTCACTCCGAAGAAAAACGACTCACATGTTAAATTACCATATTAAAATGTAGCTTAACTTATTAGCCATCAAACACAAAATATTGATCAAAAATACGACACCACGTCACCAGTAACAACAGCCTGCCATATGCTTAGATAGTTAACAGAGCCTCCCCTACGTTAACATACGTTAGCTAGTGTTACCTCATCCAAAAGTAAACTACATAAGCTAACGTTACTCGCGATTTACATAGCCTAACTGATCAGCAATACTTTGCCATATGTTGTCTTTACGATCATTGTCTCTATAATTTGTGTGATGTTTGTCAATCAACACTTGGTGCTTAGAGACACAGATTATGAGCTTGACAGCGATTGTTGCTGATGTTGTTGTGGGAGATGGATGTGACGTTCGCTCCACACAACAATCATAATTGGTTAATGCTTTTGTTCGCAGCGCAAAAGTTCAGAAAATTTGCCTTGACCCAAAAAATAAAAGAGTTGCTCTTCGCAGTGTGATATTCCCATTCTGTGTGAAATTACTGCCCACTCCGAATTATTCACAGAAAAAAGCGCATGCAGTGTGTAAAGGCCTTAATTCAGAGTAAATGATTCTTAAAACTGCTTTATGCAGTTCTTCTTTAACAGACGTGTTGGACTGAATAAATCTGTCACATTTCTGTTTGTGTGTGCCTGTGCGTGCGTGTGTGTGTGTGCGTGTGTGTGTTCATCATTGGTCCTGCATTAATGTAAAGTGGAAAAAGTTCAGTTTAGAGGATTGAATGAACTCAGACTGCTCTTTAACGCAGACCTTGCCTCGGGGCAAAATCCGTGAACACACAGGAATCAGAGGTGAAGAACAAACAGAGGAAACGTGTCCTGAGTACAAACTGTAAACTTGAGCTTCATGTCAACAGCTGAGGCTCTGACCTGTAGTACTGAGCTGCACATTTTGGCTGCATGAACTGAACTGTGCATTTCATCAGGCCGCTGGTTATGAACAGAAACCGGCACAAGTTCAGAGTCTGATTTTTAAACTTTAAACTTCACACGCATATTCTCTGCATTTTGACTGAAAATTAGGTCGGTGGTACTCTTTTGTGGTTTTCGTGTATCTGATTATTATTTGACATAAAAGCAAAGCAATGAGTTAAATTCTTCTAATTCAACTTTAGATATACTACAATTTTTACTAGTAAAAGGTTTCAAAAAGACTTTTAAAAAAACTCAAAGTTGGAAAATCAATCGGAAAATCCTGTTTTTACAAATAACCTTGAGGCTGTGGGCTGGGCCTGAGAATCAGAGTGTTGTGGTGGTGAGGCGATTAACCAAACATACCTTTCGTGTCACTTCTTAAAGTTTGCAGAATGGGCTTATTGTCACCCTTAGTTGTTTCACACCTTCCTCCAAGTACCAGTGGGTGTTTCTTGTTCTCTTGGCCTCAGGAGGCAGCAATGAGCTTTTTTTAAAGCTTAGCTAACCACAATTAGGTGAAACACAGGAGAAAACTACTCTTCTTGTGGCTCAGGAGGATGTCAGTGGTTTGATTCCTCGCTCCTCCAGTTTGCATGTCAGAGTACAAGATAAGGAACCCAAATGTCTGCTTTCATTGCCTGTGAATGGTTTTATGAGAGAATAAACTAACTGGATGGTTTTGGGCTGACCGGGTCAGAGGTCAGTTCCAATTAAGCAGAAAGGAACAGAAAGAAATAGTAACATTCTAATGTTCTTAATGTCTTTTTAATGTTTTGTGTCTCAGGCAGGAAAAAACTCAGATCTGTTAGTCCCCACCCCCTCACCTATTACCTGCTTTCTTATCCATTCACACTAATTTATAAACTGCCAGCAGGGTCACATGACCTGTGGCAGACGTCACACATTGATCTATTTGTCCAGACAGATGTTTGTGTCCTGTTGGCTGTCATGTTTTATTTATACAAAAGGAGAACGCATCAGGTGACGTTTTAGCAGCAGTTTGCAAATAAAACAACAATGCTTCATTTCCCATGAGCAATAAAAATAAAAATAAACTCCTTTTTTTTTTATTGAGCCTTCCTGATACATCATCTGAACTCCACATACGAGAAACGGAGTAATTTAAAATATTGCTAACCAAAGACACACAATTCTAATAAAAAATATATTTATGTTGTTCATTTTGTTAGTTTTACTTTAATTCTTGAATTTTAGTCCATGTTTAGACAACTTAATTTTTTACACTTTTGGTAATTATAGTCAACAAAAACTAATCATTTTGGTTTTAGTTCAGTCAAATAAAAACTTGGTAACACTTTACTAAAAGCTCTTTCTGCATCTCTAATGCATTATGAACATATTTATAATGTATTATAATGTGCCTATAGTGCATTATAATCATAGTTATAAGAAAGGTTAGGGTCAACCCTAATCAAAACCATAACCATAACCACATATAATGTATTATAAGTGTTTATAATGCATATTAATGTGTTGTATATGTTCATCATGTGTTATAATTCATTATAGAAACAGGCTTCATGGAAAGTTTTACTGAAAACTTGAATATTTTAATCTACTTTTATTCACCACTAAATCAGAGCCAAGTTCAGGTTGCTGATGATGTGTTTTGAGCTAATGGTTAACACGTGCATGCTAACTTGCTAACAGTGACAATGCTAACAGCTTCATCCAGAACTAACAAAGTCAATAAATACTTGTGTAGTGCACACAATTTCCAGGTAAATATTACAGAATGCAAGCACTAGGCACTACCACGGAAAAAAAGAGAGAAATCCCAAAATGCAATGCAGTACTGACAGAAACAGCAGCAACAAAACAGGTGATGCAAACAGGGAGTGAGACAGCTCTGTTATGTGTTTTTTTTTTTTTTTTTTAAATAGATAAAAAACTGAAGCAAACACTCTTTTCTGCAGCCATGAGCATTTACTGACCTGAAACATAAGTCACATGTCCGACAAACTGAGTTGTTATCAGACAGTTTAACGTGCAGCTGACTGCATGATCTTAAAAAACAAAGGTTAAAGGAAGCGGGACACAGATGCCTTTAGGTCAAACATGTCCTCACTGGCCTGGTTTTGGGGGGGGGGTGTTGGTCACCTTGGACCTGCAGTTTGTGCAAACTGATGATTTCAACATATTTCCTGAACACACGGGTTGTAAGTGATTGAACCTGCAGAGAACAATCAGCAGCTCCTCTCAACTTTACGTAGCTTTGCAGAGTTTCAGCTCATTTCATCTGTCAGCAGGACACAGCTTTGCCTTTCTTGTTCACTCTCAGCCCTCTCTGTTTCAGAGAAAAAAGTTGTAAAAAGCCATAGAGCAGCAGACAGACACAGTTAGAGAATAGCTGGTGAGCAAAGTGGAGCATTCAGCAGCTAAAGAGAAGTTTCCCTCAGGAGCTGCTGGAGAACAAAAACAGGGCTGAACGAGAGAGAAAATATTGGATGTAGACGTGAATCTTGTGGCCATACATCAAATGACATTTCAAAAGATTTCAAAGACAAATTTCCAAAGCCTGAATAAAATCATTTGAGTTTTGCTAGAGTTGTGGCACACTCCTGTGATCTTGGTCGTTTGGTGGTCATAAACTCAATCTGGACTGTTTTCAGGTAGTCATTTTCTCGTCTTGCGGTTATGATAAAATCTAACATGTTTAACATTATGACAGGTCTTTAGTCTTGTTTTACGTAAATTGTGCTGCTCAATGACTTGAACAATGTTAACAACCAACAGGTAAGTTCTCGCTATCACTTAACAGGAGCTTTGTGTAAAATCTGATTTACGCTTCTGCGCTGACTGCATGCGAAGCATACGCCGTAAGCTACACAAGTGACCTACGCCATGGAGAGCATTTATACCTGTGTGTTGGCATGTCCACACTGCAGAACTGGTAGTCCTTCAGCACTTTGGGAAACTAGGAGTCAGCCAGACTACCAGGGATTTTTCCGGGGCTTCCTGCCAAGGGGAGAATGCCTGTTCTCAGCCTTACTCTCTCCAAGTCCCCTCTCCTCTCTGGAGCTTTGGATTTTGTCATTTTTTCGGCTCATGCTTTCAGAAGGAATCTAGCTGTGGTCTTGCAAATAATGACCTTGCAAGTTCTTTGCAAAGTCTTTGCAAAATCTTTCTGTGACTAAAAACTCAATGACTTGCTGAAACATTGTCTTTAGATGTGAGAGGGTGTCAGACATTAGTCTTTTAAAAGTCTTCTTAAAATTTTGTCAGTCTTCCAGAGTACAGAAAGCATTAACTTGGATTTTGATGAACTTCAAAAACAAACAAACAGGAGTTTAAAAAAATCAACTCTAAAAGCTTAATTTGGACTTGACTAGAGTTTGACTAATAATTATTCATCTTATCATTAAGTGCAAACATTTCTTCAGTAAAGTCTTATCTAATCTTTGCTTTGAAAATTGTTTGATCTCAATGTTTCGTCCGGTTACAGCAGATAAAGATCCTCCAAAAATGTTTGTCAATGAAATCATCAAGGGGAGGACTTGGAAATATGCCAGTACTTTAGGTCTCAGAGTGTGTGCAAATACAAAGACTTTGAGGTAAAATCCCCATTCATGAACTGAGCAGATGGCATTGCAACATGTGAAGACTTGGGGAGAGATCTGAGTCAACAACAGCTGGAAAATTACAGATAGCAGAAAGTTAGGTTCGATGTGGAAGATTTGATTTGCCAGTATTTCAAAAACGTACATGTTAATACACTGATCCTGATCCAGCGAAAATTAAGTAAATCCTTTTTTCATATTTTTTCTTTGCAGGTTTGTCACTGATGCAACTGTCTCCCTGTTTGTGGCGGTTCTGTTGTTTGTTCTTCCCTCTGAGCCGCCATACTTCCTGTGTTTCTGGAGGAGGTCTGACACAGGTAACACACACACACATCTGTACAGCTATCTTTGTGAGGACTTTACACTGACTTCTATTCATTTGTACACCATAACCCAAACCCTTAACCCAACCCTAACTTTAACCACTTTATGCCTAACCCTAACATAAACCTAACCTCAATTCATATCTTACCCCTAAACTTAAGTCTTCACCCTAAAATCTAACGATAAAGTTGTTTTGCCTGAAAATTTGTCCCCGCAAAGATGATTGTACCCCACAGTGTGAGTGAGACCCCATTTAGATGGCGCAAGTTTTTTGCAACAAACGAAACACTTTTACATGACAACAGCGTGCCGGTGCCCCTGACACCACAAACTTTTGAAACCGTGGTTCCAGTGTGTAATCTTTTCAAACAGCAACCTTCTTTCCATGTAAACTGGCAAGCTTAAAAGTCTATGAAAGTGGTGACAATGCTAATGCTAATGCTAGCACAAGTCAATACATTCCTCAAAAGCCACTACCAAACTCTGATTAAACCCTTCACAGTGCACCTAAAGCAAGTCTGATGTAACAACAGTCTATTGAGGCACATTCGAGTGTTGGTGGCATAATTTTAGAAGTCTGAATTTATTTAATTTATGGCTCTGTTAAGGGAACAATTCACATAGCAGCAACAGGAAGTTGCTGCTGTTGACCGAAATAAATAAAATGGAATGAATGAAACAGCAAGTAAAGAGCTTCGGCAACTTACAATGATATGTCATTACAAACTTACACTGCCAGGCTACCAGTCTCGTCACGTAACACAGAAGTTTTTAAAGACACAAAGGAAAGACTTCCCCATTTTTAGTGAGGCTGCTTTCATCCAAATTTTGGCCTGAAATTTATAACACATAGGCAGATGAGGTAAAAGGTGAAAAATAAATAAATAAATAAATAAATATTTTTAAAGCATTTAACATAACTTTAAAAAAAATTTTTTTAATTCAATTAGGGTCACAGGTATCACAAGGCCCCGCCCCTTCTCTGCTCACCTGGCAGGTGACTCAGAAAAAGATGCCCTGGAACATTGTCCTGCTGCTGGGAGGAGGCTTCGCCCTGGCCAAAGGCAGTGAGGTGTGTGTGTGTATGTGTGCGTGTGTGTGTCTAAAGATTATTGTTGATGAGTTATTGGTGATGTTTTTGGAAATCAAGTGCTGACAACATTCAAATGGGAGCGTTCAAGCATGTTAAAAAAGGACAAATTATGAAACAAACAAAACTGTGGGGCTCCAACGTAAACTCGTTGGCCTGCTGCACTAAACAGGAGGACAGTGGGGCCCTGCTGTTTGTTTATTTCAACATTTTGGAAAGAACAGAAATTTTGGTAAATGAGGACATTTTTTTTCACAGTTAAGACATTTTTTGGACAAAGGTAAAGTTTATTGAAAGAAGGGATTTAGGAAGAAAGGACTTTTAAAGAAGCATGGAAATTTTTTTAAGATCAATTAAGAAAAATTTTGAAAAGCACACACACATCCATCTTACCACACCACCATGAAACCAGACACTAGAAAGGGGTGTTACACCTTAACACCAGAAATCACATGTTGTCATTTTGTTTTATTGAGACTAATGTGACCTGATGTGTGTGTGTGTGTGTGTGTGTGTTGTCAGGAGTCTGGTCTGTCCCGCTGGCTCGGTGCTCAGATGACACCACTTAATTCCATCCCTCCCTGGGCCATCGCCATCGTCCTCTGCCTCCTTATCGCCACCTTCACCGAGTGTGCCAGCAATGTCGCCACGGCTACGCTCTTCCTGCCTATCCTGGCCTCCATGGTAACAAAAGCACACAATCACAGTTTCCATACTCTCATGATACAAAGTGTGTATTTGCATTGTAACATTTGTAACAGTCAGTAATCATGAAAGCAGCTCTTACAGGAAGTGTGTGTTTTTCTTTTTGTGTCCTCATGCAGTCCCAGTCTATAAGCTTGAACCCTCTGTACGTGATGATCCCCTGCACCCTCAGTGCCTCCTTCGCCTTCATGCTTCCAGTCGCCACACCCCCCAATGCCATCGTCTTCTCCTACGGTTTACTCAAAGTATCTGACATGGTAAGTCCTGCTTTTGCTAGGTCGAGAAAAATAGACCATTTATCTATGAAATCATAATCACCTCTCCCTCCCTCTCCTTTGTGCCACCTGCAGGCTAGATCAGGCGTGGTGATGAACATCATTGGGATCGGCTGCATTTCTCTGGCTATCAACAGCTGGGGTCGCGTCTTGTTCAGCCTGGACACTTTTCCTGCGTGGGCCAATGCCACTGTACCCATGTAGGAGTAACAATCTGCTGCCTTGTCTTCATTTTGTCTGTATTTTCAGGTTTCATCACTCAACTCTAGCACTTGGATGAAGTCTCCCATCAGGGAATTTGTCTTTTGTATTCATATTGCAGCTGGTGACTGCTGGTTCTGAGCCATCAGAAACATTGTTTCAGCAGGGATGTAGAATGTGTTTTCTCAAGGTTCTCTTGTCCTGTGTTGGCTAAAAGCTCCACTAATGGAACTTTCAGTGTCAGACATTTCAAAAATCCTGTTACGTTCCTCACCACCATGGTGGTAGCCTAAAATCTCTAAGCTTACATTCAGAGTCATAGCATCAACTCTGTAATGGAAGTTGGTTTTCAAGTAATACTGATACCATAAATGCTGTAATACTCTGATACCCATTAACAGCATTATATAAGCCAGGTGAAACAAACACTGAGGCTAAAACTGAACAGACAGCATAACTCAACACTTCCTGTACGTGTTTCAAATTAAAAATCTACCAGGAATGGGAGGATTAAGCCCCTCCACTGGATGGTTTTAAATCTGAAACATTTATGAACATATTATCTAAAACAAATTTAGATTGCAATGGTATAAACACTTCAGTTTTTCAAAACATGGTGAATATGAT
>JAPXVT010000007.1:26239044-26256647 GCA_029823135.1 Acanthurus reversus | reverse complement strand
CAGCATTGCTATTATGTTGTGGTTTGCTCTATACCGAAAGTTATATATATATATACATGTATGTTTACATGTATATGTGCAACCTTGTAATGTCAGTCGCAGTCAGTGGTGGAAAAGTACTCAAATCCTTCAAATGTAGCAATAAAACACTTATAATACTTCTTTAGAATTAATGCAGAAAAATGACCTCTGAGTGTTATTGTTTAGGTGTAGCTATATCATCAAATAGCCTATTATACTGTTATTATTACTCACATATTGATGAGTAAATAGCAATACATTGGTGGCTTCTAGACAACTAGAAGTGTTTTGTAATTTATTTTGCAATATATTTATTAATGTAATGTTTTTGTGTCAAAATCTTACTATGCAAAGTAACCAAAGCTGTCAGATAAATGTGGGCAGAGTGGAAAAAAAAAAAAAAATCAAAATTTGCCTCTGATTCATTGTGGAGTAGTCTATAAAGTAGCATAACATGAAAATAGTAAAGTAGTGCATGAGTAAACGTAGGTTACATTTCACCACTGGTCACAGTGTGTTTCTCATTGTGGATACACACACACACACACATGCACACACACAGAGACTGCTGTGGCCCTTTAAAGTGTCTATGCAAACTACTTGTGTGTTCAAAGCAGAGTGTAAAAACTAACAACTTTCTGAACTAAATCTGTTTCTGAAATGTCTCAGAGTTTGTTCATGTTTCCGGTCTGCTCTCTCGTGTGGGAGCTGCTGCGTCAGGAGGCAGTGAAGGGGTTAACGGCCGAGCCTCCCGGTGTCCTGTTTCACCATTTTTTGGAGATGACGACTCAAAGCAGATGGAGGATTTTTGGGATTCTGGAGAACTGCAGACAGTTTAGTGTCACAACAACAAAGAAAGATATGAGAGCTTACAACAACAATCCTTTCTGCGACTCTGTGAGAAGTTCATGAAAATTTATTTTGTGTCTGTTTACAGTTTAATTTATGGTGAACCTGTACTTTCCTTGCTCTGGCATCTAATTACGGCAGTATATGTTTATTTGTGTAAATGTGGGTTAAATGTCTGGGAATTTTTAAAGCAAAAAACTACAAAATATTTACTGCTTTCTGCTTTTCTCAGTATCAATAAAAACAAACCATCTTTTGGGGTTTGATAAGTGGTCAGACATTTCTCCCTCATTTCTTATTAATTGGAATAATTCGCATTTAATCAACCTACAATCATTACCTGCAGCTTAATTTCCATCCAGGAAATAATATCCATTAATACTGATCACCATACATTCTGCATTGCTATTTTTTCCTACAGAAATAGGTTTCTGAAGATGTTGCTCAGTTAATGCAAAAGACGCATTTTAAATGAACTTATTTTAACATAGAAACGTATTTATGCAGTATTTTTTTAATGTTTCGCAATAAATTATGGGCATAGCAGTAACAACTACACGTGAGAAATTATAAAAGATAAAATTAGATTACTAAAAGAATTACAATTAAAAATAGGCTTAAAGAAATTATTGTGTCTATTAGTTTTGTACTGTCACTTTTAAGAAATAATAATAAAGTGCCTGTTGATTTCTACAGAAACTTATGAAGTCCCTGCAGGAGAATCATTAAACTTTATTAATTCTACAAATGAAACTATTTCTGCTTCACTCTCTCTCTTCTCCTGTTCTCTGTCCTATGTGCTGCAGTTCTCATTAAGGCCAGACAGTGGCGCTGTTTTCACAGTTGGTGTTTTACCTCTATTTGGTCAAGGACTATGTTGTAAAAAATCTTTCAAACTGTTAATTTTTAGTGATTCATTGACTCTTCTGGAGAACTTCTCGGTTTTTGGGGGGACTGTGTGACCGACTCTTCCAGAAAACTGTTTGACCAGCCCGGGTTCGACAGTTTGGACTGCTGCTTAGCGGTTTTCTGATCTCTGACTGGAGGTTTTACTGCAAACCAAGTTAGCTCAACAGCTAATCCTAAAGTCACGTTACCTGTTCGGACTCGAAATAAAAGTTTCACAGTAAAGCCGGGACAGCCGGGTGAGTTTAAACTATTTGCGCGTACAAAACTTTTGTCTCGACTGTTTTTGCGCGGGGTTCGTGTTTCATGTCGCTTTTACGCAGCCATTAAATTTGCGTTAGAGACAGCAGCAAGTGAAGCGTTACTGTTGGTTATAAATGACGGTCTGAGCCGCAGTCATACACGACGAAGCTGTTTTTCTGGGGGAAATGCGGTAGAAACAGAGCAGCTTCGGTGTTCAGACCGCTGACTTGGCGGCTCTGGGTTTGTTGTCCGTGAGGCCGGCGGGTCGGGCTTCCACCGGGCTTGAGTAGAGCCTGACGCCGCCGTCGAAAGGTCGGAGGCCGGCAGTTGGCGCTGCAACGCCGGGCCTGCGGACCAAAGTATGGAACGAATGGAAGTAGACCAGTGCGCAGGCGCAGCTGGCGGGCCAGGAGGCGGGGCACTCCGTAGATCGAACAGCGCCCCCATGATCACCAGTGTCAGGTCAGTGTTATTACATCCTAATGTGAAATACCCAATTCCATTTCCAGTTCCCTGTGTATTTTTCCTTATTTTATAAGGAGCCATTCGCATATCATTTACTAAGATGTAATACATTCTCCAAATTATAGAGTAACTCTTTAAATTGTCATACTCTTAATACACTAAGCAGTGCATAAAATGAGACTAAACCTGAAAAAAAGTACCTGTTTTTTCATATTGGTTTCTTGCACATATCCAAGAATCTTGAAGTGTTTAAATACTTAAGATTTTCCCTGAGATTTTCTTTGTATTGATTAATAATTGTAATGTTAAATACACAAGAAAATGGCAGTACAAGTCAAAAACACTTGTTAAAGTCAATATTTGATTAAAAAAAAAACATTACAATTGCATGTTAAGCATTAAAAAAGGGAAAGTTAAAATAAAACTGTGCATTTAAGGTACTTGAGAATTTTCATTTTCAAACTACATTTTCTGATGTCAGATGATGATTTTCTGTTTATCATGCTTTGACTCCACTACATTACTTATTCTTATCTATAGTTAGCATTCTGATCAAGATTTTGCTTACAAAACTGATGTGATTGTTGTATCAAATCTAATGAATATCTTATGTAACAGTATTTCAAATAAATCTTTGTATTTTCAGTATCTGTGCAATTGCCAGTTTGTTATGCTGCATATCTTAAACCAAGTCAGCCCTGTCATAAATCATCATTAAGGTTAAAATGTTCTATTTTTGTCAGAATGTATTGAATTGTGCTGAAGGGTGTTTTGTATAATTTATCTATCCTATTTATATTACAGGGCAGATTTAACTCAACTTTATAACCTTTATAGAGTGCATTAGATCAAGAAATCCGTACTTAATAAACTGTCTACTGAATGCAAGTAGACAAGGTGAAGACTTGGGATACAGATCTAACTTCACTGTGGTTTAATTTAGTTTTAAATATTGATGTTGTATTGCTCATAAAGAAGCTTCTAATTTTGTATTTGAGGTTTTTAAATGAGATAGGATGGGAAGACGTTGACATGTATCATTAATCTTTTGTCCTTCAAGACTCTGTCGTTCTTTGACATGCCACTCAGATACTGTATTTTTTAAATAAATTTGTTGTTAACTTCTCTCAGTGATGGGATGACGGTCTTCAGTCCAGTGTCTTCGGCTCGGTACAGACGCAGCAGTGTGTCCATCAACCCAAGCTGCCCCTCACAGGTCAGTATGTTTCACAATGATGATACGTTCACTGTCCAGTTTATTCTCATGTCAGCTTGCTGATTCTCACCCATCTTTTTCATTTCCCCCCTCAGCTTGTCCCCCTCTCTCCTTTTTCCCTGACTGGAGACAGACTGGACCAGAAGAGACAGGTGAGGACAAAAAGAGTTCCGATTCAAATGGCTCAATTTTAAGGTGACAGTAGAGTTTAAAGGTCAGCGGTGGTGTGAACCTCAGTTAAACCCGGAGGTCAATAACAGCTGTTTGTGTTTAACACAGGAGGACAACATGGAGATGACGCTCAGAGGGAGTCTGCAGAGACTTAGGTACACAGCACACATGCACATACACACTGTTCAGATGTTTAAACCAAGTCTAACCAACTATCCCCCCCTTCTCTTTCCCAGTGCTTCCAGTCTGATCCCAGTTCCTCCAGTCAGTCAATGGCATGACCATGCATCAGTGGTGAGCATCTCAACACCACCTTTTTTACGTCAAAACTCTTATTTTGATGGGTTTGGTGGTGGTTCTCATCAGTAAGGACATTTCACTCACCGAGTTCATTACTAGAATGCTAAGGCTCATGGGTAATGTAGAATACAAGGCAATCCCATCCACCAGTGCGAGGGGGAGATAAACATTTTTAACAATCTTGGGAATTAAAATTATAATTATGATGGTGACCTCACCATGTGAGGTAATGATCTGGAAAATGGTCTGAATCAGAGGACAGAGGTTTTAGATACTGAAGATCTCGATCATGAGACACAGACAATTCAGACAGACTGTTTTTTCAGTTTTTCACCTTTTGTTCTTCAGTGGTTTCAGTCACAGGACAGCGGCGTCACGCCAAACTCCTCCCCAAGTCCCACCAGGAGGTTCAGGTACACAGACGGAAAAAATATTTTTGGTTTTGGTTTTTATTATTCTGCATTTATTGTAATCTGATGAGTTCTCTCTCATATTTGCTCACTATCCAACAGACCAGCAGTCAGTGCCACTGTGAGATGGCCTGCATTAACTCCACTCAAGAGGAAAGGTAATTAAATAATTTGTGTGTGTGTGTGTGTGTGTCTTTAGTTCTCGTTCAAATTCACACCTGCTGTAACCGATTTTTGGAAACAAGCAGTAAACGTAACACTGACATTATGTTTTCATGTGTAATTTGTTTGCAAACGGTTGCTTCTTCACACAGCCAGCAGGTCATTATCAGCATTAACATTCATTCATACATGTGTTATTGTTCACCTGGTGAGCAGAAAACACTGGTGCTTAGTGCAGTCGCTGTCAAAGTTTAGAAAAGAAAACATCAAGTTTGCTTCCTTCTTCCTGTGTGCCTGCTTTTTTTTTAGTTTTTCTGTATATACATTTGTGAACCTCTTTGTCTCCCAGGAGGGGTGGAGTCTGATGGACCTCCAAAGAAGCTTTTTGTTGCAGGGGTAACAGATCCAACCAACTGCAGCAACTACACAGTCAGGTGTGGATCAGCTTGAGCTCACATCAGTCACATTGTTATTAAACTTTGTACAAATGTTATTAATGAAAAATGACGAGTAAAGCTTTTTTTCTTGCCTCCCCCTCTTGTTTCCTCCCCTCTTCCCCACAGTGTCTCTCAGTCGGCTGCAGACTCTCCACCTACAGGAGGCGTCAGTCCTCAGTCCAGCCCTCTGTCTCTCTCTCCTCCTCCCTCGTTCACCCCCTTCACCTCCCACCAGCATCCTGGACACTAAAACCAACCTCAGCCAGACTGACCACCAGCAGCTTCAGAGACATAAAAGATGAAAAAAACATTGCACCTTATTCCTGTTCCAATCACCTGCCAGTATCACTGTAAGTCCAGCCCCTTCTGCCAACATATGGGATGGATAGAAGAATCACAGGGATGAAATGCCGAGACGTTGCTGACGTGACATTTTCCGGCTTTTTTCTGCTCTCTGTGTAAACTTTATCATGTAGACTGTTCCGGTTTCCTGGATTTTTTTTTTTTTTTTTTCATCTTTGAAGCTTCAAACAGAAACCCAGAAGTTTCTCTTCAGCAGCTCTTTCTGTTGGATGTTTGGATATCAAACCCATGCAGCTAATTAACTTCTCCATCACTCTTCTTTTCGAGATCCCATCATGTTAGACTGTGCCTGGGCAGAGTACTCAAATGTTTGCTTTGTCACATTTGTGGCCCCTCCCGAGGAAGTGGCCCGTGAGGTGTGGGAGTTCATCCTATGACTGAAGGCTCATGGGATGAACCCTTAAAATTACCCCTCAAATTAAATTGTTTACAGGAGATCGTCGGTATCATCGGGAGGTTAAGAAAAACTTTTTGGAAACTAAGGACACAGAGGTTGTGAAGTCTGGCATCAGGCTGGGAGGGAAGCAGACGAACAACAGGCACACCTACCAAATGTCAACATGTTTCGCTGACAGGACTTCAAACATTTGTTACTGGATGGAATAAAAGTAGTTTTTGTTCAAGTTGGACTGATACAGCGTAAAAAGACAGAATGAAGCGCACAAATGTGTCCATATGAACCCTGTGCAGCCTGAAGTCTGGTTCCTTGGATGTATAGAATTGGACAACTCTGTTCTGCGATTTTGTCCGAGTTGTTCTGCAGATGTCGAAGGAGTTGGAGCAAAAAAAACGGGACTCACTTTGCTGCTGCTTGGATGGATTAAATCAGGGCTGCCGATTTGAGGATGCAGCCCCAGTCCATCTGACCAATCAGCCTTCGCTGTTTATGAAGTTCTGGATCTTCTCTGATCTGTTGGTTGGAGGTTCTGAAGAAGTTCTAATAAGGTCTTGAGTTGTAATCAAGATGTAGTTATATGATACAACAAAATGTTTCCAGACTGTTGATCCAAAGGCATCCAGAAACTTCAGAAACATCTGGTTCCACCTTCAGTGAACCCGTCAACATCTGGAGTTGTATTTGTTACAAGTACATAAAGTTTTTGATCTATTGATCAGGAAATTGTAGAAGCCAGTGGATTTGTTTAGACCCTATCTTGCTACGAAAGTTATTGGTGTTCATGACTGATGGATTTGTAGGGTGACCTCTGGACTCTGCCAGCACTTAATATACCCACTGAAGCAGGGTTACACATTTATTGTGCATCATATCATTTGCAGCATCAAATGAAATAGAATATGTATTTAGAACTTCTGCTGAAGTTGATGACTTTTCCATTTTCAGTTAACAAAACAAGTTATTACATTTACAGAAACCTGAATATTCAGTGAAACACTATAAAAATGATCTTTGTCCAAATCTAAAATCATATGAAGGGGATATAGCTTTTTCTAAAGCCAAAACTGGTGGTGGAGTATTTGGTCAGGTATTTTGAGCCCAAACCAGCGAAAACCTGACAAACATCAAATTCAGTCACTGAACAAAGTTTCAGTCTTTGAAGACATTGAAGATTTTTTGTGTTTTAACGAAAAGTTTTAGTTGTCTGTCTTAGTCTGACTGAAGCCTTCTGGTTTAAGAAGAAACTGTGACAGACATCAGTTATTTGTCAACAGTTTGTTAAACTTCAGCTGATGGTTTCGCTGCAGGAGTATGTTTTTCTCCCAGAGTGAGAGACTGGTTTTACAAACTGTCTCCTGGTCAGAAGTGTGAGGAACTTGTGTTCTGCACCACCACTTCTGTCTGTTAATAGTGTATTTATATGTGAATATTGACAATTAGAGCAGCTGATATGTGCTCAGTTTTGTTCAGCCTGCAGTGTTTGTATGTATCTGCAGGAAGTGGCCGCACTCTCGCCCTAAAGGTGCGCTTATCATTGTATTTCATTTCCCAGTCAGTTTTCTTTCTGACGGTCTTTAGTCTTTTTACTTTAAATCATCCACAATTGTAACAGTCGTCTGATTGGTCGAAGACAGTTTGGTAAAAGAAATCCCCCCCAAAGCGACCTATGCTGTATTACTTGTTATTTCACAGAGCCGGTCAGTAATCTTTCTTTCCTTTGGTTTTGCCCTCTGACATATTAGTCTTACTCGTTTTGAAAAAGATTTTCAAACACTTTATCTTTCAACCTTCTACTGTTTTATTATCATTATTGTTACTGTTATTATTTTAACCAGGGTTACAGCAGAAGATTTTTAAGACCAGGACCAATCTCAGTTTTTGTATTCACAGCTCTGGATTTTTCATTTTTTCACTTTAAAAAAATCCCCTCCATTCAAGAATTTACCAATTGTAGTCAATGGTAATGCTAAGGCGGGACAGTCATTTAAAATAATCATTTTAAAATAAATAAAAATGCAAACAAAAATGGAGGTTTAAATTCCATATGTCGCGACACAGCCCTCCTCAGCCCTATTAATTTTTTAAAGACTTGCTTATATACTTATACTTTACAGCAACATAGATTTTTGTGAAAGCTTATGTGCTATTTTGTTTTTGTCTGAGATTAACATGATGATTCAGTACAAGCACACAGAACTGACTTCACTTAGTCAGGGAAGATCACAGGTCAGAGGTGGCGAGTCTGTGTGTGTGTGTGTGTGTGAGTGAGTGAGTGTGTGTGTGAGTGAGTGAGTGAGTGAGTTTCAGAGAAGAGCTGCAGTTCTTTCAACTTTTTGCATTTGCACAGTATTGTACAGTTTTGTATTATCACTCATCATTGTGCCTAAACATGTCGTCATATTTTAGAGGACAGTCAGGTTGTTTTTCTTAAAACATCAGATCTGAGAGTTTATTTCCCATAATGACAGAAATCCCTTTCTGATTGCCTGACCTGTCACTTGTGCGGTATGTTTGTACATAGAGTCTCTATAAGCTGTTTTTATATGCGTGAGCCCCCCCACCACAAAAAACCCCCACAAAACAATGAGTCAATGTGAGTGTTGGTCGCTGCCTATTCAGCTGCATTTATGGACTCTGCAGAGTTCATACAAATATTTCCAAACTTTTTGGGTGAAATATTTTGACATTTTTGTTGTCATGATTTTGCATAATTCTAGTTTTACCATTTTAATCTATTCTGAGTGACATATCTTCTGTAAAAAATGCTGAAAGTTTTGCTGCTTTTTCTGTTTTTCTTGCTTTATTTCTTGTTACCATCTCTGCGAGTCTATCCTGTTTCAAAAATGCACTTAAAGTTGAAAAGAATTCCAAATAAGTTTTGGTTTGTTGTTTGAACCTCCTAATTAGTTTCATGGATTTTAAAATCTAGCTTTAAATGATCTAAGAATAGTGTTAATCTTCTCTTTATATTGAACAAAAGAAGCCAAATTTTTAAAGTTAAAGCACAAGAAGCTTGTCAAAAATATTAACTTTTTGTAAAACTGGCCAAATACTGATATACATTTGGCACTACCGTAAGAAAGGAGGAGACACATATTTTGGAGTCAAATCAGAAATTTTGCTGCATAATCAATACTCAGTGTTCAGACACTCTCTGGTCATTGCCTAAGAGGTGAAGTTCTTCAAAAGCTCAAAACAGGTTTGATATTTAGAAATGTTTTGATAATCTTAATGTGCAACTCCAAATGTGTTTAACTTGTTTTTGTAGATGATGAACTAAAAATATTTTGGTTGCAGGTTATGGTGTAATTCATTATTATTATTATTATTATTATTATTATTATTATTATTATTATTATTATGTACATTGTAAAATCTGTAGAGAGCGATTCAGCCCCTCTGTTGAAAACATTTTAGGAATAAAATGTTTTTCTTGGTTTAAAGTAATTTGTAGATTATAAACTGAGAAGCAGGATAGACTTATCTCAGAGGTAACAACACGCTGCCAAATTCATTGAGCTGTACAGACACAAACTGTAGCTTTAAGACAATTGTGTTTGTTATTTTGAACGTTGCACAGTCAGCATGAAGAATGAAGAGAGATTCCTATTGCTGGATCAAAATGTAGTGAGGTCTCTGTTTGCACTGTGGTGCTCATACAGATTTTGTTTTTAAGCCAAAAATTATTCATCAAATCTTACTGTAGCTGTAGAAGAACAGTATTCATCGATGTTTTTGTCTCGTCATCCTCACCTTCATGTCCTTACTTTGTCTGTCCTTGCGCAGAAAAATGTTTTGTCCTGAATATTTTAAGTGTCCTGTCATCCTGCAAATCAGCAGAATGGTCTCAGGGCTTAAATCAATTTAAGTCCAGTTTTTGATGTGCATTTCCAGTGTGACTGGTGGTTTTTCTTACCTTGTGTGTCCCTTAACTGTGTCACACCAAACGTTTAGCCTCACTTTTAGCCTTAATGGGTGATCAGTCTTTTGATGTTTTTTAAATTATTCTGATGCTAATGTTGTCTTGCCCTGGCAAAGTTAGTGTACCATGGTAATGCTAACTGTTAGCATATAGTTTGGATGTTATTAAAGTTGTTCTAAGCAGGTGTTGCCCTTGAGCAGCTTTCTTGGCTAACAAAACCAGAGAACTAAAACTCCTGGTAAACCAGAGAGCTAAAACCCTTCTGTGGTATCAGGAAAGCTCACTTTACAAAGTAAATTTTAAGATTCATCAAAAAATAATGACTAATTGCAAGTTTAAATAAGATCCAATCTGTGGTATATCGTTAGGGCTTAAGGCATATCCTCTGAAAGCAAACTAATTTTAAAAATAAAAAAACCTCCAACCACACAAGAATTGTGTGTTAATTGTATCCTTTGGTTGATTTTGGCCCTGGTGACTCTTCATACCCTAAAAATATGATTTTCAGGAATGTTTCAGCATCCTGCTTTATTTTCAGTTTATTGTTCTTCAAAATGTGGGAAAGTTAAAGCTTTCTGTCCTGGTCATTCTTAAGATTGTTTTTATTTTAAATGTTTACCTTCTGTCCACACGATGCCAGTTACACTTTAATTAGTCCTGGAAATGTTTTTGAATCAACGCTGAGTTGACCGTGTTTGTGTTTTTCTGTTTGTCTGAGACAGAAGTTCGAGCATGTAGCGAGTAACCAGTCAATGTTTTCCAGTATCAAAGCGATATTTCACTCTGGCAACACTTTGTGATTTCTTGGCACGATAAGTCAAACAACAACAGCACCGACAGGAACTGACCCTTTTTGCGAGCCGTAGCTCCCGTTAATCACATTACGTTATGACCAATTTCCCATTTTCTAGTTGTTATGCTTTTCCAAACTGCTTTGAGAGCTTATAAATCTGAGGAAACCTTTTTGTGTCTTAAACTTTTCTGTGTTGGCCTAATTTCCCTCTTTTAGGCTGTGGAAGGTAAAAAAAAAACAACAAAAAAACAACTCGAGTGCTATATGTAAATTTTTAGCACCAATTACAGTACAATCAGTGCTGTCATGACTTTGTTCAAGTGTGGCTAAGATGTGGTCAAATCTGCTTCTAATCACTGAACCAATCTTAATCGACAGGGTCATAATATCAAGTGTAGTTTTTCAAACCTCTCAAGCTGTCAGGATTTCTGGTTTTCACTGCACTGACCTAAGTTCAAATCCAGCCGTGGTAACAGTTTCAGGTTTGCTGGTCATTATTTATTACGCTGCCTCTTACTTATCAACTTTTTTCATAGCACAGTTTAACCAGGTCATATTTTGACCTCGACGTAGAAACTGTAATTTGTCCTACTATGTTACATACAACAACTTAAAGCACTTAGTTATTTGCTTTGCAAAACAAAAAACAAATCAATGTTTTTTTGTTTTTTCCCCGAAATAGCAGAAAAACCATCATGTAACACCACAACAATAGAATTCAACTGGTTCGTGTAATTTGACTTTGACACCAGCAGCTTTGTTTTTGGCTAAAAAAATTGTTGAAGTGCTGAAAAATGACGACGGTCCACCAGAGTGAGGTACGACTAAAAAGGGCTGCTAGAGTTTTATTGGAGATGACAAAAGGGAACGAAAAGCACATCTATAACAACATTCACACAAGTATTTTCGAACTGTAAATAGTTTTTCTGTCTTTTCTTTCGGACGAATTCTCTACAGAAGACAAGTGAGATGATGTATTTTTATGCAACTGTAAAATAAAAGTCTATATTCAAGTTTCATTCCCTCCTGATGTTCTGATGGCTGTAAAGGTGACAGAATGAATTTTTAGTTTTTAGTGGAAACAATTCATCCTCAGACTACACTTATATTGTATATGAAAACTATCAATAAAAGAGTCTCATATCAGAAAGATATTTTTTTCTTCTCTGGTTTGTTGAAAACTTTTTTCTTGTTAATTATTTTCATGTATGTGTTATGTCACATTAATGTGCAATTAAATAAATTCATGTTCTCAGATTTTTTATTTGTTTTGTGTTTTGGACCGCTGGCTGAAGATCAGCTGATAGTCAAATTAATTGTTTGTCGCAGATACTTTTACTTAATGACTCTTATAATTGTTTAAATTAAAAACCAGACGGATAGAGCACCAGCACTATATGACCATATGTAAACAAAGGAGAAAACTTGATTGCAAGGTTAAAAACTATTTTCTCTGGCTACATATCAACATGGCAAACAGAATTTCTGAATATTTTGAACCTTGTAAGAGTTTCTGTGTGTGAACTAAAGTTCATAACGCAGAGAAAAAGCTACAAATTTAAAAATACCCATGTGCGTCCGGACAGCACATAAATGACTTCAAAGACTAACTTGTTCTTTACAGACCTTAATCACCACAAACCAACTATACAGCAAATGTACCTGAAAGGGAATCAAACACCAAACCAAAAACAAACACAAAACAACAAGCAAACTGATCTGAGTCAAGTTCTTTTACTCAACATAATCGAAACAATATTTTTACATCACTCACAGCCACTGATTGAAAAAAAGTTCTGATCTAAAAGCTGATTTTACAACTCATGGCAGCTACGGTCATGATCACCAAACCGTCAGGAAACAGACACATTCAACCTGCTGCTATTCTGCATGCTTGTGTCATTAACAGATCTGATGCTCAGACGCACACCAGCAGTGACTGTTTTTCACAAACATTGTGTGTGTTTCACTACTTGATACATATGTTGTGCGTTGCTGAGTCTGATCATGAGATCTGATGACAACAATAAAGATAACGAATAAAACAGCGTTTTCATTTTGAAGTCCAGGTCAATCTGTTTTTTTGTTTGTTTTTTGATAAATTATCCCCTCAAGTTATTTGTTTGTTCAGAGAACATTTTCTATTCCCTCAGTTCAACAGCTGATTACATTTGCGTTCCACCGACTCGGTGGGTTTACCGCACTTTGTTTTCTGAAGATACTTCAAGTTCTGTCTCCTTAACAGAACTCTACATTTACATATTTCACAGGGTAAGTAAATGCTTAACTTTAAAAATTTTTTTGGCTGAAGTTTCCTGGAAACTTCTCTCATGTGTTCCTGCTGTATTTGAGTCACAGCCAAAAACTTCCCATTTTCATTCTAATTAATATGTGCTGATTTTTAAAGGTTCAAAAACAGATATTCCCAGAATCGGAAAAGACTCATTTAATCGTTTCTCATCTTTCTGATTCAAACAAAGATGGTGACAAGTGTTAAAGTTTGTTTGAATTGTTGAACTAGAGTTTAATATATTTTACATCATCTCCTTCTGTGAGACACTTGGTGATTTTACACTCGTATTAACTCACTACTGACTGCTGCCTGATCGGGAGTCACAGATGCAGCTGGAGAATCTGGTTCAAATGTTTTGGAGGTTTTTTTGTACATCTGTGAACCTTTTTTCAACCAGACTGTTCAGAGTCTGAGGATTCTGGGTAAAATAGGTGAACATGCACAACTGCAGCAAGGCGACAAATCAATGCACAAAAATTACACTGAGGGATTAAATTATTGGTTTGAGGATGAAATAAATTCTGAGAGCACAAATGACCAACCTGGGTGAATAATTTATCAATCTATGTTCTTCCTAAAGCCATTGTTTGTCCATATGCAAGCATCTCTACAGCTTTACACACTTAAACGCAGACAATGAAGTCAATAATGATCTGTGTTCTCAACATTTTTCTGCATGATATCAACACAGGACTTAAAAAACTGGCAGGTTTCTCTTTTGGCTCTTCTTCTGAGATTTTTTGTTTGTAGTAACCCTTTTTTTTTTTTTTTACTGAAACTGACCTTAAAATAAAACTCAGTGACGAAAACATAATTCTTCTACGGAAAAAGCAACAAAACAAAACTCAGACCTTAAGTTCACCTGTAAAAATTTCTTAAAAAGGAATAAAATAAATTGTTTTAAATTTGATGCCTTCAGCTACTTCCTGTCACTTTTTTCATGTTTGGATCCAAAGAAAATATTTTCAAACTAAACTACTAAATTTTTGAATCATATGTCATTACCAACAGATGAACTTCAGTAGCAGAAGAGCAGCCTTTAAAAAAAAAAAAAAAGTTTTTGAGAGGCAGCTTGACGTGACGCTTCTGAGGGCTTTTTCAAATTGTGGGGGTCAGCGGGAGAGGAGGGGGAGGTCACTGGAGTTCATGATGAGGCTGGAGTCCAGGTTCAGGCTCTCTGAGGAAACAGACAGAGCATCACATCAAAACTGAAAACTGTTCTTTTTATCAAACATCAGCTGGTTCCCTCGTCTCTGCAGATTTCCTTTGTCTTATTGAACAGTCAGTAAAACTGCTCCCTCAAAACAAGTTATCTGGATACGCCCATACAGTTCAGGTGAAATACTGTTTTTTTTTTCCACTGTTTAGAAAAATGTATAGACTGAATGGTTCATAAAAAAAGAATCTGCAGATTAACTAATAATCATGTTTGTAATTATGTGTTTTTAGTCTAAAATGCCAACAGCTAAGTGTGACGCACTGCAGCCAGACTGAATGAACGAGTGAACCTCCAGTAAGAGAAGTGTGTGTGATGTCTCTCAGTAAACCTCTGTGTGACACTGACCTTGGTCAAAGTTGAGTTTCTTGTTAGAGGAGCCGTCGCCGAGTCCTTCGATGTCCACCAAGTCACTGTTCACATCCGAGTCGTTCAGAGCGCTGAGCGTCACATCTGCAGGGGGGAGGAGGAGGAGGAGGAGGGGTTTCATCATCACGTTGACGGGTGGTTTGAAACAAGTCACTTCTTGTCATTTCTTACCTGCCGTCTTCTGTTTCTTGATGGGCGGGGCCAGAGAGGGGCTGCTCTGCATACCTGTTGCCACGACAACTTGTGAGGTTGGCACAGCAATCATTGTGGGGGCAGCAGGGGCCGGCGTTGGTGCCATGGCAACAGTAGTTTTCTTGACAGTCTTCTTTGGGGATTCGGAGGAAATTGGGACCCTGCTGTCCTCGTACAACTTCCTCTTTACTGTGCTTTTTATCTGAGCTCTGCAGTGAAAGAACGCGAAGAGACCATCACACCTGACTCACGGCTTGCATCTGTGGACTAACTGGTTAGTGGTCAGTCCTGTAGTCAGCTGATACAGTTACAAGCTGATTCTGAGAAAGTTGGAATACTTGCTGTGTAAAATATTTAAGAGTAAAACCACCAAAGATTTTTCATAATTAAAGCCATTTCTGCATTGAATTCTTAAATGTGCAGAAAGCCTGTAGACTCACACAGTGCGCTCTTTGATCACAGTGCTGATGTTGTTGAGGTCGTCTCCAAATCGACGCACCGCCAGACGCAGCATCTCAATTTCTGTCTCCGTCCATTTGGCTCTGAGGACAAAGACATTTCAAACTTGGCACACACAGAAAGATGTCTGCATCTGTTTCTGTCGCTGCCAGCATCTACAGCTGAGCACACAACCGCTGCTCACTCAATCAGTTACTGGATGAATATTTGTGTTAATTCACATGTTTCTAGATTAATTTTGCCATCAGTGATCGTAAGACATTACTGTTCAAAAGGAGCTTTTCTTGAGAAAACATCACACTGTGGTGACAATCTGGACTAAACATCCACTCAGTGTCCAGTTTACCAGGAACACCTTCTAAAACCAATGCAGCCTGGATCATTGCTGTTTGTTTGCCTTTAATTTTATATATGCATACAATATTATTTAAAAGGGGAAGCTGATAGAGTCATGCAACATTACTGTCATCTTACATAAAATGATCCCAATGCAGGCAAGTATACAAATATTAATCAACGGAAAAAGTGTGTGTGTGTGTGTGTGTGTGTGTGTGTGTGTGTGTGTGTGAGTGTGTCTCACCCTGCAGGGCTGGAGTCTGACACCGGGTGCAGCTGCATGGTCAGCTCTCCCAGCTTGGTGAAGGCAGCTCCTGCTGCTGAGAAAATCTCCCCCACCTGCAGTGAATAAGTATTTGGAAAATTTGGGCAACATGAGCGTACAGTTAAAATGATGACAGCCAACAGACTGTGTGCAAATCGAGATCCATCAATACTGTATGTGATGCCATAAGAGATAATTTGATGATACATTGTTTATCAGCAGATATGCACATTGTCTAGTTACACTTTCATCTTAACTGAATATCACTGTGGCTTCACATCACAGCTGGTGAGTACAATGGCCTGAGTAATCAGTAAAAGTTTAGATTTCTATCTTATGGCTACATGTTTGGTGCAATACATAGATGCTGAATCTACATCTGGATTTCAGTAATCTGAGAGAAAAAAAGTCGAAGCACCATCATAAAAATAGAGGGAAAGGCAAAATGTGACACATTTGAGTGGACTTCTGTATCTTGCGCTGTGATCTGCTTTCCTTCTCTCGCTTTGATGCAAACTGTCGGTGCTGTTCACAAGTGCGTCTATAATAACCAGGTAAATGACTCACCTTCGCAGAAGCAGACGTCATTTTAGAAAAGCTGTTGCAGCTCTTTTCAATGAACTTGTTCTTCAGTCAAAACAATAACACGAAAATCCACAGCTAGCTGCTAGCTAAAGTTAGCTCATGTAACGTTAGCTAGCTCGCTATAGTTAGCGCGCCTCCATACAGATCTCGGAGAGATGCCTAAAAAATTAAGCTCTGGAAGATCCGCATCCGATTTGATACAGTGAATCACTTCTGAATCAATTATATTTTCACATATTCAGAGGGAAAAATAAATATCGTGCAACAATGATAGACGGAATAAAGGAAATGTTGCGCTACTTTGAAAGTCGAACGCCATTGGTTATCCTCAGGAAAAGAAAGGCGGGGCGTGTCGCATTGGACAATTTCATTGGTCTCTGCGCTGCAGGACACGACAATTATCGACTTTCACCGAGTCAAACCGAGCGATGAGGATCAGCTGACTGCCAGGCTCCGTCGACCTTCGATGGATCATTTCTCAGTTTAGGGAATCAAAAATAAAAGCGGACTCTGATTGATTGAAAAGTTGTTTGAACACAGACATGCCGTCGCTTCTGTTCTGCGGGCCGAAGATGGCCGCGTGCGGGATCGTGATCAGCATATGGGGAGTCATCATGCTGGTAAGACATGGAGCTTATGGCGAGGGAGAAGACTATTTCCTGGAATCATCCAGAGCCAGCAAACCGTTCGTGTGGACGTTGACGTTTTTTATTAAAAGTTAAATTCGTTACGACCGGTGTATTTAGTGGTGAAATATATGTTTTCTTTTTGCTGTATTTCGTGTGACCTTCAAAGGAATGAAAAACAAGTTGCCTCTCGTAGAGAAAGCCTCGAACATAAACTGTCCTCCGTTACATAGACTGAACCCAAGCAGGCCAAGCTAAATTCACGTTAACGTGAGATGATATGTCAGCTTTTGCTTGTTCTAAACATCTGTGCCTGTGTAACTAACGTTGTCTGTGTTTCAGTCAAATGAAAGCTTTTGACTTTTGAGAATAAGGACTGAACTGCCTCAAACATCAATAAATATGGGTTTATGTAACGTGAAATTGGAGTGTCACTGAGAAACATATTTTCGATAGTCGCCGAGGTTCATGTAGTTTTTTTTGATCGGCTCTATTATTCCTGATATTTGACTGTCTGATGACATTAATATTAACATTTTATTAAGCCATTATTGGTATACATTTGACTGATTCAAAACCTTCTTTCCCCACCACGTTAAGACGATTT